>OX596077.1:45210296-45555296 GCA_951394005.1 Protophormia terraenovae | reverse complement strand
AATAAATTCAAAATTATATTAATTGTTCCTAAAGCTGTATTAGTCTATTTCCCTAAAATAAAATCATTAAATTTTCTAAGTGTATTAAAATCATAAATTTTATAAATTTTCGATCACAAAACAAAGAATTTTAACGGTGTTTTTATTTTTTCCTACAAAACATGAAACATAAACACACCTTAGAACTTAACAGAAAAAAAAAAATTCATTAATAAATTTTTAAATAAACAACAGCAGCAGCAACATAAAGATTATACAGTCACCCATCGTACAACACAATGGAATCGAGGGAGACACATGCCACCAACAAAAAAAGCAACATTCAAATAATGTAATGACACATTTAAGATTTAAATCATTTTTTTTTTTTTTTCACATTTTATTGTACAAATAAGAATTTAAGAATATTTATAGTTTATTTTAATGTTGTTGACAGTAGCAACATATAAATCTAAATAGCAAGTTTTTTTAAAATAGATTTTTTTTGTATTGTTGCAAACAGCAATCGACCAACAACTATCAGGGTGGTATTTTGTCAGCAATGAAATAATAATAAATTTTAAATAATTTATCTTTATTATATGATTTAGCAAATGTTTTTATTAATAAGTAAGTAATTGTTTATTCATTTGTTTAGTAATTTGTAGTGGAAGAAGAGATTTTTTATATTGGTCTAGTTTTTAAAGAAGCTGCAATTGAAAATTAATAAAATTTACACTGAGGAAAAGTAAAAGAAATTTTCATTACTATGATAATATTTGCCATATAAGAAAGTGAGATAAAAAACTAAATTTTAATAATTTGAACTTTTTTTAACTGATGTTTAAACTAAATAAAATTATTATGTGATAAGGTCAAACATATGACGGAAAATACATTCTTAAGTTTTTTAAAAAAATTTGACAAGGATAACACTAACAGCAAAGGTTCGAAAGAATGAATTCTTTAATTCACTTTTTAAAATTGAATTAAATTATATAGAATTGTCAATTCTTTCTAATAAATTCATTGTAATTAATTCTGAAGCTTAATTCCTAAAACTTTTGATAAAATGAAATTAATTCATTTGTGAATTAATTCTTTGAGAATGCTTAATTCTTTTGATTTCATTCAAATTTGTTTAAATTCAAACTATTACAAATTGAATTATAAAAATTTTCAACCATTCAATTTGTACTAGATTGAATTAAAGTTTTTTTTTAATTCTTTATATTTTAAACAATTTTATATAATTGCAAAACAGTGTATGGTAAGCCATATTTATGTGTATGGTAAGCAACATATGTTTCGTGGCGTGCGCTTTTTTTAATATCAGATGTCGAGTACTTTTATTAGTTCTGTATGAACGTATATTAAATTTCATCTGTTACAAAGTTTATTCGCACAGAATCATCTTCCAATCTTTGCAGAGTTTAGCTGGGTAGTAACATATTGATTTCGTATTGATTTTAGCAAAATACCAATTATTTTCAACTCTTTTAATACTAATTTTCAAAATATATATACAAATAGAATTAAAGAAAAATATTGTCATTCAATTTGTAGTAGAAGGGAATGAAAGAAAAAAATATATCATTCAATTGAATTTAATTTTTTAGGGAATTAATTCTACATATTTTTCATTCATTTTGTAAAAGAATAGAATGAAAGAAAAATTTAATCATTCAAATTGAATTGTAAATTAAGTCTAGGAATTATTTTTTGAGGAATGATTTTAAAGAATGCTAAACTAAATGTTTATAAGCTGAATTAAGTTTATACGTGAATTAATTCTAAATAGAATTCATTCTTTCGAAGCTCTGACTAACAGTAACTCTATGTGTTGATGACAAATTGAATTATATAAAAACTTCAATTCAAAAAGATTTTGTATCAATAAATTATGATTTTGACAGATTTTCGTCGGTTTTTAAATCACCAAACTACTAATTTTAAAACTACAAAGTGTTTATAGTAAACAGGCTTGTCACAGAAAACCATTCCGATCGAAAGTGGAATTATTTCCGTACTTTTATTCTTCAAAAAACATGAAACGAAGAAATTTTTTGGGTTGGAAACCACAAATCAATTCCACTTTGAAAAATTTAAGTGGTTTCATTCCGAACAATTTCTTCGTTTCATTTTTTTTTTTTCAGAAGCAAAGTACGGAATTAATTCCACTTTCGATCGGAATGGATTTCTGTGACAGGCCTGAAAATATTAGGTGTTTGAGTTGTTTCAAACTTCTTTAAATATTAAATAAGTAGTCATGCAAAATATATTTTCTTCCTTGGAATCTTTACAAAGTAGTTCTGGTTGTTGGGGATGATGATAGTAATGTAGTCGATGATTGTAAAACTCCTGCTGATTTTAGCTGCATCACAACAGACAGAGTTTGTCATTTGTATTTACTACATTTTGTATATGATGATAAATATACATACATATGTACATACAAATGAACTCGTATTGTAAATTGTTTGCATACAACTGTTGTCTGGCCTGTTAATTGGATACAACATTTTTTGAATGCTACAAATCTACACACAATTCAGTGAATCAAATTCAAAGACATCAAGTGATGTTCAAATTTAAAATAAATTTAATTTTGTTTCCTTTACTTGTTTCCTTACTATCCTTAAATTATTTAGAAAAAAAAATCAATACAAACTGAGATAATAAAAATATATTTACTAGCAAGAAATTTAAAAAATCAAATAAAAGGCAAGCGCGAATGGACATAGCTAGATCGACTTATTATCTAACCAGGGCCCAGAAAATATATACTTTATGGGGTCTTAAATGATTTTTTCGACATGTTACAACGGAATAACAAAATCAATATACCCCCATCTTTATGATGGTGGGTATAAAAATTGTTACTACCGAGGAATAATTATAAAAGTTCTACAAACAAGTTCTATAACGCATGAAAATAGCCTGTATTCATTCTAGGGATGCCAAACGTGACTGGATTTTGCAAATCCCGGGATTCGGGATTGATATTTCATATGAAAACACATTTTAAATATATGGAAAAAATAAATTTTTTATACATATTTTAATTAAAGTAATTTATTCGTATTTTTAAAAACAAAACATAAGGTTTGTTCGTTTGAATTTTTAGATATATTTTATAAAAATCTAAAAACCAAGCTTTTACTTGAAAAGTTATAAAACGGAAAATAGTAAAATTATAAAAGTGTCAATATAAAATTAAATTTCTATTTTTATACCCTTCACCACAGGTGCAAAGGGTATATATAAGTTTGTCATTCCGTTTGTAATTTCCACAATTTTCGTCGGAGAGCAAAAAAGTTTATATTTTCGGGATCCTTGTAAGAAGCGATGACGATAGGACCGTGTTCGTCCGTACCTCCGTCCGTCCATGTGTAGGTTGAAATGGCGTTTATGAAGCCCACCGATAACTGACATATATAATATATACATCAAATGATCGGAAATGCTTTCGCGAATTTTGCTATTTAAATTCAGCAAGATCGGTTCATACATTGCGGAGATATGCTTAAAAAACCGGTTTTTAGAACCGGTTTTCCAGTTTCGAAAGTCTCTGTACATACTAGGGACTCCGTTTTTACAAAGCAGACTTGGACATTTCTTTCTGAATTTTTTTGCTAAAAAAATGAAATAAATCGGTTCATAATAACTGAGATATCGGGCAAAACGCATTTTTGAAGCTCTTGTTTAAGCTATAGGTTTTTATTTTTATACAGATAAAATTTCGGTTTTTTTAATAAACCAAATTCGTTCATAATCAACAGAGTTATGGGACAAAAACTAAAACATATATAAATACACACACAAACATGTATATTAAGCATTGTAATGACTATAAGTGACGTTTTTGTATAGGCAAGTAGTTTAGTTAGCAACATCAGTAATTTAATGAATAACAGTGTTGTTGTTGTTCTTTGTATATGCAGTCAGTTCATTTATACACACATTCAAAAATAAATAAATATGGAATTGTTGTTGTTGTTTATTTTTTAAAATTGTTTTATTTTCGTATTAAAATTTTCGTAGTTTGAAAAAATGTATATTTATAAATATAAAATAATGATAGCATATGCTAAGGCGAAAATTTAATTATTTGTCTATAAGGTGTTGAAGGGTATCAAAGATTCAGCACAGCCGAATCTTTTTTCAATTTAATTTTACTTATATTAAATGGAAACCTGTAAATATCTCAAAAATACGGGCATATGTTCCTTTGCGGATATGTGTGATTTTTAGCTTTGTTGAATATCATCAATAGTTAATGTCCATCCCTTGGATTGAACTACAGGTAGATTTGGAAGATTACTTAACGCGATTTGGTCCTAGAATTTGTATAATCCAACATTTGTTCATTATTTAATTTTTCATACAAATGTCTTTCAATAATAGATTTAAATTATATATTTCCTAAGGGCCGTTAACAATAAAACAATAACTGGAAGTTAAATACTAACTTTCAGTTTAAACAAAAATTTAAAATAAATTCATTAACACAAAGTTCTAGTTAGCATTAACATTGAGTTAAATTTAATCGAAAAAATTCTTCCAGTTATTTTTTAACTTTTATAGCCTGTTTCTCTATGTCGAACGAAAATCTAAGCGAACGAAAGCATGTCGAACGAATTCGAATCAATTTGGGTTTCTGTATTTCCTACGCTTTCGTTCGCATGAAGTTACGTCTTTTCGTATTGTTGTTGTTTTATTTTTCTTTAATAGTAACTTTTTTTTTGTAAATATATTAAAAATACTACTAAATTGTTTAAACATAGATACAACTAAGTAAATAAACAAGAAAAAATAAAATAATTTAAAAAAATTAAAAAACAAAAATTTTCTTTGATTTTTTTTTAGAAATTGTTTTTTAGACACAAAATCGTAATTAATGGATACCAAATACATCAAAATGAATAATAAACATGATTAAGGAACATTTGCAATGTCCTTCTGAGAATTTTTCCTATTTTTCTTTAAAAAAATCAACCAGTCGAAAGCAAAATAGCAAGTGACTGATTTTGACATTTTTGTTCTTATCGTTCGAAATACAGAAACCCAATTTTATATGAAAACACTTACGTTTTCTTTCGACTTGTCGTTCGACTCATTGTTCGCATAGAAGTGAGTTAGAGAAACCCAAATCAGTTTTCGTTCCCTTAGAAGGCGAAAGAAAGCTTTCGTTCGACATAGAGAAACAGGCTATTAAAGCTTAAAAAACGCAAATTTAATACCCAAAATTTAACATTAATAGCCTGTTTCTCTATGTCGAACGAAAATCAAAGCGAACGAAAGCAAGTCGAACGAATTCGAATCAATTTGGGTTTCTGTATTTCCTACGCTTTCGTTCGCATGGAGTTACGTCTTTTCGTATTGTTTTTGTTTTATTTTACTTTCAGAGTAACTTTTTTTGGTAAAAATATTAAAAGTACTACCAAATTGTTTTAACGTATATACAACCAAGGAAATAAATAAACAAAATTAAAATAATTAAAAAATAAAAACTCTTTTGATTTTTTTTTTAAATTGTTTTTAAGACACAAAATCGCCATTTATGGATACCAAATACATGAAAATGAATAATAAGCATGATTAAGGAACATTTGCAATGTCCTTGTGAGTATTATTCCTATTTTTCTTTAAAAAAATCAACCAGTCGAAAGCAAAATAGCAAGTGACTGATTTTGACATTTTTGTTCTTATCGTTCGAAATACAGAAACCAAATTTTATATGAAAACACTTACGTTTTCTTTCGACTTGTCGTTCGACTCATTGTTCGTATAGAAGTGAGTTAGAGAAACCCAATTCAATTTTCTTTCGCTTAGAAGGCGAAAGAAAGCTTTCGTTCGACATAGAGAAACAGGCTATTAGTTTATACAAAAATAAAATAAAAACAAATTGTGCAATCTGAAACAATCGTTTATATGGTTCCAGATATTTATTAAAGGACAATACGAAAATAACTATGTTAACCTTGAGATTAAAGTTGGGGTCAAAATATATTTTTAAAATGACGTATTTTGGTAAAAAGAAAATATTAAACTCTTTTAAATAACCATCATAACAATGTTCTCTTGGGATGGGATTTTTTACACATGCCGCATTTTAATAGAATTCATTAGACCAATTTATCTCCCTAAGATTGATCCATATTTGATCATATCTCCTATATTTGCTCTACTCTCAAAAATAATTTAATTTAATGAAATTTGGCACAAAGTCCAAAGAACAATTATACCCAGATTCCTGAGCATCGCTCTTATTCCTAAGAAGTGGATCTATCAGAACGAAATTATTTAAATTGTTTGTATTCATTAAACTATTACCGAATGGCGGTCCCTAGCAACATTTAGGGGTGTCCGCGAATACATATAAACTTTCAAGACCCCCACAATAATTTATTAGAATCGGAATGTCTAAATACAAGTCGCCACATTGAATATATATTGTTGATATTAACTGGTTTATAATCGACCATAGATCCCACATAAAGATAATAAATTCCATTTGTTTTTTTTTATATTTTAAAACACAAATAAAATTATTTTAAATATTTTGACTTTTAGATATAAAACAAATTCACAATAATACTAACTGAAAGTTAACAAACTGAAATATTGAATTTCAATAGAAAAAATTAACTTTTAGTTTAATATTAACCGGAAGTTAGGTAACTTGTAGTTAAATTTAACTTAATTTTATTTTGTGTTAACGGGCATAAATGTGGTAGAATACAACACAAATAAAATCGATGGTAACCTTAAACTAACAAATCGAATTTTTTAACTATAAGCCCCATACAAGGAACTCCATTATTCTACTTAAAAGTTCATAAATCAGGAATAAATGTCAATGTGTAAACCAATTGGCACATACTATTTAATACAAATCAATATACCAATGTTTAAAAGGATCAGTCCATAATTGACCACAGTTCCCATAAGAAGACCCTTTCCAAAGATCAATTAAAGGTGCATAAATTAGTATCATAATACAATTACGTATACGTAAGTATTATAAAAGTATAAATTATAAATCCAAAATTTGCAAGTCTTTGTTCAAAATTAAATACAGGTTCCAACAAAGATCGTTAAAAAATTAAACATATTTTTTATTATTCCGTTTCTTATTAAAATTCAATAGGAATTTGAAAATATAATATTTTACTACACCATTTTTATTAATAGTAATTTTGAAAAGACCAATTGAAAATTAGATTTTCCATTTAAATTTTAGAAAAGAACAGTTGAAATATCTATATTTTATTAATATTTCAGAAAAGATCAATTGAAAATTAGAATTTCTATATAAAATTTGGAAAAAATCAATTGGAAATGAAAATGTCTATTTAGCATTCATAAAAGGGCAATTGAAAATCACTTTTGTTTTTATCAAATTTAGAAATGAACAATTTAAAATTAGTTTTTATATTCTAAATTCAGAAAGGATCAAAACATTTTAAATTCAGAAAAGAACAAATGAAATTCAATTTTATATTTTGACATTTAGAAAGGAACAATTGAAATTGAGAAAAATGTATTAAAATTTAGAACATTAAATAGGAGTGATTTGAGTGATGAAATATTTAATGTAAGGTCAACTTAATTTATATTACCTTTAAGAAAATAAAATTTATACACCATTTTTAAGTTAAAATGAGAACTTTCTAAATGATATTCTGAAGACAGCAATTTAAAATGATGTTTCTCTAGTCAGTTTCAGAAAAGAACAATTAAGAATGAGATTTTCCAATTCAAATTTTGAAAATATCATTTTAATTTGAGAATTTTTTATTATAATTCAGAAAAGAACATATTAAAATAATGTTTCTCTTTTAATTTCATAATATAACAATTGAAATTTACATTTTTCATATACATTTCAGAATTGATCAATTGAAAGTGAGACTTTTTATTTAGAATTGAGAAAAGATTAATTGAAAATTAAGTTTTCCATTTATAATTTTGAAAATAACAATTAAAATTAAATTTTTTTATTTTAATTTTTGAAAAGAACAATTTAAAAGAAGAATTTCCATTTAAAATTTAGAAAAATACAATTGAAATTTTGAAAAAATTAAATTAAATTCAGAACTTCAACTGAAATAATATATAGAGTGAAATTTGCATAACGAATCATTTTATATAAAGTAATTTAAACTTTACACTCCAGAAGGATTTGATACAATCTCTAAATTTTATTTGCTTAAAGGTAATATAAATTAAGTTGACCTAACACTATTTCTTCGTTTAAATCACTTTTATTCAATATTCTAAATTTTAATAAATTTTTCTCAATTTCAATTGTTCTTTTCTAAATTTCAAAATAAAAAACTGAATTTCATTTGTGCTCTTCTGAATTTAAAAAAATTTAATTATAAATTGATCTTTTCTGAATTTAAAATATAAAAACTTATTTTCAATTGTTCTTTTCCGAATGCTAAATAGATAACTTAATTTTCAATTGATTTTTTCCAAATTTTATAAAGAAATTGTAATTTTCAATTAATCTTTTCTGAAATATTAATGAAATATAGAAATTTCAACGGCTCTTTTCTAAAATTTAAATAAAAAATCTTACTTTCAATTGTTATTTTCAAAAATTTAAATGGAAAATCTAATTTTCGAATGAACTTTTCTAAAATTTAAATGGAAAATATAAATTTTCAATTGGTTTTTTCAAAATTTCTGTTAAAAATGGTGTAGATTGTATCAAATCCATCTGGAGCGTAAAGTTTAATTCCTTTACATAAAACGAGCTGTAAACCCGCTACTTCGTTAGCGGAAGTTTTTTATAAAAACCATACTATATAATAAATTTAAACTAAGATTCTTAACTCCCTTGGGAACATTTTTAATAATGGTGTTATGTCATCCATAAATAAAAATATCTTTTTAATTTCAGGTTTATAATCTTAGAATAATGAAAAATAAATATTAGAATTACGAAAAACTATATTAGAATAAAGAAAAAGGACCACAAAATCTATTTTAAGGGTTCTGACTCACTAAGGATGAAAATTGCAGAACATTCAAGAAGTACTATTAGAAGAATGAAAAAAGATACCACAAAGCCCTTTCTTATGGATTCTCATTCATTTAGGACCACATATCCTTATTTCATGTTTCTAGGTTAAATATTACCGAAAATTAAAAAAGTACCATTGAAAGAACAAAAAAGTACTACAAAGTCCCCTCTAATGGATTCTCATTAACTAAGGACCACATATCCCTAATTTCATGTTTCTAGGTTCATAATTATAGAAAATTCAAAAAGTACCATTAGAAGAACAAAAAAGTACCACAAAGTCCCCTCTAATAAATTCTCATTCATTTAGGACCAAATATCTTTAATTTTATGTTTCTATGTTAAATATTATAGAAAATTCAAAATGTACCATTAGAAGAACGAAAAAGTACCACAATGTTCTCTCTTATGGATTCTCAATCACTTAGCACTTCATGTCCTTAATTTCATATTTCTAGGTTAAATATTATAGAAAATTCAAAAAGTACCATTAAAATAACAAAAAAGTACCACAACGTCCCCTCTTATGGATTCTCATTAACTAAGGATCACTATCCCTAATTTCATGTTTCTAGGTTCATAATTATAGAAAATTCAAAAAGTACCATTAGAAGAACGAAAAAGTACCCCCTTGTTAATTCTTTCCAACATCCGACCATGCGTAGTTAATTTCATGTTTCTAGGTTAAATATTACAGAAAATGCAAAAAAGTACCACAAAGTCCATCCTCTTGAATTCTTACCCACAGGACCATGTATCTTTAAATACCACAAATTCCACTCTTGTGAATTCTTATCTACATTTTCTTAATTTCATGTTTCTATGTTTAATGTAATTGAAAATTCATTGTTAAGTTTGGTACTTTTTTTTCACCCATCGAAGTATCAAAAATTGTATTCCAATAAATTTCTAAATTGTAGTGGTATCCCATATTAAAATACTCATATGAATATTTCAATAAATATAAAAAAAGGTTTTATGAAAAAAGTACCAAAAATAGGTACGATTTTTACCCCTTAAACGATTAAATTTCTAAAAAGTACCGAATTTGTATTTCTCATTTTTTGATAAGTTATGAATACAACATACATTTTATCTGTATGTTGATTGGTTTCAAAGATACATATGGTGCCAAAAAAGTACCAAAATGCAGTTTTTACCCGTTTTCACCCTAAAACGGCAGATTTTCAAAAAAGTACCAGACACCTGTCCAATTATTTTCTAAATGAATAACGATAACTATTCAAATTTTTTTGTATATCTATTAGTTTAGGAAATATAAAGTTAGCGATTTTACCCGTTTTTACCCTTTTTTACCCCCTAAACATTCGAATTTCCAAAAATCCCGTTTTAGTGGATCTATATGGTGGGAGACCTACCTACGTTTCAAATTTCGTCTCTCTAGCTTCAGCCGTTTGGGCTGTGGGATGATGAATCAGTCAGTCACGTTACTCTTTTATATATATACAGTGTTGGAGAAAATAATAGGGACACTCTAATTTTTCAATATATTCTTACTTTTTTATTTACTATTCCATAAATATTAAAAAGTATATACATAAAATTAATTAACTAGTATATACATAAAATATTTTAACTTATAAAGCAAAAATAAGGAACTAGTTCTGACAAAAAATATATTTTTTAAAAAAAGGCCTGGAAAAAATAATAGGGACATTTAATGTTTTGAAAAAAAAAAAAATATTTATTTTTTTTAAACATTACCATCATTTCCAAATACTTTTTCAATACTTGGTAGAAGATCCTTTAATTTTTATAACTTTCTGACAACGGCGATTCATAGATTCCACAAGATTCGCACATACCTCGGGCGGAATTGAGTTCCAGGTTTCTTGAATTTTTTCCCACAACTCTTGTTTATTTTTTGATTTATAGCTACCAATTTTATTTTTGAGGACTCCCCAGAGGTGCTTAATGGCATTTAAGTCTGATGATTGGGACAGCCACTCCATTACAGGCACCTCATTCTACTGAAACCACGTTTTGACGCTTCTAGCGGAATGCTTGGGATCATTATCCTGCATGAATTCCCATTTTAGTGGCATTTCATCCTCAGCAAATGGAAGCATTTTATTCTGGAGAATGTCTATATAGTCAGCAGCATTCATTTTTCCCTGAATCCAAACTATTGGACCAACTCCAGAGGCCGAAAAATATCCCCATAGCATTATAGAACCACCACCGTGTTTGACGTTTTTTTTTTTTTTTTTGGTATATTTTGGATCAAATTCAGCATTTGCAGGACGACGTACAAATGATTTTCTGTCAGATCCAAATCAATTGACTTTTGTTTCGTCTGACCATAGTACGTTGTTCCAGTTTTTACGGCACAGGTGTCGCCTGGCAAATTCTAACCTGTTTTGTATATTTTTCTTGCTCAACAGTGGTACTTTTCTCGGACTGCGTTCCATTAATCCGACTTCCTGCAGCATATTTCTTATTATTCGACTTGTCACTGAAGCACACAATTAATTTTTAAGGCTACTTGATGACAAAAAGGGATTATTTTTGGAAAGTCGAACTAAACGTTGGCCAAAAAGCGCTGAAGTTTACGCTTTCTAGCTCTAGTTTCATGACTTTTTTTCGAATGAATGGCATTGAATACATTAGTTTTGGAACACTTCATTATCTGTGCAATTTTTCTAATTGATAACCCCCCTGAATTTAATTTAAGAATAAAATTTTTTCAGATTCAGTACAATGAACACCACCACCCATTTTCAAATTTATTTACCGAAGACATAAATTATAAACACGAAACCAATATGATTAAATTAATCACATAAACTTTGCTTTATGGATTTTTAATATGTTTATGTTAAAAATAATATTATTTTTTCCAGTTGATATTACAACTTCACTGATTTTTTTTGCAAATAAATATAAAATAAAAGCGCAAAAGAGAAAAAGTAAACAAATAATGAAATTTCGTTATTTTAGGAACAGTTAAATAGCGGGACCAAAAAAAAAAACTTAATATAAAGAAATTGTTTGCATCTGTTTTCGAAAGTAAGGGTCGTCCCTATTATTTTTTCCAACACTGTAGATTATTCCTTATGTAAATTTCATTTTATATATTATTTTAGTTAAAGTTCTGAATTTAATTTAGTTTTTTTTTTTAATTTTAATCGTATTTTTCTATATTTTAAATAGAAAATCTTCCTTAAATTGTTCTTTTCAAAAATTTAAATAAAAAATTCCAATTTAAATTGTTATTTTCAAAATTATAAATGGAAAAGCTAATTTTCAAGTAATCTTTTCTCAATTCTAAATAAAAAGTCTCACTTTCAATTGATCAATTCTTAAATCTACATGAAAAATATAAATTTCAATTGTTAAATTCAGAAATATAAAGAGAAATATTATTTTAATATATCCTTTTCTGAATTATAATGAAAAAATCATAATTTAAAATCTCAATCTTAATTATTCTTTTCTGAAACTGAAATGAAAAACCTCATTTTAAATTGCTATTTTCAGAATATCATATAGAAATTTCTATTTTTAACTTAAAAATAGTGTAGTTTTGCTCGTACAAAATATTCAACTAAAATATAGCAAAAATAGAAAATTATTTTCTCTTGAAATGTTTACTAATTTTACTATTTTTATGTGCACAGAAACGTTTTTTGATTAAAATGCTTTTAAAAATAGTAAAATAGGTTTCCTGTATTGATTGTACAAAATATCATAAAATTCGGTTAGGTAATGTTCAAAATTGTGATTTTTCGTCGATTTTAAATGGAATGACTCAGTTCTAAGAATCTTATTAAAGAATCTGAAGAAGTTTTATTTCTAAAACTAATGATTTTAGAAGGTGTTTCGTAATTTTTTCTTGGAAAAAATTTTTGATGATGGATATATAGATTTATATAAAATTTTTAAATAAAATATTTTTTCATCCATTATTTCTAAAACATTTTCTTTTCTATCATTTCCATTAATTGCAATTCTTTATTTTCATAAACTTGACTCTAATTTGTGTTCAGCAACTATTTGAGCATAATGAAAGTGGAAATTAGTTTATGATTTTCATAAATGGTAGCTAATACTTAGCATTCATTGTAATAACTACCATTGACCTTTTATATTCTTTTTTTTATATATAAAACTTTGATTTTTTTTCATTCACTATTAAACCAACTAAAATCTAATTGAAAAAAAATATAAAACAAAAATTGAACATTTCTGAACAACTTTTTTCCAATGTATTAATAAAAAGCTTAGAAATTGTTGAAGCGTACAATTTGTTTTTACTAAAAGAAGGTATTTTAACAGGTGGGTAGATTAGTAACCTACGTGTAAGAATGTTTAGCAGCGATAAACATAATCATAGTATGAATTGAACCTGGAAATAGAAATATATTTTATAACTCCAATTCGTGCTCTCTTAATAATAAAGTGTGATTATATGGATAACAATGTTAGAAGTTAAAATTAGATCATATGACGAGTTGGGATTAAAAATTAGGAAATTATTTAAAATTGAATTTTTAATATATGCATATGTAGGTACACAGATCGAATAGCTGATTTTACATCAATCTTTCTAAATCTATTAAAAATTTATCAACAGTTTTTTTGGTTTTAAAACAGTTCAAGACTCATAAAATAGTTTTAAACGAGTATCAATTATTTTTGGATTTCCTCATTTATAACAAAGAAAAAATATTATTTTTAATAATTAATAAACATATTTTCATATTCAACTAGGAAAAAAAATTGGAATCTCCCCGACGGGGAATTGAACCCCGGTCTCCCGCGTGACAGGCGGGGATACTGACCACTATACTATCGAGGATGTTACCAAATTTTCGGCAAATAGAGTACTTATACTTAAGTACAGTTATATTGCCATACTGATTTAATAAGTTTCGCTATTTTCACGCCAGAGGTCACTATTCTTGGTGTTTAATAAAAATTCAACTCTTACTCAGGGTTGTAGCTTTAAAGTACTTAAATTTTTGTCAATTAGTCAGAGAACTGCGCCGATCGGCTGCAAGCCGGCTGAGTCGAGCCGCCGCCGCCGATAAAATTTCGGCCGCTGATTTCGGTCAATCTTAATGAATTTAATATAAAACCTTTAGTAAATTCATGATATTCTTGAAATTTTAAATTTTAATATTAATTTTAAATTTTTTTTTTCATAAATTTCATTATAATGTCGGCGACATTTTTTGCATTGCTGTCGACTCATGAATAAGAATAAGATTAATAATAAAATAAAATCGCTATTGTCATCTATAAGCCTTTTATATTTTTTGTAATACAAATTGTTCCTAAATCAATGATTTTTATGTTCCATTTTTTTAGATTGTGAGATGTTTTGTTGCTTCGTTGAACACTTGAAGAACCATGTTCATGATAATGATGATGCTTTGACTACTTTTTCGTTTTCAACGAAATTTATTTTTTCAACAACAACATACAGTGGCTCACAGCCACAACTTCTTTTTGGAAAAGTAATTCCATGCAGGGTCCACGCATCATAGTGCTATATAAATGAGTATTGGTTACAAACCATTTTAAAATGGTCACTTTAAATGGTTAAAATATATGGTACAAGAAATCATTATGAGTTTTTTTCATGAAAATCGGTTGGACAATAAAAGGCATTGATGAAGTACCGAATAAACATTTATACAATCGTGACTGCGACAACCTACGAATCTCAGCACCAAAACTGACATCAGGAGTTCAAACAAAACTTTTTGCCATACATTGCAAATACTGGATTATTGTACTCGTCTTCATGGCGTATCACTGCCGGATTCTGGAGTCACAAAACCCATACATAACATTCGTAAGTGTAGACGTATTACAAATTTATTGGAATATATATTTATTATATTAATATATTCTATTAATTTTGGTAAGTAGAAAACTTCTAGTGCATACAAGTCTTTATAGGTAGCAAAACTAAACTTCTTCGTAGAACTGTGGGTCTTTTGTCGTCAGTTTATTGTGTTCTATTTGATCGTACAGGTCATTATATTATAACAGGAGCTGGTGATCTTATAAAAATATGGTCCGCAATAGATGGCCGATTATTTGCTGATTATTGCATGCAAGAAGATTTTTAAATATTTAAACAAAAAAAGAGCTACCATAATCATGTTTTGGAACTCTATTATTTTTTGTTAATTAGTTATAATTCTATATATTAGGCTCTTTTTTGTGCGAGAACCGAATACCGAGCTGAACCAAGAAAATTTTAAAATAACAGTTGAACATGTTGGTGGCATTTTCATGGTTTGGTATGTCAGTTAATCGATTTTCGATTTTACGATCAACTTTTTCATTTCGATTTTAAAAATCAATTAATCGGTCCCCAAAATCGATTTTATTTTGAAAACGATTTTTTATTCATAGTCAAAAACAACTAAAAAAAAAAAAATTAAAAATAATAAACCTATAAAATGATTTTAAACGTTCAGGTCACAAGTAATACATATATTAAAGATATGTATATAAAATATAAGAAATCTGTAAACATTTAATTTATCCATCAATCCAATCTTCTTCAGCAAGGCTTACAAAGCCTTACATTTCGTTTCCAGGACAATTGGATCTTCGCTCCGGAACGACCCGAGCTCAGCTCTGCCAAAGATTGTTAAATCAGCGACAGCTGTATCAACCGGAAGTTTTTTCCGCAGGGAGGAATTTCTGACATCAGCAAAACTGTTACAACAACAAGCCTTACATTTAAATCAATTGGGGAAAATTTATTAAAAAAATGTGATGAATTTTATTACTTTATTATTAACATTATAAAAACACATTAATACACATAGATCTAAATAGTTTCCTCACTTATTCAATTCATCAAAGTATGCTCCCGTCATTAGATCCTCTGTCTTAATGCCAAACTCCTTGATCAATTTATCTGCCACAGCTTGTCCCTCCTCTATTGTTTGCTCCGGCAATAAACACACTTCAAATTCCATAAAATTACCCAAATCTTCAACTTTATCCAAATGTATGCGTGTTCTTCCGTACATAAACAAATAACGTTTCTTGGACAAAACTCCTCGCACTCCATTTGTTTGCTTTAAGATTTTCTCCATTACTTCTGGTTCATCTAGTTCGGTTTTATTAAACTTTGACAATTTGGGTCCTGCAACATCAGGGCGATCATAGTAGACCAGCTGAGAACGTGCTGGTGGTTGTAGATAACGCAATTTAAAGCGCCCACTTTGTGTATTAAAGAAAACATCACGTTGTACGATTAATTCTCCTTCAGAGTTGGTTATTTTTTTGGCAATTGCTACACGTCGTTCGAATTCTTCGTCTGAACCAATACGTGCTTTTATTTCAATGTTACGTTCATCTGCAGGAGTTGGATATTGGTTGGTTTTTTGAGTTGCCATTTTGTGTGGGGAATGGTTCTTTGCTTTTTCTGAAGCTGTGAAGATAAATGTTTATTTTTTGATGCCGACATTAACCCATTAAGAAGCGGAAGAGACGTTTATGGTTGTATTTTTTGTTTATGGTAGTTTGTAATTAAATACAAACATATAAAAAATTCTAAATTTAGCGGAATTGCAAACAATTAAGAGGATAACATAAAGAAATCAATATGGTTGAATTTTAGAGAATCTGTTTTCGGATCGCAGAAATTTGGTAGTACATGCAAAATTATTTGGAACAGGATGAACTTTAGTATCTTATGATTATCTTCATTTTATTTTTGATAAAATGAAAATGATATGTATTCATCCATTATCATCCATCCAATTATCGCGCTGCTTAAATTTAACGATGTCTATACTAATATCATTATTTTCAAAAATTGTGAATCATTTAAAATTAAAATTGAGTTATATAAAGAACTGTGACTAAAGCTAAAATTGCATAATGGCCTTTTATTGGAATGCCAACTTTTTTAAACATCTTAATACTTTAGATTAAGATGAAATTTATTACAATATTACACTATGAGATGATCTAAAATTAAAGCTCAAAATTGTCTTTACGTAAATATAAATCCAACATTGTAAATATTGAAGCGAAAAATTGACTATAGGCATAAAGACTTAGGAATAAACCTACAAATGGATTATATATTTTAAATTAAATTATTAACTATGTTTCAAAAGGATTTTTTTTTTTTTAATTTAAACTATTACAAATTGAATTAATAAATTATTCAACCATTCAATTTGCCCGATTATATTAATTTTTGCATTTAACGGGGTTCAACAAATTTTTGAAAAAGGCAAAAAGTTAAAAGTTTTGGCTAAAACACTATTATGTACATACATATGTTTTTCTACACAATTTCTTTTATTATATTTTTGAGGTTTAAATTTATTCTGTGGAGAAAATCTAATATGAAACATGTAATTCAGCGTTTTCCTGTTTGTATGGAGGAAACATTAGGTTCTATGATCCCAACTGAAATCAGGCTAAATTTCATCCAATGATATCGCTTCACAAAATGCTCATTCCAAATTTATATTCTATATTCTCGAGCTAGATACAAGAAAACATCTCGTAATGTCGTTATCTTTTTAGCATAACGGACATTTCAGGCAGAATAAAACTTTGCTATTTTTAACTAACAAAATTACAAATTTGTTTTAAGCAGAATTTAATTTTTAACAGAGTTAATGCAAGGCTTATTTACTATTAGGTTAGAGCAATTCTACAACAAATACAACAATAAAAAAAAGTTCTCTCATTTGTTTTCGTAAAATGTCAAATTTTGTACATTGAAACAATAACAAAAATGGTATAAAAAATGTAAACAAAACACACATAGAAACAAACACCATATAAAAAAAAGATTTGACAGTCATCACATATAAAGAAAAAAAAAGTCAGCTGTGTTTTTAACTCTACCTAATAGTTAATATACCTTGAGTTAATGATAGAGTTTATTATTTTGAAAATCTTCAGAAAACATGTTTTAAATTATTTTTAAAAAATATTTATTGTAGCTGTTTTTTTATATTCAATTAAAGGATTAATTATAACTCAGAGTTGTAAAATATTATATTCCCAGCTGTTTTTAAAACAGATTTGTTATTTTGTTGCTATATATTTCACTACAGCTTAAGTGTTGTATTTGCCAATCATCATTTAACATCCTCGATAGTATAGTGGTCAGTATCCCCGCCTGTCACGCGGGAGACCGGGGTTCAATTCCCCGTCGGGGAGAATATCGATTTTTTTTATTTTTTTATTTTTACCATTCATTATTTTTTAAACATGTTTTTTAAAGCAACCATAATTTGATGAAATGAATAATATCCAATGTGTGCCCTTGTTTTGTTGGTAAATGGAATCAGATTTCTGAAATGTAATAAATATAAGTAAAACTTTAATGGCTTGTATTTAGGGATCGCAATTTTCCGGACTTTTTGATTTCCCGGGACAACGGGAAACATTTTTTGACTTCCTGGGATTCCCGGGATCCCGGACTAAATGCTATATTTATCACTACTCTCATTAGTTGAACAACTGAGCCACAAATAGGATAAGAATCTTTGCAGTAGCAGATTTAAAATAGGATTGTTAATGTAGGTATGTGATTTTTTTGAAAAATCGCCAAAAATTCATTTATGATATGACAGAAAAGAAATTATATATAGATAGTCCTTGTAAATCTCTACAAAAAATATGTACGCTTACATGTGTAGGTAATCTCTTTTAGTTTAAGAGATATTCAGGTCGAAATAAATTTTACCTCATTTTTAGCCTCGTCTTTTTTAGTTTTTTTTTTTACTTGGCGGGCTTAATATTGCCCCTAAAATCTTTTTAAAATATTCGCCAGATTATAAATATATGAATCCGTTAAAAAGTTATGTTAATCTGAAATTGTAACTAAAAAAATTTAAAATTTTTTTTTTTTTCAAAAAGGTGGCAATATTTATTCACTGATAAAATTTGTTTTTTGTTCTGGGCTTTATCATTTTTTTAATGTTTTCAAAAGAAATCTTGATGCAAATGCGTTCAAATTAAATCCGGAAGAGTTTGGGGCAAAGGAGTACCCACAAGCCCTATCCAAATTTTGTCAATTTTGAAAAATTGATTTTTCTTTTTTTTGTTAAGT
Source organism: Protophormia terraenovae (assembly GCA_951394005.1). NCBI lineage: Eukaryota > Metazoa > Arthropoda > Insecta > Diptera > Calliphoridae > Protophormia > Protophormia terraenovae. The sequence goes on along the minus strand of OX596077.1, from coordinate 45,536,202 downwards.
TCTCAAATTGCAAAGCCAAGGTCGACTTAAAATTATCTTAATTATATAGCTCTATATATAACTTTGAGTCTACATTAGACAAATTTTTATCAAGACAAACGTCAAAATTTTATCAAGATAAAGATTTGTCTAATGTAGACTGAATTTGTCAGTGTTATTGCAGTGTTAAAAGAAAATTGTCAGCGCTCGAGACCTGACAACTTTGTCTTGATAATGCTTGATAAAAGACGCCATCTTGATTGCTGTTGGTACTTTTTGCATGGTTTATTATGATATACGTTTTCCCCTATAATTGACAGTGATAAAAAATTATCTGCAACTCAAACAGAAATTTGACGTTTGTCTTGATACAAATTTCTCTAATATAGACTCAAAGTAAAAGAAAATTGTCAGCACTCGAGCTCTGACAACTTTGTCTTGATAATGCTTAGTAAAAGACGCCATCTTGATTGTTGTTGGTACTTTTTGCATGGCTTATTATGACATACGTTTTCCCCTATAATTGACAGAGATAAAAAATTATCCCCAAATCAAACAAAAATTTGACGTTTGTCTTGATAGAAATTTCTCTAATATAGACTCGACGTAAGGTAAACAACTAAAAAGTATTTTCTGACGGACGCCTTTCATAACTACAGGGTGACCATTTCAATGAAAAAAGTAAATTTTTTTAACACGTTTTATACGGATTGGGATTTTGGATATTTTCATATAAAAAAGTGGGAATTTTTTTACTTCTCTGATTTTAGGGCAAGTTTATACATATTATACTAAAATTTTAATAAATTATCACTATTCGTTTAAATTTTATAAAAGTTTATATATTAATTTTATTACAAAAAAAAAAAAAAATAAAATTCTCAATTTTAAGTCCTTCGCGAAATTCTGCAATGAAATTACATTCCACTAACTTTTTTTTATAAATTATTAATCTCCATATTCTAACCTTTTCTTAAAATCTTAGGTGACGATTATAATATCATATCGTATTGCTGAAAACGATATTATTGTGATATCAAAATTTCCAAAATTTTGTTTCTAATAAAAAAATAAACATTTGGAAAAAACTTCAGAATCAAAATATTAAAATTAAAAAATTTTCAACAATATAAATAAACTGAGAATAAATGGAAATACATAGATGATTAATTCACATATTTGAATGGTCTGACCAAATTTTTGAGGTACGTAATTGCTAAAATATGTGCTTTAGGAATAACCATGCTTGCAAATATTATAATTGATGATATTTGCATAAAAGATGTATGAATGTCGTGTATGATGATTGTTTTTTTTTTTTGTATATTTAGGATTTTTTCTTATTTCAGCATTTTATATTTCCTTTATTATCTTTAGCATAAGTATTTGATTGCAAACAATATATTTTTTTAATACTAAAATCATTCAGAACAAAATTTGCTACAGACGATTTTACTATCGTTATTTTTGGAAATTACGATATCGAAAACCATATCATAATTTTATGGGAAAGGTACACTTTAGTCCGTAAAATCTATCGTTTTAGATTCGAAAACGATTATCACTAGTGATAATTTTTATCACCTAGATAATATCGTTTCGATATCGTTATAATATCGTTTGGTTTATTGGGAGTATATAAAAATATTAGAAATTGGACGAGAAACAAAAATTTGGCAAAGCGATTAACAAATTTTTATGTCCGAGGTACCCTTTTTTGATCCCCCTTAGCTCCGCTCCTGAGAATTTTGTTGGGTTATTGTACACTCCTCTGCTATGCCTATACTAAATTTCACGCAAATCCAACCAGCCGATCTGAAGTTACAGATTTATTTACAAAAATTTTCGATTCTGCCCCACTGTGCATTGTGTTGAACAACAACAGCATTTGTGTCAGGAACGTGAGATGATATTGGCTACATAACGTATCCCAGCAGGCCATGTCTTGTAGAAAATATCGAAGATGTCTTGATGATTTGTCACAGTTTTCGATGACACATGTACGACAGCTCCGAACAAACATTGGTGACATTTTCGAACAAAGGGCACTTAAGTCATCAACGATAACCTGAGCGTCAGTGTCATGTATATTTTCGTCAACCATTTTAAGAAAAATAAATGAAAAAAAAAAGTTAGGTTACGCCGAGATTTGAACCCAGGCCACCAATTTCTCTCTTCCTTATTGAATAGTCAAGCGCACTTACCACTTCAGCTACAATATTCTCTACTTTTTAATGGTTTCATTAATGCTTTTATTTATCTGATAGGTATTTATGACATTGTCATGCAGCATGTCGTGTGTTTGGTTTAACTCACGACATTCTCGCTGGACATTTTACTCATGTTGTCACCGAACTAGATATATTTTGTTATTGAAGTCACCGAAAATGGGGTAAGATGACAATATAGGTGATTTTTAGTCAAACTTGCTTGTCCTCTACATGCATTTTCTTGACGACAAATTTCGGCGACATCATCGATGAAAGTGTGGTTAATGGACATGTGGCCTGCTGGGATAGGGCATTGGTAAACTGGATTTCACTTTAGTAAATGTTGTGCCACTAATAGAAATTGAATTAAAAAAAAAAAATACAAAAAATAAAAGAATGTATAAGACACATACCGTTTAGGACCAGCGCACAGTGTGTAATTTTAACAATTTAGCTGATCAAAACCCCAAAACAATTTTTTCGAGTTTTGAGAAAAAATTGGTTATTCTAATTAAGAACCTTCCAGATAACTGAAAAATATAAAAAGTATTAAAAAAATTTTAACCGTTATTAAGTAACGGCACCTTAAACAGCACTGTAGTTGAAGATAAATATTACACGAAGTATTTTTTTTGGCGAGAAGTTCAATTTTGAATGTTTGTAACTTTTTTGTTTTAAGCAGGATTTTTATTAATCTTTTTTTATTTTTAAGGCTGATGTGTTATCTATCACAGAAAGTAATAATAATTTTAAAAAAATTATCATAGAAACAATCGTGGGGAATTTTCGGTCTTTAACTTTTTTATCATTTTTTTTTTGTCTCTATATTAATTTTTATTGGACAAAAACTGAAAAGTCCCACAAAGAAGAAAAGCTAGATATCTTATGAAAACGGCTAATCCGTATCAGGTACTGATGGCAGCTGAAATGCAAATGCGTTCAGCAGGAAAACGTTCATCTGCTGCAATAGTTGGTGAGTTCATAACTGCTTCCCCAAAAAGAGGTAAACTTATACAAAAAAGTAGAATAAGCTCAAATAAATCATTGAGCCTCTCCGTCGCACAGTGTCACATTTGGCAGTTTTAGAACGACAAAAATCCAATTTTGGAGATATTGGTCTGAAATTGTATATTCTGTTAGAAGATAAGGCCGTATACATTCCCACTAAAAATGGGCGGGTATAACCACTGCCACTCCCATACTGAAAAAAATTAATTTATTTGTATGAACTTCTTGCACATTTTTGTAAATTTTATTAAAATAAGGGATATTTTAAAAGTAGGCGTGGCAAGATCTAATCACATCAATCATAGTGTAATACTTGTATAACAATTTTTTATCCATTATCCTAAGATGTTTAAATAATTCTTAAAAAATTGCAAAAATGAGGTACCTCATATTTTTTTTCTAATATTTCAAAAGATCGCAAAAAGTCGCAGCCAAAATTCTCAAATATAATTTTATAGATATTATTTTATATAACAATCGTATTTTTACATTGGAACTCGTTGGAACTTTTTTGTTCCAGTCCATTAAAAATGGAATTTCCCAAAATATATATTTTTTAATAATATGATTTAAATAAAAAGCAGTATGTTCAGTATTTATTTTTTAACGTAGCAAATTATAACAGAACAATTTGGATACATTTATTATTACATACAAAAATATCTTGTCAATATCTGCAGTATTTACTGAGATATATGAAATTAAAGTTAACATACTTCTTTACAAAAGTTGTAAATAAAATTAAAATATTTTTAGAAGTTGCAACTTTGAAAGTCCATAATTCGCGCTATAGACACTTACAAATACTTTTAGTATTTTTTCCATAATATATGATATGTTTTCTATTAAATGCGAGAAAAATTACTTCAATTAATAAGCTTTTATTTTCGTATTTTTGTCGTTCTAATTTGGATAAATGTAACACTGTGCGACGATCAAGCTTTAGCTATGATAATAGATATGGGGTTATCTACACATGACTATCAATTGTTAAGAGAGCACATATTCCACATTAATTCAAAATTATACCCTTCTTATCTAGTCTATTAAAATGTCCAAAAAATTATGTGATCCAGAAAAAATAACTGTAACAGAGTCATTTGCAGAAATCAATCTTCAATCATTGATTGATCATACAGTTTTAAGACTTTGTTTGGTATTAAAAGATAAATTTCTTTCTACAAATGTCGATTTTAATCAAGTGACTTTGTTGATAAAATGGGGTTGTGATGGCACAGTTAATAACCGTTATAAACAAAAATTTTTTCAAGACAATATATCTGATGAAAGTTTGTTTATTATATCAATGGTCCCAATTGAAATGTCTATTAAAAATCTGAACAATGACAAAAAAACTATAATTTGGAAAAATGCAGCACCCTCGTCCACATTCATATTTGCTAAAGAGGACAAAGATCTTATTTTAAATGAAGAGAAAAATATTGAAAACCAAATATCAAATCTTATGCCAACATCTGTAACAGTCGAAGACAAAAAATTTTCTGTTTCTGCAAGCATTATTCTATGCATGATAGATGGTAAGGTCTGTAATATATACATCACCCTAAGCTTGCTATTTATGTCGTGCTACTGCTACTTCAATGAATGATGTAAACATAGTTATGTAAAAAACAGTTTACCAAAATATGTTACGTGTAGGACTGTCACCTCTCCATGCATGGATTCGTTTAATGGAATGTCTGTTGCATATTTCATACAGATTGGATATCAAAAGTTGGCAAGTGAGAGGAGAAGCGAAATGATGGAGCAAAAAAAGTACATTCAAGAGAGGTTTCGAAATGAAACGGGGTTACTAGTGGATTTTCCAAAACCGAATTCAGACAATTATAATGATGTTAACACTGCAAGACGTTTTTTTCGTAATGCCGAAAAGACTGCAGAAATTATTGGTCTAGATGTAGAATTGGTAAAGCATTTTCACGTTATTTGGAAACTCTCGGATGTGGTCTTGAAATTGATTCTGTTGCCTTTGAAAATTATGCCATAGAGACTAGAAATATTTATCTGCAAAACTATAAATGGTTTTTTATGCCCGCTACACTACATAAAATTTAATTTAATGAGAAATATATCATTGAAAAATGTATTGTACCTATCGGCCAATTATCCGAAGAAGCCCAGGAGGCAAGAAATAAGGATTGTAAAAACTTTTGCGAACATTTCACAAGAAAAACATCTAGAGAGGACTCCAATACAGATTTGCTACATAGACTATTAATATCATCATATCCATTAATTTGCAGCTTACGAAAACCACCAAAAACTAAAAGATCAAATGTAACACCTGAACTTGTGTTACTGTTAAAAAGCCAGAATATATCTTTTGATGATGCTGATGAATAATTTTTTTCAAATTTGTGAACAAATCGTAGATTTAAAAACACATACATTCATACATACATACATACACACACACACACACACACACTCATACACACACACATATATTCTTAATAAAATTTGATTGAATTATATGAAAAGTAGGCGTGGCAGTTGTCCGATCACGCCCATTTTTTCACGAAATCAGCTTAGTGTTACGAAAATAGTTTTTTGCCAAATTTCATCAATATGGCTTTCTTAATTACAAAAATATAGACTTTTGATCACTCAGAATGCGAAAATCTCACACTGTGCGCTAGCTTGTATAGGAGCCTAGAAATGCCGACAACAAATACGATTTTTGGGAGTATCTTCTTTTTGCCCATATCTTACTTATTTATCAACCGATTTTGCTAATTTTTATTAGCGTTCTTCTAAGAAATATTCCTTACAATTTGATGTATAAAACATATATATCTGATAACTGGGGCTTTCTAAAAACTGAGACTAACATCGTTATATCGACTCCCCTATCAATAAGGACCCAGAATATATATACTTTTTGGGGTGTTAGATTAATATTGTAGAAATTACAAACGGAATGACTAACTATATACCCTTTACACCTGTGGTGAAGGATATAAAAAGAGTTTTGTGGATATCGACACAACATTAAGCAACATTATTATTTTTATTTAAAATATATGAACCATAAAACAATGTCGTATTTACGACAGAGAAATTTATACATATTTTAGAAATTAAATAATAAAAAATTTACTCAGACTTTGATAACTATTATTTAAAAAAATTCTAAACAAGTTTCGTAAATCATTGCAAAATTGAAATTTATTTAATGTGCACCAAAAAGAATTCAATAATTCTTAAAGTCGTGCCTGGTGATCACTTTTTTCCGAAAACCTTCGGGGTGATTGAAATGTGAGTTTAAACGGCATTAAACTGTTTTTAGTTTCAATATCGTAATCCAATTTAAACGTAGGTAACTAAAGTTTTGAAATATCTTAAATAAAATGTTATATATGAACACCGTATTCATATTTTAAGGTAAATTCAAATGTAGCTTGAAAAAAATAGACCCCCCCAAGATTCAATTTCTTGTCAATTAAGTTTCCCTACAATATCCCTAATAAAACATTCGATTTAGTGATTTATTTTAACATTATTTATGGTTTGTCAAATTTCTATGAGACAAATTCCGCATGTTGTCTACACTACTGACAATTTATAACGTACATACATATATTTAAAACACAGAAAAAATTTTTACCGTTTATTTTTCAATTAACATTCTTATTTCATTTTGCATCAAAATTTAATAAATACAGTAGACGCTCACAAATTAGAACCGCTTTGTTTTTGAGGCAATTCTAATTTCTGAATTCAAATTTCTGGACGTTTATTTTTTTCGAATAAAAAATAAAAAATTGAGTAAATTTACTTCCAAAAACTAAAATAAAACAAGAAAACAAAACATAACAATTCAGTCCAATACATTAAATGTATTTTTATAAATTAAATTAAAAAGCATAACAATTCAGTCATAAAAACTAAAATATTTTAAAAAAATATTTAAAAAAAAAAAAAGATATTAAATAATAAAGTTAAAAGTTATTGGAGGGATAGACTGCACAATGGCCAAATTTACAACTAATCTTTGTTTGACATATAATCAGTTATATTTGTTTGTATTTTTGGTTTCATCGAATTCGAAATATCAATACGGAAAGCCAAAATATTGCTTATGCGCTTAGTGGAAAACAATTCACTGTTATTGCACCATTTTATTAAATTATTTACGCTTTCAATGGCTGTAGTATTATAGACAACTGGTGAGACTTCAACAACATCGTCTTCGCTGCTTCTACTGAGAACATATACAGATCCGTCATCAAACACATCTTCATTCCATCTGTCGATGTCTTCTATACCAATGTAATCGTTTGGAGCTATTTCTTCTAAAAGATCTTGAGTTCTCTGAATAATATCGTTGCAGTCTTGATCTATTTGCAATAATTGCGCTATTGGCACGTCATCGTCGCTGTCGTATTGGTTAGAGTCCCAATTGGAAAACTTTGACCAAGATTTCTTCATAACACTTTGTGGTACCTCATCCCAAGCTTGTTTCAGTAATAATATTGCATTGCGGATTGAATGGGATTTCAAATGAGAAAGAAACATACTTCTGTAATTGAGCTTTGTTAAGTTAATAGGGTTTTTATCCATTGGTTGTAAAGCTGCTGTTACATTTGGTGGAAAGAATAATGCAACTATGTTTCCATCGTCACTTTTAACTTTCTCAATGGGTGCATGAGCGGATCACCTGTAAATTTTAAATGTTTTAAAATTACTGAACCTGAAATCAATATATATTCTTACCTCTTTAATAAATATTCGGTGAAACCATTCGCGAAAAATCCGTCATCCAAGCATTTTTTGAAAAGTTGTAATGCAGATGATTATTGAAACTTTTAAAACACCTGGGGTTTTTTACTTTGCCAATTACCAATTTATGTGATCCATTAGAGTTTGCACCAAGTAGGACTGAAATTCTGTCTTTTTGAATTTTATGTCCAGGGGCGTTTTTTTCAAAAGCAGAGACATCTGTTCTGTCTGGTAGGCAACGAAAAAATAATCCGGTTTCATCGACATTATATATTTGTGATTCCATTAACCCCATCTCAGCGACCTTTGCACGATGAATAAAAGGAGTGACTGAAACAAAATCCCTGGAAAGAATAAGTCGTTTCTTAAAGTTGGTAAACCATCCATCACATGCACAGAATGCATTTTCATCTTTATCGGGATATTCCTCTTTAAATATTTGTTTAGCTTTCTGTTTAAGTATGTGCCCAGTCAGTGTACACTTTTTTTCTAGTTGATTTAAAAACCACTTATACAGACGACTTTCCATTTTAGGATATTCAGCGATGTGCAAAGATTTATCGCTTGCCTACTGATATGTGTTGGAAACAGCATTTAATATTGCTGTTCTATGTGATTTGATGTAGCTGATTGAAGATGTTGTCACATTAAAATCTAGGGCTAACCGCTTCCCTTGAACTCCTTTTTCAAGCTTTTCTAATATTTTGACTTTAGTTTCCAATCATAAAGTGTTTCTTTTTTACGTTCATTTGACATTTCTAATGATACACTTTCATTTTTTAATAGAGACTGCCAAGATATGTACACGCGTATCAAATTTCGCAAATAAACTAGACACAAATATACATAAATGCGAAAAAAAAAAAAAAACAAATAGGGAGTAAACATATATTATTTGGTGATTCCCCTTTTTAGTTTTACTATGTTCAAACAGAATAAAAATAAATTGGAGATTTCTTGTGTTCAAATAACAAAAAAACGCTCGGAAATTAGTATTTTAAATTCGAATTTCAGAGCGTTTAATGTATTGCATACACTGATTCTAATTTCTGGAAGTTCGAATTACTGAAAGCTCTAATTTGTGAGCGTCTACTGTATATTCAAATAAAATAACAATAAAATTTAAGTAAGATTTGATTTCTTATTTAAATATTTAATTCATTCAATCATCTACTTGATTGACTTAATTAATTTATTAATTGGAAAAATATTCTGTTTTTAATTTTTTACAGTTTTTGGTAATTGAAATAATCATTTTGGTGAGAGGTAAAAATTTAAAAAAGTTTTTAATTGAATGAATTATTTTCTAATATATTTGGTGATTGGTGATTTTTTTCTGTGAAAGTCTACAGATGTTTAATTGAATGAATGCTGAAAAAAATTACTAAAATATATAAATTTTTTCTAAAATTCAAGAAGTTTTCTTCCATTTAAATGTTTTTAAAATTCCCGGGAATTTTGTCCGGGATTGAAAATTTGTAAATTTCCCAGGGTTTCCCGTCTCGGGATTCATGCATTCCCTACTTGTATTTCAATACGGTAAATATTCAAAACCGTGAAATATATATTTTTATCAACTAGATTAAGCAATAAATCCACTGTTATATTTTCTTACCTATTTCTTAAACAAAATTTTAATAAAACATATTTTTTAGTATGCATTTTTCTATTTTCTTTTTATATAAACAATAGTATTGCTTATATTTTAATTATTAATTTGTGATCATAATAATTTTATTTAATCTTATTTTATAAAACTACATATTCCAAAATTTTTATTTTTTTAATCCACAATTAATGCTGTTATATAAAACTACATTTATATACCAAAGGTTTAATTTTATTTATTATTTTTTATTTTTGTTTCCTTTCCACCGATTTCCTTATAATGATCATCATTATTATGTTTCTCTTCAGTGTTATTCAATTTGCTAGGTAGTTCCTGCATTTTATCCTTTTCACTTTTAATCGTTTCACTTGGTTTTAGATATTTTTTGTTATATTTAATTAATGCGGCCAGTTGAGCCATTTCTGCCATTCCAGACATATTTCTTTAATATCTAATAAATACTATTAAAAAATGTTTATATGTATAACAATATTTATATTGTTTAATATTCTATTAAAAAAAAATCAAGAAAATTCCCTTAGTTTAAAAATAAAAAATAAATAAATAAAAAGTACGCTTATTTATAAAAAAAAGTTAAAGATATATAGCAGGTTCCTGACCTTGTGATACGCTACACCATTGTACAATGGTTCGTTAGGCTAAATTACAAGTTATGTCAAATATTACAATTTATATGGTATTAATGAAAATTTATTTGGAAGCCAAAAGAAAAATTTACTCGATCATAACGAAATTCATACTTGACAAATTTAATTAGTTATCTGTGTAGTAAATGTGCGTCTTGTACTTAAATTGGTCACCTAAAAAGATCGCACCGCTAAATAGAATTAGTAAGTCTAAGTGAAAAGGAAGGGATCTGACTATTTCTTCACTGCAATACAAACTCCTGCACAAACGCATATTTACCTTGTCACCTATTGTAGGGTATAAAATATAAAATTGAATCTCTAACTTTTGACTCATAAATATCAGAGATATGAAAAATAAAATCCATTTGCAATGGATATCAAAAAAGTACTTTATTTAATCACTCAGTTTGTTTAATAAATTGAAACTCTTAAACAGAGAGTATATACATTAGAGTGTTCCGAGAAAAGCGTTTTTCGAAATTTCGATGTAGGAAGACCCCTCAAACGATGCGTTTAAATTAACTTAATACGAAAAACTTATTTAAAAAATTGTTAAAATTGTCTTCAGTTCCCTACCAGCGATTGAAAAATCATGGGTCCCATACATTTTGGTAAAAAAAAATTTTTAATATACATACTTTTGTGAGAAATTTATTGTAAGTTTCGTATCGGTCAATGTTATATATAGTATTATTAGGTATTTTCCCTATTTTTGAAAAGAAAACAAAAAGATAATCGTTATTATGAATGAATTGTTCAATTATATTAGTAGTATGGAAATGGGAAGGCAATAGTTGTTTTTGTTTTCAATGAAGATCAATTTTAAAGAGCAATTTTTGAAGAGCATTTTTTGTTTGTATGAAATTGTAAACCAATGAATTTGTTTTTGTAATTTTTTATTTTCTAGTACATGCATTAATAGGAGCAAAAATTGTTTTGCATTTTATGAAATTGAAAAACCAATGTATTTTTGTATAATATGTATGTAATTATGTTAAAAGTACATACCAAGGCTTATTTACTATTAGGTTAGAGCAATTCTACAACAAATACAACAATAAAAAAAAGTTCTCTCATTTGTTTTCGTAAAATGTCAAATTTTGTACATTGAAACAATAACAAAAATGATATAAAAAATGTAAACAAAACACACATAGAAACAAACACCATATAAAAAAAAGATTTGACAGTCATCACACATAAAGAAAAAAAAAGTCAGCTGTGTTTTTAACTCTACCTAATAGTTAATATACCTTGGTACATACAAACAATTTAACAGGGAGAAAATTTGTTATTGTGATGAAATTAAAACTTATGACTTGTACGAATAGCGTTTGAGTATTTTTGGCTTATTCTATTTTTTATGAATATTTTTGTTTTTGTAAAGTGAAAAATAAACTGGAGATTTTTTATATGAAAAATAACCTTGTGTAAGGTTTTTGACATTAATGAAGATGAATATTGTGAAGATAATATTTTATATTGTTGAGTATGGTCATGATTAATTTTGAATATTCTAATGATAAATTAGGAGAGAGTATTTTCACATTAAATAATTTCATATCTAGAATATTTTTAAATTTAGTATATGGCTCAATATTTTTATATGTAACCTAAATTAAGATTTTTTCTCAATTTGAAATATAAAAGAGAAATACTCAAAATATTCAATTTACTTATTTAAAGATAAAGGAGTATTTTTAATTTTTAATTTGTATAAAAAGAGCTATCAGAACATATTATCATCATTGATCTGAGTATTACTTCAAAGAATAGTTAAAAAAATGGTAAGCACACTATTGGTCTTTATTTATAAATTTTTTATTTAATTTTTTTTTTTTTCAGATCTATGAGCAAATTATTAAATTAGCTCTGGGTATTAAGCAAGAGTATAGAAAAATTTATGATATTCCCTTACACGAGCCATTCAGAATTTTAAAATTCGATTGGAAAAAAACACAATATGGATCAAAAGTTATCGCATATTTAGATAACAATAAATGGTTTTATCTTCCGCAAAGATTTGTGAAGTTTTTAAACAAGGAGGATCCCTATTTAACAAAATTGAATGATAAAAGCTGGACTATTATTTACAAAGGTCGTCAATCTTCAAATGGGCTCGCATTATTTGACTTAATTATAGCTAAAATTTTGTAAATAAAACAGTTTTATTTATTTTTAATGTTATTTAATGTTATTTAATTTTTTTTTATTTCTTTATTTAATAAAAACTAAAAAATATAAAATTTATATTGTGTTTATTATTTTATTACATAATATTTAATTATTACACTATAATTATAATTATTTATTCAATATGTAAATTTCGGAGGAGATCCTCATCCTCATCAATTAATTGTTTATACTCCTCTGGAACTCCTCTGGGACCCTCTTCCATTAGTTCCCTATGTTCCGGAACTATATGGGCCGAAAAATTTCTTTCTTTATTTTTATGAAAGTTGTGAAACTTCATAAAATGCCTCTTCTTGTTATTTTTTGTCGAAAAGCTTGCATGTGGGCAAAATTCACATATAAAGCGTTGTCTGTCCATGTTTAGAATAATTTTTAATTAATAATAACTTTATTAATATACCTCTGCAATAATAATTATTCATTCAATTTAATAATTCCTGATAAATTAAAAGTGCTTAACAAAGCAAAATACTTTCCGTTCAAAAAAAATAAAAAAATAAATATTTTGATGTATATGCATACATATGTATGTGTAAGTGTATAAAAAATGGCAGACCTTGGACAATATTAAATATATTTTCCATTAGTTGTTGACTTAATTAAAAAAACATACCATGACACCAGCACCATCATGTTTAACAGTCAACTGAATGTGTTTTTCCTGCAAAGCCTCCCCCTTCTTTCTCCATGTCAAAACACTTCCGTCTGATTTATATATGGAAAATTTGCTTTCATCTGAGAATATTACCTTATCCCAAAAGTCTATTCCTTTATTTATGTGTTCTTTTGCGAAAGAAAGGTGTTTCATTTGGTTCACCTTGCTAATCTGCGGTTTTTTCCTGCAAAGTCTGGCATTATACCCGGCAGAATTTAGCACTCGACGTACAGTACGGGGGTGAACACCTGTACCAGTGTTTTCCTTTAACATTGCAGCAATTTCGGACGATGAAGTTTTAGGCTCTTTTTTAATTATTTTTACTATTTCCCTCTTTTCCCGAACAGATAGTGCTGGCGGTCGTCCACTTCTTGTCTTTAAAACGTTTTATTATTCCAGCAATGGTGGTACGTGGACGGTTAACCAATGTGCATATTTCCCGAATCGTTTTATTTTGTTTGTACGCACTTACAATAATTTTTCTTTCTTCAGTTGTAGTTTCTTCTCTTCTTTCACTCATTTTTAATAGAAGTGGCGTTAGCAAATTTTTTAAATTAAGTACCGTTATTAAATTTTGACAGATCAGTCTTAAATTTACCATATTACACGAATTTAGACAGAAGCGTTGGTAAGAGCGAAATTTCTTAAAGTTTCTTTGATATTTAGATGCAGTGACGGTGACTTTTGTCCACAAGAAATATGAACTTCAAATAATAAAATTTTTGTTAATAAGATTAATGAAAGAAAAATTATTTTAACTAAAAACATTTTAAATAAACCATATTTTATGCAGAATTAAACTATTTTTATATATCATTTGTTTTATGGGCGCAGAGGCCCTTCAAACTTACATAAAGGCAAATGACGGTGACTTTTGTCCATCTGTGTATTTCTATTGAATAGAGTTAACTCCTTAAGATATTGTTAAAATCATTTTTTTAATGAAAATTATACTAATATTTTATATTATCACAATGAAACAATAATAAATATATTTCTTTTATTATATAATAAATGTGTTTTATTTTTAAATATTTTTCCATTTTACATTTTCTATTTCATAATCTAACTTTTTACGATTTCTAGTTAGTCGAGGAGAATATTGGTATGGTAAAGTTGATTGCTTCAAATTTTTATGATTTTCATCCTTTGACAATATTCTTATTTTTGGTGTTCCATTATTTGAGAAATGTTTAAGTCGTTTAGCTGCAGAAGAGGCAGAAGTAGGGTTACGTTTTTGTACTGTTGTATCCATATCAATTTCATCATAATTTTCATTAGTATAAATTTCCTCAGGTAAATTTATATTGGATTGTGTTCCTACACTATTCGACTCCGGTTGCATTGTTTGAGTTTCAATATGTTTCTTATATATTTTCCTAGTTTGTGTTTCATTATCACGTTGGTTACTCAATTTAGAACTTTTATTTTGATGAGAAGAGGGTATTTGGCTTCCAATTAAATATTTGGCTAATTCTTGTTTAATACAATACCATTTATTAATATCTTTTAATGTGTGTGAACCATATATTAGTATAAGTTTTCGATGTAGAAAATTAGAATCAGAATATTTAATTTTAAACTTATCGTAAGTTGATGGATTAAGAACTATTAATTTGGATAAATTATTTGACATTTTCTAAAATTTTTCCAATTACTCCACTTAAAACGGATGAAATAATAATTGGTAGAAATCCTCCTTTTTGAATTAGATGTTTCCTCTTTTGTTTCATTGAGGTTTCTGGCGAACAAACTTTTCTAATTGTATTTTCATATGGTTTTATTTTGTCAAGAACTGATTTATTGATTTTATGATTCTCATTAATTATATTGAAAAGTATTTCATTTATTGTTTTAATAACAACATCGTCAACATGTTTCAGTATTGCATTACGTAGTTTAGGATCTGCTTTCTTAAGAACGTAAAGAATATGTTTGTTCTCCCTCAACAGTTTAAGGTTCGAGGTCATTGTTTATATTTGTAAATATTATATAGTGACTTTTATTGAAAATATCCGTTCTGAATCTTAATGCGTTGTGTATTTGTTGAGTAAGATCAATTAATAACCAACCAGAGATTTTGAGTTTTCTGGGTATACTTGGCGAACTATAATTGAAATTGTAACTTATCCCTAGGATTTTTAAACATAATTATATATTTAGAGTTTAAAGAAATATCTCTGGAATAAGCACCTTTATGAAAAATGTTTTGTGTTACTAAAATCACAGCTAAATTTCTATGGTGAGATCCCTTAGTAAAAAGTTCACACACTTTCTTATTAGATGGTTCAAGCATTAAATCATCTAATATTATTAAAGTTGATTCATTTTCATCAGTAGCAAAATCATCTGGGATACCTTCTATAAACTCTACATTGTTAATTCTGGGAAGAGAATTTTTTTTTCTGCAAAACACTAAATAATACGATCTATGTTTTTAGATATTGAATATTGATTATTTATCAAATTCATAATAAATGTGGATTTCCCACAACCAGAGGGACCACAAATCATCATAGTGAATGGATATACTATTGAAACATGTTTACACTTTAGTACACGGTATTTAAATGAAGAGAAGCATTAACATTCTATAAATATAAATATGAGTAAACAAATTCTTGTAAATGAACTACATCGTCAAGCGAGAAAAAACTTTCAGCGCCGACGATTTATTCAAAAGGGTATTTTAGATACATGGCAGATTGACTTAGTAGAGATGATACCGTATGCAAAATTTAATAAAGGTTTTAAATATATGCTTACTGTAATTGATGTATTTTCCAAATATGCATACGCATTACCATTAAAAACTAAAACAGTAATAGAAATTTCGAAAGCATTAAAAGAAATTATAAAGTTAAACAAAGGAAAATCTCCCAAAAATATTCATTCTGATCAAGGAAAAGAATTTTATAATATTTTGGAGGAAATCGGAAGAAAACCTATCAAAGATATTCTATTTAATCAAGGGAATTACCTGTTTAGTATATTGCGAATTTGATAGTATAATAGAAATTGATAAATCTCGCAGTATAATTCAAACGCTATGAACTCAATAAATATTATAAATACTTTATATTCAAATAATTATACAAAATATAAATTTAAAGGAAATACTGATCCATCTTATAAACCTGGACAGCATTGGGTCGCTTTTTACTTTCCTAAAAATGATGTGGCAGAATTCTTTTGCTCTGCAGGTCAATCTCCTATTAAACCATTTATTTCATTTTTAAATCGGAATTCTAAAACATTTGTCTACAATAAAATGCGAATTCAAAGTGAATCATCAATGTTTTGTGGTTTGCTTTATCATCCGACCATGAACAATTTTTGAAGTGTAATCCATATTTAGATGATATAGGTTCTTCATTATAATTCCCAGTTTAATAACAAGTGCCAAATACTCTTCCAATGTTTTTTGATGTTCAGCAAAAATTAAGCCATCAAAATCTTGAAGAAATTTTTGAATTTTTATATGTGATATCTTTATTATAAAGCTTTATTTTTGCAATTAATTCATTTTGAAAAAAATTATCATACTTATATGTATACTAATTAACTAATTATCTTTATTAAGAATTTCTTGGAAATTTACTATTTTCCCAACTGAAATATGGTTGAGAATATGGGATGAAAAACTCTCCCACATCGTCTTCTCCAGCGGTGTTTTCACTGACTACCTCTTCCAATTCCAAAACATCTAAACCATTTTCTAACTTCCTCCTTAAAGTAAATTGCTCATTGTTAACTCCATATATTACTTTATCCTCCAAATTATTATATCGTTTGGGAAGATATAGCATTCCATCTTCTATCTCTGCCATCATCACATTTCCATATTTATTCTTATGGCGGAACATACTTAATGACGGATGTAAATCCTTTGCTGCTAGATACGGTCTGGTTTTTAATTTATTAAAGGCCGCAAGAATATCATCATTAGTAATTTTATTTGATTCCATTTTGCTCCGTCTTTTAAAGTTTATTTACTGATTAAAATAATTTTATTTCAGACATTTATATTTATATCTAATTTATCTCCCAAAGAAAGAGTAAATGGATAATTTCTCTTTTATATTTCAAACTGAGAAAAAAATCTTAATTTAGGTTACATATAAAAATATTGAGCCATAAACTAAATTTAACAATATTCTAGATATGAAATTGTTTAATGTGAAAAAATACTGTCTCCTAATTTATCATTAGAATATTAAAAATTAATCATGACCATACTCAACAATATAAAATTCATCTTCATTAATGTCAAAAACCTTACACAAGGTTATTTTTCATATAAAAAAATCTCCAGTTTATTTTTCACTTTACAAAAACAAAAATATTCATAAAAAATATATAGATGAATAAGCTAAAAATACTCAAACGCTATTCATACAAGTTATAAGTTTTAATTTCATCACAATAAAAATTGTCTCCCTGTTAAATTGTTTGTATATACTTTTAACATAATTACATACATATTATTATACAAAAATACATTGGTTTTCAATTTCATAAAATGCAAAACAATTTTTTGCTCCTATTAATGCATGTACAAGAAATTACAAAAATAAATTCATTGGTTTACAATTTCATACAAACAAAAAATGCTCTTCAAAAATTGATCTTCATTGAAAACAAAAACAACTATTGCCTTCCCATTTCCATACTACTTATATTGTATGACTTACATACAGTTAGGGACAAAACTATTTGTACACCTCATATATTTCGTATACCTTCAATAGTTTATAAAGAATTTAAAGTTGTCGTATGCAGTATTATTTTTAATATATTTTTATTTAGTTAAGTTATAAAAACAAAATTAATATCCAACACATTATTTAAAAAAATACAAAATAATGAAAATTCATTGGGACAAAAGTATTTGTACATATAATCTACACCTACTTATAATACTTATATTGGAAAAATTTAATATTTTGTGGGTCCTCCTTTTGCATCTATCACGGCCTGTTATCTTCTGGGCATCGATCGGACCAAATTTCTCGTTTCATCTGAAGATATTTCTTTCCAGGCTTCCTCCAAAGCAATTTTAAGTTCATCCCTGCTTCGGACGTGCTTTGTAGCGACTTTACCCAATATCCCAACAGTGCTCGATGGGGTTTAAGTCAGGTGATTGGGGAGGAGAATTAAGTTGTCTTGGTGCATGGTAAAGCAACCACTCTTTCACTGAACGCGCTGTATGTTTTGGGTCATTGTCCTGTTGGAATATCCAACTTTGGCCAAGACCCAAACCATCTACGGAATCCTTCAAATTGTCTTCCAATATACGTTTATATTGATGCTGGTCCATTACACCATCTATAAATACCATTCGCACTACCCCACTGGCTGCTATTGCCCCCCATACCATAAC
This sequence comes from Protophormia terraenovae, assembly GCA_951394005.1. Taxonomy (NCBI): domain Eukaryota; kingdom Metazoa; phylum Arthropoda; class Insecta; order Diptera; family Calliphoridae; genus Protophormia; species Protophormia terraenovae. Next base: position 45,517,772 of record OX596077.1, on the reverse strand, counting down.
ACTTCCCCCACCATGTTTCACTTTTGGGGTCAAATTGTTAACATCTAACGCTGTATTTTTTTTGCGCCACACTTTTCAACTGCTATCATTTCCGAAAAGATTGACTTTGGTTTCATCAGTAAACCAAACCCTATTCCAAAATTCTTCGTCCTTATCAATGTATCGTTTGGCAAACTCTAAACGCAAATGCTGGTTTTTTTTTTACTAATCAGCGGTTTCTTGCGGGGAATTCTACTTGCATATCCCGCAGAATGTAAGATCCTCCCTACTGTTTTTGGATGAACAATTGTTCCGGTAGTATTTGCGATTTGTTCCGCTAATTTTGCCCGAGTTACTCTTGGATTTCTTGCCACTTTTTTTATCACCAAGTTCGCTTCCCGTCTGGAAACCTTTTTTGGCCGTCCAGTTCTTGGCACATTTTCAACAGATCCGCTGTTTTTATACTTGTTTACAATGTATTGTACTGTGGAATGTTGCAAATTTACTAAATTACTTATATTCCGGAGAAATTTTCCTTTTTTATGTTCATCAATAATTAAATTTTTAATATCCAAACTCAACTCTTTTCGCTTTCCCATTTCCTTTTTAGATAGATCCAGCAGAGCAGTGACTAATGATTTTTCCACATTCCGCAAACATTGAGAGGCGCATATAGCAGGCGTTTAGATTTTCGTTGGTTCGAAATCTATATTATCATGCACTAGAGAAAGAGGGCCTCAAAATCGTGCTTAGATTTACTCTACATCTTTGTATATCCATGTAATATGAACTGTGTCACCTTTGCTAATGTACTGTTCCATATGAAGAAAATCGCAGGAAATATGGAAACTCCTACCATTCCCAGCTGTAAATATTCGTTAAAATTTAAGCGTTTAAAATAAACGTGCAGAATTGTGTTTTAAGAAAAGGTAACTGATTAATACATGTTAGAGTAAAATTTAAAGATTTTGATTAATATATTAAAATTTTGGATCAGAAAATTGAATCCAGTAGAGAACTTTTTAGTGCATTCTGGTGAAAATTTTTTAAATGTGTAATTTATGTTGCCCTGTGCTAAAAACATCTATGCACAGTGGTTCCAAAACGCTTTTTTTTTGGAAATAATTCAGTAACTAAAGAACCGTTAGAGGTATCTCAATAAAATTTCACATGGTCACAGCTGAGGTGTTTTCGAGTTGATTTGGAGGAGTACAGATCCCTAGCAGGTCAGGGGGAAGCGGGTGGCCTTCCAAAGTTGTCCATCTCGGGTATGTCATTTTTTTAAAAATCGCCAAAAATTCATTTATGATATGAAAGAAAAGAAATTTTATATATAGATAGTCCTTGTAAATCTCTACAAAAAATACGCTTACATGTGTAGATTATCTCTTTTATTTTAAGAGATATTCGGGTCGAAATAAATTTTGACCTCATTTTTAGCCTCGCCTTTTTTCAGTTTTTTAAACTTGGCGGGCTTAATTTTTCTCCTAGAATTTGTCTAAAATGTTTGCCAGATTCCCTATAAAATTCTAAATAATATTACTGCAAGAATCATATAATTATATTAATCCGTTAAAAAGTTATATTAATCTAAATTTGGAACTTTAAAAAAATTTTAAATTTTTTGTGTTTTTTTCCAAAAAGGTGGCAATATTTATTCAGTAATAAAATTAGTCTTTTGTTCTGAGCTTTATCATTTTTTTAATGTTTTCAAAAGAAATCTTAATGTAAATGCGTGTAAAGTAAATCCGGAGGAGTTAGGGCCCACGAGCCCTATCCAAATTTAGTCAATTTTGGTATTTAGCTTTTTCTTTTTTTGTTATGTTCTCAAATCGCAAAGCTGGGATCGACTTAAAATTATTTTAATTTTTTAGCTTTATATGTAAGGTATACACCCAAAACGTATTTTCTGACGGAGGCCCCTTATAACGACAGGGTGACCATTTCAATGAAAAAAGTCAATTTTTTAAAAAAGCTTTCCCCGAACTGGAATTTTGGGTATTTTGAAGTAAGAAAATGGGAATCTATTTATTTTCTTTTAAGGACAAATTTTTTTATATTATACTAAAATTTTATAATGATAGCTTAATTAATGTAGATTTTATTTAAGTTCATATATTATTATTATTTTTTTTTTTTTTTTCGAAAAATAACACTAAATACAAACATTTTTCGTTTTTTAATTAATTTAATGAAAAAATTTAGTTCAAATACTTAGTTCAAAATATTTCAAAGAAATTTAACATAGTTATTACTGGTGTATTTTCCAAAATATTTTTAAAGACTAGAAGTTTTTACAAAATGTTTCACGCTACTTTTCTTAATTCTACGTTGCGTTGCAAAGTTGGTCGGGCCTTTAATGTTAAATATTTTTCTGTTACCTACATCCAGACTAGCCTTTTTTTTTGTTCGCACAAGAACAAAACGTCGGCAGAGCAACACACACAATTTTTTTTAACCGCAAATTAGTTGTGGACCGCAAATTAGGTGAGGATGACGAGCAGGGATGGAAAATTAAAATATTTTTCGGTATGTCGAGGTTCACACACAGCAATTTTAATTGCCGCAATTCTGAGTTTAAAGGAGAGAGCCTACAAAGTCAGAATTGAGGAAAGAAAAATTGCTGCATAAAAATTGCACCCTACATCCAGCTTTGGTCGAAAATGGTTAATTTTAGAAAAAAAAAAATATTTTTATTGATTAATAGAAAAAATGTCACGCGAGTTTCTTTTTTTTATTTTATTGACGATATTTTCTCAAGAAATATATTGAGATCCATTTGACATTAAATTGTTTCCCGCCCGGCTAAAACCGAATCCAGCAGTGCACGAAATTTGACATTTTATGAAAAAAAAGTTAATTTTTTAAACGACTTTTATTGACATTATTAAAAAAAACTCAAAATGCAAAATTTTAAGTCCTTTGAGAAATTCTGCTGAGTAATTCCATTTTAAATTTAAACAATTTTGGATTTTGATTACCGATTTGTATACAATTTTATGCATATGTAGAGAAGGATTCATAATCATTTAAAATGAATTTTATTAATTTTTATTTTGATTCTGTTGCAACTATATAGCGTTAAGGGTGATTAACATATTTTTTGCCCAAAACTTTTTTGTATGAAGATAATAATTTTTGCTTGTAGTTTAAGATGTCATATAAAAATTTAACAAAATTTTTTTTGAAAACATTTTTTTTTCTGAAAATCATATTTAAAGATGTTTATTTAATTCTTTTTATTATTTTTTTAGGGAGCTATACTTAGTATAGACAAAATTTCGGAGAGGTTACATTATTTTTTAAAGTTAATATAGAATTACCCTGCTTTAAAAAAATTACATTCAATATATATTTTTTACAAATTATCAATTTCCATATTCTAACAATTACATACTTAGATATCAAATCCTAATCCTAATATATATTATAAAAATGAGGTGTTTGTTTGTGCGTCAATCACGTCTAAACGGCTAAACCGATTTTCATGAAATTTGACACACAGCTAATACCAGTGAAGGAGGTGGTTATAGGCTATGTAAGATTACGCCAACTTTTTAAAACTCTCAAACGGCTGCACCGATTTTCACGTATGAACTAGGTTGGATGCCAAGCCCCCATTTTACGATCAGATTTTAAAACTCTCAAACGACTTTCACCGATTTTCACGAAATTTGACACACAGATAGTACCAGTGCCGGTGGTCGTTATAGGCACATTTTACGCCCACTTTTTGAAACTCTTTAACGGCTGTACCGATTTTTAAGAAATTTGATACACAGATAGTACCAGTACCGGTGGTCGGTTTAGGCTATGTAAGAACTGGGTTCACGCCCATATTTTACGTCCACTTTTTAAAACCCGTAAACGGTAGCAAATGTTTGATATTCCTTTTTAGGGGGTAGCGAGGCACACCACAGTGCTTTGTTCCATAGACAAAAATCAAAATAAAAACATTTTTCAAATTGAGTTGAAATATACGTTTTTTGAAAAGGTAAAAATATAGATCATATAATTTAAAAAGATTTTTTTTGGAAAAACTTATTTTTGTGGCTACTAGAGGGCGCTAAAATCAGAGAATTTAAAGCCAATATTAATGAACCATAAAGCTGGTTTTAAACTATTTTAGGAAAAAAAATTTCAAAAATTCGTTTTTTGATGCAATGCGTCGAAGTTTCGGTTTTTCAAGACCTCTGAATATTGGTAAATTAAAACTATTATTATCTTTTAAATATAGTGTTTCGAATATGTATATATTATTGCTCAAATTTACACATATTTTTTACTTAAAACCAAAAATTCCTTAAATTTGGTGAAGGATATAAAAAAATTATACAATTTTTTTACGGTTTATGTAAGTTTTTACAGTTATTTAATAGATTAAAAAATAGTTAGAGCCTATTTTTTGCCACAACTTTAAAAAAAGTTTAATTGAAAAAGTTTCTTATTTTCCGTTTTTAATACAATTTTAAAGTGTTCTCAATGTTGACGTAATTTATTTTGCTAAATTAAAATAAAATAATTATAAAAATTATTCCGAAATTTAAAAAACAACTAAAGAATAGAAAAATATATTTTTTGGACCTAAAACATTACGTTAAAAATCCTCCAGATGGCGTTCATTATGGAGCATTTTTAAATTTTATTACAAAAATTACATGAGTTTGATGGAGTATTAAAAAAAATTATAAAAAATTATACAATTTTTTTTGCTTGATTCTAAAATTTAGTATTGTTTTTTAATATATAAAAGAAGAATTGCGTCCTATTTTTTGCCACAACTAAAAAAAATAATAATTCAAAAAATTTATAAATCTCCTTTTATTACACAAAAGTCAAAAAATTCGTTATGTTGAAATATTTCGTGTTGTTAAATCGACATTGCTTTAAAATTTAATAAAATATTGAAAACTAAAAAAATTAAAAATGTTGGACCGGAAATCGGGCGAAATTAGGCAAATTAATGATTTACTGAACATAAAATGTGGGTGCAGAAATTAAAATAATATTTAAAAATTATAGGGCTTGGGGGAGGTAGGTATGCCCTTGCTCCTATTAAATAGAATATTGTCTGACCCATAAAAAACCCATTTCCAATAGCTATCGTAAACTTTGATGCTGTTTTGACCAGTATTTTGGAAGAAAATGCGTTTTCACATTTCAGAATATATGGGAGGTAGGCGTGTTCTTGCGTCAATTTTTTCAAAACTTCGTATTTATTCATTCTAAGCCTAAAGTAATATGTGTACCAAGTTTCAATTTACTATGACAACTCCTTCTATTTTTGTCTCATCGTTGTATGGGATCAAAGCACTGTGCGCACCGGGTTACGCTCGTATTATATAAATATTTAATACTTTTGCCAAATCATGCTATTTTTCATACATTTGTACGCACTAAATATAAATTGTCAAGTTTAAAATAATTTGTGGCTATTTTTATTTTGATAGAGACAAGACCGAAACATATTTTTATATGTATATTAAAGGATACAACGTATTTTTACACCCTGAAAGTGAAACTTATACAGAACGACAATATAAATATAATATTAATATTAAAATCAGCTTAATTTGAGATATAAAAAAAAAAAAAGATATAAATTTAAACAGAACGACTAATATTTTCTCCAGATTTAATTGAAAACTTCCATGCGATGCACATTGGGGTAAAAGGGGTCAAAAATGGCGAATAATTCAGAGAAAGATGATATCAATATTTCAATGATCACATTTTATTTATTTTTATTGAATATTAGGTAAAAAAAATCAGTTTAATTTTTTTTTTATGCAGAATGGTAATGGCCGTCCGTATATACATTAGAGTTAAATTGATCGTAAATTATGCATAATTCAGTAAAGGGTGGTATCAACACTTTAATGATCACGTTTAATTTTCCTATTTATTAGTAATTAAAGAAATGCATTTTTAGAGTTATAAAATTTTTTTGGGCTGAATGGACGAAAATTACGCTTAATTCAGGAAAAGACAATATCCAAATTTTGATGATCATCTTACATTTTTCCAATTTATTAGTGAGTAAAAAAATTTAAAACATTTTGTACAACCAGTGATCAAAAGTAAACGTATCATATGTTTTTGAACATTCATTGTATAAACAGCCCTGTTTTTCGCTTATTTTGTGAGCAAAATAAACTTCAGGGTTGCTAAAAACTCACGCAGATACGTAAAAATCTATTTTTTGTAGATTTCTGCGATACGCTACCATAGTGTAATTATGAAGTATTCTCGTAAGAACAGTTGTTTTACAATTTTTTCATTGTCAAACCTCGCGGAACTGTCAAATTGTTTTTGTATTCATATGCAAAATTTTTTTTTCCAGTTTTTTTTTTTACTTTTCCTCTCCCTCATCTTTCATTTTAGTTTTGCACTAACAAAATACACGCAATTGTTGTTTTTGTAGATTTATTTTACATGATCATTTGGTTTGTTGATTTATAATCAGTTACACAAAGATTTATTTGTGATAAATTTCGCACAAGGTTTCATTACAACCACCTACATTTTTATTTTTAACAATATTAAAACACATACACACTGTTTATGGTTTCTACAACTATTGTTTGTTTATTTGTTGCGTGATAAAAAAATAATTAACACAAAATGCCAGTACATAAATTTATGTACTTTATTTAAATGCGTTAAGTTGGCAGTCATCGAAAAAATGTTCTCGGATCGTTAGGCACGTTAGGAACGAGATCTCATGGTAATGATTTGAAATGATATCTACTTAAGCCTGTCTCTTGTCGTAATAGTCCTAAAAATATAAAAATAATATAAAAGATAAGCAAAATTTCACAATTAAGGGAAAAAATGATAATAAATAATATGTATAAATTTAATACGTATGTATATATTGTTTTCCAATCTTGTTTTTTAAAACTATAATTTGCTTAGCACTTTAAATAGTTTAAATTTAAACTTACATGGAATAATGCTCTTTTCTCATATTGGTATATGTAAAATTACCAACATTAGCAATTTCAGTGCGAACTTCATGAAGTTGCATTATATCTTTATCCGCCGTAACAGCTGATACATATATCTTTTCTTTTTACAACATTGCGAATTTGTTGCAATTCAGCTAATTGATCCGAATAACTCGACATGGTTTCTTTAAATGTTTTAAAACTTTGTTAATGTTTTCTATTCTATGGTTTCTACAAAACTGTTTTATTTTTTCTTCATTATATTGACTTTTATAACGAATTATGATTATAGAGGGAAAATACCGATTTTTTCGTCTGTTGGTATATAGTGGAAATGAATAATATTAAGGATACCAGACGTGCCGCATTTGATGGTATTTTCCCGTTTTATAAACTCTCTATTTTATATTGCTCCTTATTATTATAGAGGGAAAATACCGATTTTTTCGTCTGTTGGTATATAATGGAAATTAATAATATTAAGGTTGCCGCATTTGGTGGTATTTTCCCGTTTTATAAACTCTCTATTTTATATTGCTCCTTAAACTATTTGTAAAAAATTTCGTTGACGTTTCACCAGGGACCGTAACAGTTATGACTTTTATCATAAAAGTCATGAAATAACAGTTATTTTCTGATTTTTATTTTTTCGAGCAGAAATAAAAATTTTTTTTTTTATTTTTATTTTTTTTTTTCGAGCAGAAATAAAAGTTATTTAGTGATTTTTAACATCTTTAAAACTATTTATTAAGAAACGCCAAATTTATTCATCATTACACAAACCGAACGCCTGTAGCTAGAGCGACGAAATGTAGAACTTAGGTGGGTTTTCCTTCATATAGATCCACTAAGACGGGATTTTTTGGAAATTTGATTGTTTGAGGTGTAAAAACGGTAACCTTATATGTTCTATACTAATAAATATTACGTTTATACGCGCGATTATTGCAAATAGAAATAACTTGCAAATAAATAATTCACTGTTTATACGCAAATTGCACAAATAAATATATTTCCTTATTTGTCGTGCCAGATGGGAAAAATGAAACTATTATCATCGAAAATTGTATGAACGTAAAAGGAAGTGGCAACGCTGTACGTTTTATTTGCAATTAGCTTCACTAATCACGATTATTTTTCGTGAGTTACTAACTTATTTGCGGTCCACACGAGCCGTTTTCATGCTCGCACATTGAACAAAATATTGTGCGCACATGCATTTGGATAGTGTGGACCCAAGTTGTTCATGTTTTGTTCTTGTTCGCACAATTGTTCGAGCAACCATGTCTGCCATCAAACGTCATTTTGTATACGGAAGAAGAGGCGCTGCATGTAAGTATCGAAACGACTCTGACGACAAACAAAAAATTATGATTTGTTCGACAAATGTTCTGCCCACTGAAAACAAAATTAAAAAAATGTGTGTGTTGCTCTGCCGACGTTTTGTTCTTGTGCTAGCAAAAAAAAAAGCTAGTATAGACGGTACGTTACAAATATAGTACTAAGTCACTGTTTATACAGCTAAATTTTCATATGGCAATATTTTTAATTGCGAGTAAATGGTGCGTATAAACGTAATAATTCAACTAAAGTTGAACAGCTACAGCCTAGAAACATGAAATTAATAGCCTGTTTCTCTATGTCGAACGAAAATCTAAGCGAACGAAAGCAAGTCGAACGAATTCGAATCATTTTGGGTTTCTGTATTTCCTACGCTTTCATTCGCATGGAGTTATATCTTTTCCTATTGTTTTTGTTTTATTTTTCTTTCAGAGTAACTTTTTTTCGTAAAAATATTAAAAATACTACTAAGGGCCGTTATTATAACTATCCAATAACTAAAGTTAGGATGTTATCGTTCACTTTAACTGTTTAAAGCCCTCGCAGTAGCCTAAATAATTCCATGGACTAGTACCATCTTATATAGTCAACAGCCGGTAGTTATGAAAAGAGAACCAATTGTATTAGTTGTTGTTGCTGATATTAATCATCACCAATATTTAGCTCTCATTATTTTTAACACTAAAGTACACAGGTATTTTAAAAAGCAGTGATGACAACTATTTTTGGTTAAAAAAAAAAAAACAGCTTTTCAATTCTAAAATGTGATTGCTTCCTGGAATTATTATATTAGTTTTTGTAAATGTATTTAAATATATTTTAAGTAGCTGGTCAATGCCTAAGTAGGTACTAAGCATTTTCAGTTATTTTTTTCACGTATATGTATAAGTAAGTAAACATTTATTTTACTCATATTAGCAGGTAGTTCGTACTAATTTTTTATAATAAAGATTTACAGCCGTACTTTAAGGTTATTTTAAGATTATTTCTGTTACATTTTTAAAGAGAAAAATAATAATTTTTTTTTATTTATTAGTAAATTTTTGACACAAACGCCATATTTTAATTTTTTTGATACAAACGCTATATTTTTAAATATCTGGATGTTAAGATTTGTTCCGAAATTCAAAAATGTGTTAGTACAGCTATTTAAAAACGTATTAAATGAATTCCAGGACAGGATAATATTGTCTTTAATTATTTTTAAACTATATACATATTTTAAACTATTTTTTATTGTAGTTACAGTTAACGAATAATTTATTCTACCTACTGACAACACTGACAATAAGAAAGGACAGAAACTGAGAATGGTTACCTACATAAACAAAAAACAGTTTATGTTAATTTATACAGTAAATAATTTTGTTCTTGTGCTAGCAAAAAAAAAGCTAGTATAGACGGTACGTTACAAATATAGTACTAAGTCACTGTTTATATAGCTAAATTTTCATATGGCAATATTTTTAATTGCGAGTAAATGGTGCGTATAAACGTAATAATAGATACCAAAAAAGCCGTTATTATAACTATCCAATAACTAAAGTCGTTCACTTCAACTGTTTAAAGCCCCAACCAGTCAACTTTCCATCGCAACGTAGAATGAAGGAAAGTAGCGTGAAACATTTTGTTCAACCAGTCAAGAAAAGTAAACGTAACATATGTTTTTCAACATTTATTGTGTAAACAACCCTGTTTTTCGGTTATTTTGTGAGCAAAATAAATTACAGGATTGTTAAAAACTCACGCAACTACGTAAAAATCTATTTTCTATAGATTTCTGCGATACGCTACCTAGAATCTTTGTGTCAATAGCTACATACACACATCTGCATAAAGCTGGTTGAAACAGCTGATTGCGATACGATGATTTTTTGTTGAGTGGTTGGGCCTTTACAAGTTTTTCATTGGCAAACCTCGCGGAACTGTCAAATTGTTTTTGTATTCATATGCAAAATTTTTTTTCGAGTTTTTTTTATTACTTTTCCTCTCCCTCATCTCTCATTTTAGTTTTACACTAACAAAATACACGCAATTGTTGTTTTTGTAGATTTATTTTACAGGCTCATTTGGTTTGTTGATTTATTTGTGACGAGCTAGAAACCCGCTACTTCGTCAGAGGAAATTGTTTATAAAAACTATACTATATAATAAATTTAAACTAAGATTCTTAACTCCCTTGGGAACATTTTTAATAATGGTGTTATGTCATCCATAAATAACAATATCTCTTTAATTTCAGATTTATAATCTTAGAAGAATGAAAAATAAATATCAGAATTACGAAAAAGTATATTAGAATAAAGAAAAAGGACCACAAAATCCATTTAGAATGAATGTGAATCCAAAGTCCCTTCTTATGGATTCCCATTCATTTAGGACCACATATCCTTATTTCATGTTTCTAGGTTAAACATTACGGAAAATTAAAAAAGTACCATTGGAAGAACAAAAAAGTACCACAAAGTCCCCTCTAATGAATTCTCATTCATTTAGGACCACATATCCTTAATTTCATGTTTCTAAGTTCATAATTATAGAAAATTCAAAAAGTACCATTAGAAGAACAAAAAAGTACCACAAAGTCCCCTCTAATGAATTCTCATTCATTTAGGACCACATATCCTTAATTTCATGTTTCTAAGTTCATAATTATAGAAAATTCAAAAAGTACCATTAGAAGAACAAAAAAGTACCACAAAAACCTCTCTTATGGATTCTTATTCATTTAAGACCACATATCTTTAATTTCATGTTTCTGGGTACCATTTTCAAAATTCAAAAAGTACCATTAGAAGAACGAAAAAGTACCACAAAGTCCCCCCTTGTGAATTCTTTACAACATCGGACCATGTGTATTTATTTTCATGTTTCTAGGTTAAATATTACAGAAAATGAAAAAAGTACCAATGGAAGAAGAAAAAAGTACCACTAAGTCCATCCTCTTGAATCTTTACCCACAGGACCACGTATCTTTAAGTACCACAAATTCCACTCTTGTGAATTCCTATCTACATTTTCTTAATTTCATGTTTCTATGTTTAATGTAATTGAAAATTCATTATTAAGTTTGAATAAAATGTAATTTCCCGCCTTTACCCCTTTTTTGGTACTTTTTTTCACCCATCGAAGTATCAAAAATTGTATTCCAATAAATTTCTAAATTGTAGTGGTATCCCATATTAAAATACTCATATGAATATTTCAATAAATATAAAAAAAGGTTTTATGGAAAAAGTACCGATTTATACCCCTTAAACGTTTGAATTTCTAAAAAGTACCAAATTTGTATTTCTCATTTTTTGATATATTATGAATACGATATAAATTTTATCTGTATGTTTATTGGTTTCAAAAATACATATGGTGCCAAAAAAGTACCAAAATACAGTTTTTACACGTTTTCTCCCTAAAACGGCCGATTTTCAAAAAAGTACTAGACACCTGTCCAATTATTTTTTAAATGAATACCGATAACTATTCAACTTTTTTTGTATCTTTATTAGTTTGGGAGATATATAAAGTTACGATTTTACCCGTTTTTACCCCCTAAACATTCGAATTTCCGAAAATCCCGTCTTAGTAGATCTATATGGTGGGAGACCTACCTACGTTCCAAATTTCGTCTCTCTAGCTTCAGCAGTTTGGGCGCGGGATGATGAATCAGTCAGTCAGTCACGTTACTCTTTTATATATATAGATAAATTTCGCACAAGGTTTCATTACAACCACCTACATTTTTATTTTTAACAATATTAAAACACATACACACAGTTTATGGCTTCTACAACTATTGTTTGTTTATTTGTTGCGTGATAAAAAAATAATTAACACAAAATGCCAGTACATAAATTTATGTACTTTATTTAAATGCGTTAAGTTGGCAGTCATCGAAAAAATGTTCTCGGATCGTTAGGCACGTTAGGAACGAGATCTCATGGTAATGATTTTAAATGATATCTACTTAAGCCTGTCTCTTGTCGTAATAGTCCTAAAAATATAAAAATAATATAAAAAATAAGCAAATTTTCACAATTATAGGGAAAAAATGATAATAAATAATATGTATAAATTTAATACGTATGTATATATTGTTTTCCAATCTTGTTTTTAAAAACTATAATTTGCTTAGCACTTTAAATAGTTTAAATTTAAACTTACATGGAATAATGCTCCTTTCTCATATTGGTATATCTAAAATTACCAACATTAGCAATTTCAGTACGAACTTCATGAAGTTGCATTATATCTTTATCCGCCGTAACAGCTGATACATATATCTTTTCTTTTTACAACATTGCGAATTTGTTGCAATTCTGCTAATTGATCCGAATAACTCGACATGGTTTCTTTAAATGTTTTAAAACTTTGTTAATGTTTTCTATTCTATGGTTTCTACAAAACTGTTTTATTTTTTCTTCATTATATTGACTTTTATAACGAATTATGATTATAAAGGGAAAATACCGATTTTTTCGTCTGTTGGTATATAGTGGAAATGAATAATATTAAGGTTATCAGACGTGCCGCATTTGGTGGTATTTTCCCGTTTTATAAACTCTATTTTATATTGCTCCTTATTATTATAGAGGGAAAATACCGATTTTTTCGTCTGTAGACGTGCCGCATTTGGTGGTATTTTCCCGTTTTATAAACTCTCTATTTTATATTGCTCCTTAAACTATTTGTAAAAAATTTCGTTGACGTTTCACCAGGGACCGTAACAGTTATGACTTTTATCATAAAAGTCATGAAATAACAGTTATTTTCTGATTTTTATTTTTTCGAGCTGAAATAAAAGTTATTTTTTTACCTTCATTTTTTTCCAGCAGAAATAAAAGTTATTTAGTGATTTTTATCATCTTTAAAACTATTTATTAAGAAACGCCAAAAATATTCATCATCACACAAACCGAACGCCTGTAGCTAGAGCGACGAAATGAAGAACTTAGGTGGGTTTTCCTTCATATAGATCCACTAAGACGGGATTTTTTGGAAATTTGATTGTTTGAGGTGTAAAAACGGTAACCTTATATGTTCTATACTAATATAGATACCAAAAAAGTTGAACAGCTACAGCCTAGAAACATGAAATTAATAGCCTGTTTCTCTATGTCGAACGAAAATCTAAGCGAACGAATTCGAATCATTTTGAGTTTCTGTATTTCCTACGCTTTCATTCGCATGGAGTTACGTCTTTTCCTATTGTTTTTGTTTTATTTTTCTTTCAGAGTAACTTTTTTTCGTAAAAATATTAAAAATACTACTAAGGGCCGTTATTATAACTATCCAATAACTAAAGTTAGGATGTTATCGTTCACTTTAACTGTTTTTGGTTCTTATAAGTATTAGTTAAGCAAAAAATGACCAATAAGCTAAAGGTAAGAACATCTGACATTTAACTTTTATCGGACGGTTTATGTAATCAGAGCTGCCATATTTTCTGCTTTATAAAAGAAATAAATGAAATCATATTTATTCCGCTGTAGTTTTTAACACTGGGTCTCCACGTAATATTTTTATATCATAATATGTAACAGAGAGTGTCAAATCCGCTCTCTGAGAGAATTATCTCACGTGTAGACTAAAATATTAGTATTATAAGAAATATTATGATACTGTTGTGATAAGATTTTTCTACACAACTATCTTATAAGATTTACTCTCAAAAAAATACACATATACGAAAGTTTGTTTGTGTGTGTGAATGTTTATTTTTAAAAGTACTTAAAAACAATGTTTTTTTGTAAAATAGTTTTATTTTAATGGTTATTCTACATTCAGAAATATATTTTCATTAAAATTGTGCTAAAAAATTTCGAATTTCTTAAATAAAAATTACATGTTTACTCTGTGACTGAATGAAAATAATGAAATATTATGAGATTTATTAGAATACATTTACCCCTTGTTTAAGATTTAACATAATATTAACAAAATGTTTACTCTCTTCTGCCGGCGTTATCTTACATATTATATCAATGTGGAGACAGTATGTAATAATTGTTCTGTTTATATTTATATATGCTCTGGCGTTGCCTTTTAGTTAGCTTTGTTTTTTATTTGTTTATATTTCCGTTAGTGGCAGTTACGTTCAAATAGTACATGCCAAAAGTAATCGGTTTTCGCTTTAATATTGCCGTATTATCAAAATTATAAAATTTATCTTAAAACAAAGTTGTAATAACCAAAAGTAGATAAAGTTCACTTTATCGTTCACTTTAGTTTATCTTACCTTTACCCAGCAGGCCACATGTCCATTAACCACACTTTCATCGATGATGTCGCCGAAATTTGTCGTCAAGAAAATGCATGTAGAGGACAACTTTGACTAAAGCCCAAACTACAATAGCGCGTAGTCAGCAACAGTATCAGCAAAAATTATCAGCTTATCACTATCAGTACAACATGTTGCTGCCGTTATAATTACAATACATCGTAGGCAGCCTCAATTTACAACCTCCATCCAGCTTTATTCTACTTGTGTATTTTAGCCTCTCATTTATTTGCTCACACTTTTTGTCTCGCTCTCAATGTGAATGCAGCGCAGTGAATTTAGAAACAGGGCTAAATGAAACAGCACTGCAAACTGCTGCTGACCAAATGTAATCAACACCATAACAAACTGTGCATTCTAAATGATCAGCTGATTATGTCAGCATACACTGCTGCTGACTACGCGCTATTGTAATTTGGGCTTAAAAATCACCTATATTGTCATCATACCCCATTTTCGGTGACTTCAATAACAAAATATACTGACAACATGAGTAAAATGTCCAGCGAGAATGTCGTGAGTTAAACCAAACACACGACATGCTGCATGACAATGTCATCAATAACTATCAGATAAATAAAAGCATTTATGAAATCATTAAAAAGTAGAGAATGTTGTAGCTGAACCCAGCAGGCCACATGTCCATTAACGACAATTTCATCGATGATGTCGTCTAAATTTGTCGTTAAGAAAATGCATGTAGAGGACAAGTTTGATTAAAAGTCACCTATATTGTCGTCATACCCCATTTTCGGCGACTTCAATAACAAAATATAAAAAATTGTCGTATATATTTAGTTCGGTGACAACATGAGTAAAATGTACAGCGAGAATGTCGTGAGTTAGATCAAATACACGACATGCTGCATGACATTGTCAGCAGAATGTCGTGTATACCTATAAGATAAATAAAAGCATTAATAAAATCATTAAAAAGTAGAGAATGTTGTAGCTGAAGTAGTAAGTGCGCTTGACTATTCGATAAGAGAGAGTGGCCTGGGTTCAAATCTCTGCGGAACCCAACTTTTTTTCATTTATTTTTCTTAAAATGGTTGACGAAAATATACATGACACTGTCGCTCAGGTTATCGTTGATGACTTAAGTGCCCTTTGTTCGAAAATGTCACCAATGTTTGTTCGGAGCTGTCGTACATTTGTCATCGAAGACTGTGACAAATCATCAAGACATCGTCGATATTTTCTACAAGACATGGCCTGCTGGGAAGTGGTCTGGGTTCAAATCTCAGCAGAACCCAACTCCTTTTTTATTTATTTTTCTTAATATGGTTGACGACAATATGCATAACGCGTCGCTCAGGTTATCGTTGATGACTTAAGTGCCCAGAAACCCAATTTTATATGTTTTTTTTAGAAAAGTACACATAAAAAAGCAGAGAGTACACATAAAATTAAAGAACTGATAAAAAAAAAAAAAAACTGAAAACATATTAATGTTTAGCACATCAATATCCATTATGTGCAACTTTTGGTCTATAAGGGAGGATATTTTTGTCGACCAGTGTTATTAATAAACAAAGTTTTCCAAATCAAATAATAGAAATTATAAATTTGTTTATTTAGTGGTTACATTTTTTTCGTCAAATATTTGACTAGTCTGAACAAACCGTAACATAAGGACTGCGCACGAAAAAATCCGTGTATGCTCTTGGTTTATAACTTTTCATGTGGTGAAAAATTAATTATTCTGCTAACTGGTTTACATACGTCATTATGCAAACTAGCCCAGTAGAATGTATAATGGTAATAGCAAAACTAGTTTTTCTTAAAATAGAAATTGAACAAAAAACATCTAAAGACATAAATCAAATTTTACATGAATTCTTGCATTGGTCATATAAAATAATTGCAATGAAGGCTGTTGTGCCGCAAAATACAGTTTCTTGGGTCATAATATTATACAAAGAAGTCATGATCACTTAATGGTAACCTGGTAATGAAAGACAAATAGCATTTTCAGGCTGTAGGACTCAGACATCAGAAAATTTTAAAGGAAGTCTAGGCTGAAGACTTATAAAGCAAGAAAAAAAATCCTAATAGAAACGCAAAAAAGAATTTGGTGGCAAAAATAACATGAAAGTACTTCGACGAATTCTTTCAGACATTTTATTTCTGCATAGTAGACGATGAAGCGTTGGTACAGGGTAACTTTTTTCAACTTTCTAGCAAAGAATTCTATGTTGCAAATGCTAGAGGAATTATGGCAGAAAAATTTCCCAAATCAAAATTCCCATGAAAGTTTTTGATTTGTTAAGTCATATGCATACACAGGAATAAAGCATTTCATTCTTAAAAAATGGTTGCATTAACACAGAAATATACGTGAATGAGTGCCTTTGGAAAAGACTTCTCCCTTTCCTAATAAAATTCAGTGTATATAAAATTAGCGTTTTTTTCATTACAAAAACAAAACAATGGAGTTGTAACTAAAAAATTATAATAGTTTGTTCCGAAAAAATGCTAATCCATCAAATTTTCCGAATTTTTGTGTAATTGAAAGATATTGGACGCTGGTAAAAAATAATTTAAAGGACATTAAAAGCTCAGCATAAAATGAAACGGAGTGAAATTATTCGAGCAAAAAAAGTCCGAAACACAATAAAAACTTTAGTTAGAATAATTCCGGAATATATCAGATATTTCCTTAAAAACCAACAGGAACTAATTTATTATTTTATGTTTAGAACTTGAACATAACAGTCATTAATAAAAATATCACCTAAAAAAAAGCGGATTTGTATGCACGGATTTTTTCGTGCACAGTCCTTAATTTATGTAGAGTAGTTTTATTTTAAAGCGTTATTTTGAAATGTCTTAAAAAACTGTTAAATAAAAAAAAAAAACAGCTATCTATAAAAAATAAATATTCATACATTTTAAAAACATGAAAAACTTTCATCACTTTTTATAAATGAAACTAAGGTGAATAAATGATTCAGCATAGCTGTATAATAAAACAACAATACTCTTAATCTTGTCTTAAAATTAAATTTTAAATTTATTTAACGTATGAATAATTTAATTAACTATAAAAATATTAAAATCTTAACTTAAATTATAACTACATACAATATGTACATAATTGGCAACTTATCATCATCAACATTACTTAATAATTATTTCTTATCTACTAGTGTCTCTCTATATTACGACCCTTTTCCAATAAATCTCGAAATGATTTAATTTCATGGCGCGGTATCTGTTGTCGATATTTCAACTGCAACAAACCATAAATGAAATCCAATTCACATTCTTCATCATGGCGACCTTCTGGTAATTTAGCTAAAAGTGCACGTTTTGTACATATAAAAGTGTCGATGGCCTCACTTGGACTCTGTTTTGTTTCAAATATTTCCAAATATATTTGATAAGAAGGTTTAGTGGGTGAGAAATGCTCACGCAACAAACGTATAGCATCTTCCCATGTTTTGGCCTCTCGACGTACACCCTTCCACCAGGTACTGGCTAAGCCATTAAATAATAATGAAATACCTTTTAAAGCATCTTTATCGGAAATTTGTTCAACTTCTTTGTAGGTTTCAACAGCGTCTACAAACACCTCGACCGCATCGTGATCACGTTGACCCGAAAATCTTGTGGGACAATTGGCAAAACTACCTTTGGAAGCTTTTTCTTTTTGTTCTTTTTCATCTGATTGGGGTGCAAGGGAACGTATCGTTTCGATTAATATACGAAATTGTTCATCGGACATTTGTGTCATGGTGCTGTTTTTTTGTTTGCCTGGCCAGCCGACTTCTCACTTGGTGTGTGTGTTTATTTCAAAGTTAAAGAGACACTAAAAGGTAAGAAAAAACAACAAATGTTTTTAATACTTATATTTATTTCTTTTGGTTGTGAAATAAAAAAAATTTGCTTTTTTCGAACCACAAAACGTATGAATGAGTCATAAGTTGAATATAAAATTGTACATAGAAAGAGTAATAAATAGAAAAACTAAATTTGTTTTCTCAGTGTTGACTAAATGAGAGCATAATAATAGGGTTGTTCTCTTAAATTTAACTCCAATCAAACCAAAGGGGTCATTTTGGGTACTTTAGTCAATTTGAAATGAGAGATATTTAATTTACTTATCTAGCGAATAAACGACCAGAGTTAACGTAGTGCGATGATTGAAAATATTAGTTTGCATTTACTTTAATTCCATTATATTCCCCATGAACTGGTTTAAAGTTTCGTTTAAAGATTTTATTTATTTTTTATTTAACGATGAAATATATAAAACTAATTTTAGTCGAACAGAGA
Source organism: Protophormia terraenovae (assembly GCA_951394005.1). Classification (NCBI taxonomy): domain Eukaryota; kingdom Metazoa; phylum Arthropoda; class Insecta; order Diptera; family Calliphoridae; genus Protophormia; species Protophormia terraenovae. The sequence goes on along the minus strand of OX596077.1, from coordinate 45,498,944 downwards.
AACGATTGATTCAGCCCATTGTGGCGAAACCAGAGTCTGGTGGAAATCGAACCAATAAGCCTTAGACTGATGGACAAGTTCGCTACCAACTAGCCTAGAAAGGTACCATCAATGATTTTTATTTAAAGAAATATTTAAAATTTTTTTAACTTAAATAATTTTAATCGCTTAAAGTAACAAAATACTTATTTCAAAATAGTTCTGAAAATAATCAATTCTCAATCTAAAATGAATTCTGAAAAGAATTTTTCTTAAAGAATTTAATGCTCAAACTAATTTAACGTCAAAAGAATTAATTCTTAACCTTAATAATCACAAACCTATTAATTATTAAACCAATTTTGAATGAATTATCCAAGTAATTAATTTTCAAGTGAACAAATTTTGAAACTAATCAATAAAACGAAAATTTTCAAAAAGAATTAATGCCCGAAAGAGCTAATTAATTTAATAAATTAATACGAATTAAATATTTTTATGAAATGAGTGAGCGATTTTTTTTTACCTACAAATAGGAATTTTAAAAATCGCAAACTTGGCATCTCTACCTAGTCAAAAACAAACACAAAGAGAGAGTGAGAGACTACCGAGAGTTCAATTTTGAATCGATTAGTTGTAAAAATTTATTTGTATGAACACTTGATTTATCGACTTTTTTAAACTCCAACTACTTAAATAGAAAAATAAATTCTATTCATGTGCTTAATTATCATGTTCTTTTGTTTTGTTGTCGTTTTCTTATTTAATTGACCAAAATGAACAAACAATTTTATTATGTATTTGAAGGCTTTTAGAAAATACTTTCGCAGGGGACATCCCCTTACGCATAGATGAGTTTATTGTTTTCAACAAATTTTTTTATGGAAAAAACTAATTTAATTTTTATAATGTATGCGCAATAAAATATGATTTCTTTAATACATACTAATACATTAACTCTTCCTATTTAATAAATTTTTTTATTATACAATATTTTAAACATGATAAATGCAAAAATTTGTTTGTTGTTATGCAGAATTGAATTCAAAATAAAAGTACTTTAACTATATAATTACATTAATATCAGTCTTAATAGCTTGATAAAAATAACTTCATTTAGTTATTTTTTATATTGTTGGTTTTATTCCTTCTTTAATATCTAGCTTATTGACGTCATAGTTGTAATGAATAAGAAATTATTTATTAAATTAGTTCTACATATTTATAAAGATTATTTTTATACCCGTCATCAAATTAATAATTAAATTAATAATCGATTCTGAAACATGTTTTAGAGTTAGAATTTCTTTAGAGGATTATTGACCCAGCAAAAACTTCTATTGGCAAAAAAGTTAAAATGATATTATAATAACAACACACTAATTTTACTTTAGCAACTGATTTTAATACGGTGATGTCATTTGAGACAACTAGTTACCATATCCAAATGTGATCTTTAAATAATTAATATAAAAATATAATATAAATGCTTTTTAACATACTGACTACTTACACAACTAGTTACATGTAATGCAGAGAATATTTAATCGTTGACATAATACAAGTTTTAGGTTTTACAGACTGGTTGTCGATGTTGGCTATTTTAGTTTCAAGAAAACTTTCAATATTGTTTTTTACTTTTTAAAAACCTTAAATTTCCAAAGTATCTAACTTACCAGCAAAAACTTTTCATTCTTGGTAAGCTAGAAAGTGTAATTGGAAATAAAAAAATAAACTATTTTATTTCCAAGAATAACTAATTATTTTTATTAAAGTTTTGCACGAATTCATGTAGTTATTTTTCAATTCGAAAGGTACTCATAATTATTAAATTATTCAAATTTGATTAATCAAAATTTAAAGTAATTAATTAATCAGAAATTTAATTAATTATAATTGTTGATTAATCTATTAATTCAGTATTATATGTATAGAAAATTTTTACTTTGATAGTCCGATTTCGCTATGATTTTGATTTGCGTTGCCATATTTACTATATTTTGTCTATGGGAGTTAAATTAACTTAAGTAATTGTATATGAAAGCTTTATTGATTCATTGATTTACTTATTAAATTCATTGTTCGTAGTTAGAAAATCAAAATATAATTTATATACCTAAGTATTTTATAGTTCAGGTTCGGCTACGATGTTAGGTAAAAAATTATGTTTGGTGGTATTTGGGGGTTCAGCAATTTTGCCGGCTGAACTTTACCGAACATCAAAATTTTTATTAAATCTGAATATGACATGATTTATATCACCAAAAGCATAAAAATTGTACAATTACAATTAAAATAAATGTAAATACGAAAAAAAAAAAACAAAGAAAAAGATGAAAATTAGGTCAATAAAAAAATTAAATTTATTCGACTACAACTTTAAATTCTAAAAAAACGACTACAAATATCTATAAATTTTCTCAATTTTTACGCCATATAACAAAAAGTTAGGGTTTGGTTCGTCTAAACTTTGCACAATTGATTGAAGTTCGGTTACAGGTTCGGTCTAAAAAGTGCGTTCGGTCAGACTTTAGTATTTTACATTTCATCTTTTAGTACAAAAAGTACTCCTTAGAAAATAGTAATTCGATTTTCTTCAGTTCGCTTCGCAATCAACGGTCCCTTTTAACGACGAAAACCGCGGCCTCAGTGTACATAAGTACCATTAAAATAATAACAAAGTACCCCAATGTAACCTGCTAAGGATTTTCATTCACTTTAGATCATTGGTAGGCACCCATAGCACGCAGGTGCAGAGAGAATTTGCTCTTTTCACATACACAACATGAACATCAACAAAAAACGTAAAAATTCGAAATAAAATTAAAGATAAATCGTACAACAAACATTTTAAGAAAATTAAAATTTTCAATTTCAGTTCTATACAAATCGTCCAATGGATTTGAATGTCCTCTCTTTGTGCCTATCAATGCTTTAGATCATATATTTTTAATTTCATGTTTCAATCTTATAGAAAATTCAAAAAAATACTATTAAAAGAACTTAAAAGAATAACAAAAAAAATCCTCTTCTGAATTCTCAATTACTTAAAGTTCTCAAATATTTAAGTTCATGTTTCTAGGTTTAATGTAATAAAAAATGCATTATTGAACTTGAATACAATTTAATTCCATTTTTATTCCTTTTTGATGCTTTTTATTCCCCCTGAATAAACAAGCATTGTACTCCAATAAATTTCTGAGGTCTAATTAAAAAAAATATGTGAAAAATATGTTGCATATATCGATCGTATGTATAACTATTATCAGCACCACGAATATTTCGATTTTTTCTAAATATTTTTAGTCCCATTTCTTGACCAATAAATAAGGTTTTGTCTTCTACCTATTATCTTGAAAATCTTTTAAGCTAAAAAGTCTAAATTTTCTTTTCACTTTCTACACTATATCAAGCCTAAGGAATAATAACCGTGCGGGAAAGTTGTGGCAATTGCAATAATGAACCGGTTGCTCAGCACTAGGTTCAATTGACACCTAACTCGTCACCAAAGTTCCAATTGGAACCAGTTGACACAAACACACTCACTATTAACAGTTTAGAGTCAATTTATAACATGCTTGTTAAGTGCTCAATTAGCAACTCGGGCGCAATAACAATCAGTGACTGAGTGGTTAGCGTCGAAGGCCATAAAACATGGCGTTAGATGGACATGGGTTCGATTCGGGGCGCCGCCATCGACATTATTTTAAACATAATTTAATAAAAATAATAAAAAAATATGTTTAAAAAGTTTAAAATTACTGAATTTTTATTAAATTTTTATTATACAAATCGACCCTAAACCTGTCCTCTTGGGCCAGCCTATCCTGTGACCCGTCCTCCAATGACAACCCCATGTAAAAGTGACAGGTTCCTCTCATATAAAGTTCCGGAACTTGGACCGGCCACTAGCCCTGAGAACCTGCAACGTGACTAGTTTTGAACAGGTTCTCTTTACTCTAGGGTGTTTAATAAAAATAATAATAAAAATAAAAAGGAAACAATCACAAATTTTTTTTTACATTAATCGTTACTGAACCAGTCCTCTTGGACCAATTCTGTGACCTGTCCCAAGGGTTTAATTAGCCACATCCAATGACAATTCCATATAAAAGTGACAGGTTCCACTCATATAAAGTTCCGGCACTGGAACCGGTCAATAGCCCCGAGAACCTGCAGTCACGTTGCAGTTTTGAACCGGTTCTCTTTACTCTAGGGTATATACTGCATCAGCGAGTTATTATACATTTAAATTAAAACTAAAAAAAACAATTTTGGATGAAAAAATCCCCTAAAAAATTCTTAAAAAATATTTCCATTTAATGTTTGCCAATTTTATTAATGTTTAATTTATTAGAAAAAGTTTGATATTAAATTTTGACTATATAATACAAGTTATTTAGATATAAACTAAAAATAAAATTACTGAAATTTAAAAACTTTGACTTTTTGTTTTTTTTTTTTATTATTTAATATATTTAAACTAGTTTTATCGACTGTTTCAGTGCGTCATATAATGGGTTGATGTTTTAATCAATTTCACCATTTACTGTAAATAAATAGAAAATATATGTATGTAAATTTGTATGTACGATAAAAATTTAATAGTTATAGTCAGTCATTAACGACTGACTAAAACGCTATAAATATAAAAAAAAAAAAGTTTAAGGAGTAAAAGGAGTCAATATTTTTGAAATCATAACGACATATACCAGATATTATGGTCACTGTTATTTATTCTAAATATTAGATGCAAAACGGATCTGATCTCTGCTATCATAGATATATCTTCCTAAACTATTCTAAATAGTAACCGCCCTTGCTACTTAAATTTCTATAGCGCACATGTGAAAATTCTCTTAAACATGTGTATACATTTGTATATATTTAAATTCTTGGAATTGTACAGTTTTTATAGTCAAATTCTCTCTTTTAAAAGAGCATATAAAATTTTAAATACAACTCTATGAGAATAAAATAATTTAGAATTGTTTAATATTATGAAATATTTGTATTTACTAGAGGTTTTTTTTTAAGAAATAAAATTCATGTTAAACAAAAAATTCTAGAATATTAAATTCTAGGTTAGTATAATTTTCTGGTAATTTACTTTTCCATTTAACTAAACAAAAATTATATCATCAATTATTGATAAAGAACAAATTGATAATGTCTTTGGTATTTTATAAACAATCGATAAAAAAATATAATAACAACAAACAATGATAACAATTTAGCTTTTTTGATTTTTATGAAAACGGTGATTTTTTTTATTTTGTAAAATTTTTAAAATAGGAAAATAATATAAATGTTGCTATGAAAAGAGAAAGAAATTTGTCCACATTAAAGTATTTTTTGTTAGAGACTAATGGAAGCTGTAGTAGAGGGGAAAGAACTAGCACAAAACATGTCACGGGATTGATCCAAAGTGATAAGGACCGGTTCTAGTTCTAACACTTTGTATGAGCTGGACCTGTCACTTTAAAATGGCTTTGGCCTAGGATTAACCCTTTTTAACCAGTTTTGGGACAAGTCACAGAACTAACCCAAAAGGGAATATTAATAAATATAATACAATTTTGGAAAAAATAATTGAAAATTGTTTTATTTTTGTATATTTTTCAATATTTTCATTATATATTTTTTTTATGTTAATGTCGATGGCGCACCCCGAATCGAACCCAGGTTACTTTTACTTATCTCATGTTTTATAATCTTACACTCTTAGCTGAGGGACCGGTACTATTGCACCAATTGATACCAATTTCTCGCAGAGCAATTATGGACCAATAGTGGACCGACCATGACCCATTTCTTGGTCCTTATATTAAAAATCATAAAATTATCTTTTGAATTGCGACCTGAAATTTGCGCTGAAAATCTTATATGGACACCCAGACAAACGGGCGAACGGACGGACATCAAAAAATCTACTTAAAAAGTGATTCTGTAACAAGAATAACCTTAAAATAACCTTAATGTAGGGTCGATCGAACAAACATTAAAATATTAAAAGTTAACTTTGGTTTACCAAAGGTATATTATTTTTATATTTATAAAACAATTTATACGAACTACCTGCTAATATGAGTACAAGAAATATTTACTTACCTACCTAGTTACTTAGTTACCTAGTTAAAAATAAAACAGAATTTTAAACTAAAAATAACTGAAAATGCTAAGTAAGTACTTACTTGGGCTTTTACCAGCTACATACTTAAAATATATTTAAATAATTTTTTCAAAATCCATATAATAATACCTGGAAGCAACCACATGTTAAAATGTAATAGTAAATTGTTTTTTTTTTTTACCAAAAATAGTTGTCATCACTGCTTTTTACAATACCTGTGTACTTTAGTGTTAAAAATAATGAGAGCAGCAAATATTGGTGATGATTAATATCAGCAACAAAAACTAATACAATTTGCTCTCTTTTCATAACTGCCGGCTATTGACTATATAAGATGGTACTAGTCCATGGGATTCTTTAGTCTACTGCGAGTTCTCAACAACGCAACGACCACTTTAATTGAATATTTAAAATAACATTCGCCAATAAACCAGTGGCTTTGTTATTTTCCCTTAATAACAACAAAAGTAAAGTGTTAAATTTAGTTCAAAAGTTCCAATAACAAATTCTTTCAAAATGGCTCAAATGGTGCAAATGACAACCGAACAATTACAACAACTTATCGAGGCTGTACGTGTTTCAGCTGCCAGTGGAGCAGCGGCTAATGTTGTAGCAGAAACCAAATCCAAGGGAAGTTTTAGTAATTGTAGTTCCCGCTTTGGCGGCCAACGTGACCATGAAGCTGTCGAGGAATTTATCACCTCAATTGTAACGTACAAAGAAGTGGAATCGATTAGTGATGAAGATGCTTTGAAAGGTATTTCTTTGCTGTTCTATGGTTTGGCCTCTACCTGGTGGCAGGGTGTGCGCAAAGAAGCTAAAACTTGGAATGATGTTTTGGCTTTGATCCGTGACCATTTCTCGCCCACTAAACCGGCCTATCAAATCTATGTCGAAATCTTCGATAAGAAACAAGATGATAAAACCGCTATCGATACCTTTGTGTGCCAGAAAAGAGCCCTTTTGGCCCAGTTACCTGATGGTAGACATGATGAAGAAACCGAAATTGATTTAATCTATGGTTTACTCAACATCAAATACCGTAAACATATTGCCCGTCATGACATCAAAACTTTCCGAGAATTGTTGGAAAAGGGTCGTATAATCGAACACAATATGATGGAAGATGAGGCTACACAACAAGGTCCTGTAAGAGGCTCTAAAGGTACCAAGAGATGTACTTACTGCAATTACCGAGGTCATACTTTTGAACAATGTCGCAAACGTAAAAATGGCGATAACGCCTCCAACAATGGCGACTAAATCATTAACACTCTAAAACAACAACTTCCAACTTATCTAACAAAAAAAAGAAAAAGTTGGAAAGCATGATGTCATTTTATTTCAACCACAAACAACAACAACAACATTATGCTAAAAAAACAACAAGCATAGAGTAAAATTATTTGGTAAATGACATCATTTAAGAGATACGTTATATTCTCTTTTAGTTTTAAATTTATATAGGCATCTCTTAGTTAAATGCTTAGAGTTTCTCTATGCAAATTTTGAAAGTTTTTTAATTTTTATATAAATTTTTTTAATTTTTTTTTAGTTTATATAAAAATTTTAAATATTCTTAATTTGTATAGAATTATTCGAACATTTAACGAGGAGTTTCGCTTGCTCTTAATTAATATTTTACGCTGGTTTTACAAACCGGCTTTACAGGCTAAGAACGCCTGGCCCCTGATAGTAATTTCTAGTAATCTTTTAGATTCAATGAAATTAAAATACTATATCAAATTAGTAAACATATACAAACAAAATAATAAGTCCGGGTATCTTTCTATACCCAAACGTGAAAAATGGTTACTCTCTTTAAATGCTAAAATTTTTAATAACTGAAATTTTTATCTAATTTTTCAAATCCCTTAACAAATTTGGAACTTGTTTTTAAATTTGTTTAAGTGATAGAGAAAAATAAGATTTAAATTTTATAGTTTTAAATAATTTAAGCATTTTAAGAACGTAGCCAAAACCGTTGTATTAGATGTTTTGGAAATTATATTTAAATTAAACTTGTATTTTTAAAAGTAAAGCTTTAAAATATTTGTAATTATTTTTGAATTTTTACAAATTTTTTAATATTTTACTTTAAAAAATTCGGGATTTTGTTTAAATTATTTTCTCAACATCTAATATAACAAAACCTACTCTTCCCTAGGTTAAGGGAAGAAAAACCCCGTGATTTTAAAAAATTTCGAAAATATTATGATATAAACATATAGCCCGATTTTTAGTTTGGAAATTGTTATGAAGTTATTATAGCTTAAGAAATATTTAACTAACTTAAAAGCTTTTTTTCAAAGCTTTAAGTTGGTTTAAGTATTCTTTAGTGATTAATAACTTTTGGCAATTTTTAAAACTTTGGCTCTGGCATATGTTTAAAGTCATTTGTTTTCTTAATTTTTTATTATTGCAAAAAAAGTTCGCTTTGCGAAAAAAAAACTTTATTTATATATATTGAGTGTTCAATACATTTGCAATAAATTGTACTACAATGGCTATGTTGTCGCCATTCGTACAATTGGCACGCTACTCGGTATTCTTTAAAATGTTAGACATTTTAAAATTACCGTAAATGGCACGCCAGTCCCTTTTATAAGTTAAGATTTGCTAAAGAGTTAATTGAAATCCTCCAAAACTCTTAAGGCTTTCTTAACTTCTTAACTTATAATTAACTAGAGTTTATTTTTTGTAAACAATTAAATTAACGACAATATTAAAATTATTATAAGAAATTCATTTAATATTGTAAACATTTAACAGTTGGCGCTTCCTGGAGGTAGGCCATAAAGCAACTTTTAAATGTTTTCTATTCAAAAATTTGTCTGATTTTTTTGTTTATTTTTTTGAACTTTAGTTAATTGTATATATTTTTTTAGTTTTAAGCATTGTTAAAATTGTTATTAATTATTCTCAGACTTTAAATTTTGTAACTAGTTTTTAAGAATTTTTGCAGAAAAAAAAGAAGAAAAGAAACAAAACAAAAGAAAAAGAAAGTACCATCATAACAAAATAAATACAATCATAAATAACAGTGCTTTATTAAAAAAACTAAAATTTTATGTGTTTTACTAGAAAAACAAATTGGTGTATAATTTGTTTAAAAATGGGAAAATAATTTAAACAATTTGGGGATAGAAATAATTAGAACTGAAAAATTTTGTTTTTAAAGTATTTTAAAATTGAGAATAAAAGTTGGGAAATTCTTGAAATATATGAGATCTAAAATTGATTATCGAATTAAGGAATGCTCACGAAAAATTTATTGCATACAATTAATTCACCTAAGTTACTTTTTTGTTATAAATAAGAAGAAGATAGATAAGCCAAAAACAAATTAGAATTTGTTGTTCACCACAGGTGTAAAGGGTATACATATATAAGTTTGTCATTCCGTTTGTAATTTCTACAATATTCATCTAAGAACCCAAAAAGTATATGTATGTAAGTATATTCTGGATCCATCCATCATCATCTTTATATCGACTTCCCTATCAATGAAGTCGATATAAAGATGATTTTGGCTTATCTTTTTTTGTAATGCATTTAATGGCAGTTTTGCATATTGTAGTTGTTTTTATGAGTAATGAAAAACAACAACAATAAGCTATATCAAATTTGTTTTTTTTTTAACTTTTTGAAGCCTCTGTATATGCTAGAAACTTAATTTTTTTCGCCATTTTTTCAGTTTCGTTTTTTTGCTGAGGAAATAAACTCAATATATTTTTTTAATTTTTTAACCAAATCGGTCCATAAACAATAGAGTTATAGGCAAAAAACTGAAAAAATTAATTAAAAATATACTCAAACAAACATTTATATTAACCCTGCAAGGCTACACTTCGTCAAATCAATGACGCATTTTTCAGTGATGTCGCTTTTTACTAAAAAAGCTGTATTTTAAAACTTAATTTTTGTAATAAATTAGACGAAAAAAATGCATTTCTTATTTTATTACATTTATATACAAACTAAATAATATAAAAAGTTCGATTTCGAAAAATTTTCAAGATTATTGTGTGAACAAAAACTGTTTTTCGTAATAAAAATAAGTGTAGCCTTTCAGGGTTAAGCATTGCAATACTATTGTGCTGTTTTTATACCCTACACCACCATAGGTGGTAGGTCCGTCCGTCTGCCTGGCTGGCTGTCTGTCCATGTAAACCTTGTGAACAAAGTACAGGTCGCAATTTTAAAGATATCTCGATGAAACTTGGCTCAGATAATTATTACAAGGACGAAGCCTATTGAAATTGGTTATGATCGGTCCAATATTTTACCTGGGCCCCATACAAATGTCCTCCCGGAATAGGGGTTTATCATAAATGCCTTAAATATAGCAATATTTTACTCGTCACAAAGGAGTTTTGTATAAGTATCAATGTTGGTGCCAAATTTCATCAGGATCGGTCCATAATTTACCATAGCTCTCATATAAACCCCTCTTCCGAAAATCACTTTAACCCTTCGTCATACAGATGTTTCAATTGTCACATTCGTAACAAATATGGTCTGGCTAGACCAGTACGGCATTTCCATATATTCAAATGAAAATTTTTATGATTTTTTTTATATAATTACATTTATATAACTATATTCCACCATCACTACCACAAAACTTTGCAAGATATAACCTTTTTCCATCGATACATTTAATGTTCTTCACCCTGTTTTGGGTCTAAAGACACATACAATATTTCTTTTCAAACATTTGAAGTTTTATAGGTATTGCTCTCATAAGACGAAATATGAACGAAAAGGTGGAAAATCATAAAATAATTTGTGTAAACTGATGAGATTTCAGTTTAAAAGGTTTTAATAGAATAATTTACAATATAAAACGAACTGATAACATCGTTGAACTATATAATTTTCATACAAAATGTAACTGGTCCAGCCAGTCCATATTAGGTACGAATGTGACATGTACACCAATTTATCCTTATAACTATCTTTGTGTTAGTTTTATCATTCTGGTTTTTTCACAGAACGTTAGAAAACAAAATTGTAGGAGGGTACCTGGAATTTCAAGTCTCTAGCTTAATCATAAATATATGAAATTTACATTTAAATTTGCAATTGGTCTGGCCAGACCAGTTTGTAAGACAAAGGGTTAACGTGCATAAATCCCATACGAATGATAGTATCAAGTTAATATTCTACACAAATAAGTTTTATATAAGTAGAAATAACATTGCCAAAATTTATAAGAATCGGTCCATAATTTACCATAGCTCCCATATAAACCCACCTCCGGGAATCACCCTAAAGGGCATAAAATCATATAGATGTTAGTATAAATGCATTGTTCTGTGTTTGTATAACTAATTTTACATTTAGTAAAAGTGTTGGTCTACAATTGGCCACAGGTCTAATGGTGTAGGGTATCATATGGTCGGTCTTGACCGACTATAGTTTCTCTTTCGTTATGTATAAGCAAGCAGCTGAGTTAGTAACATAGTATTATAGTGATTAACAGTGTTTTTGTTGTTTTTTTAATGCAGTCAGTTTATTTGTATATACAGTGTCTCACATAAATTTGTGAATTTTAATTTTTAAATAAAAAAAAAATTGTATTTTTAGTTATAACATTAGGTAAATAAATAAACACTTTTATGAATGGGATTTTTTGTCTGATTTGTCTGCTGCAAAAAGTAGCACAAAATAATGAATCCTTTCCGAGAAATTAATAAAAAATAACACGTGCAGTCATTTAAATTACCTCACAAAAGTATTTGAATTTTTTAGATTTGAAGATAATCCAAAAACAAATAAGGCAAAAAAAGATATGTTTTTTATATTAATTTTTATTAACTGTTAAGCTTTTACTAATTCTTTTTATAAATTTGTGGGTAAAATTTTGGGAAAATTAAGCGAAATCTCTTTACATGTATCTTACAAAAAAGAAAATTGGAATAATCGGGTAATTTTTCCTAAATAATTTCTTAAATTTAATTTGTTTTATTTGGAAATATAAATGGACTTTGTCATGTCTTCGAAAAATAATTTTTACTGCAAAAGTTCTAAGTATTGATGTTCCAAGCGGTGTACATGGGTTCCATTTTACTGAAGTATTGTTCAACATATTTTAACAAAACTTTCAGATTGTGTTTGTGTATTAGCTGTTATAAAATGGGAGGCTTGGCGTCATCCTATTTACAAATCTGAGTCAATATTTAACACAAAACTAGCAAACAATTTTGGATGAAAAAAATCCCCTAAAAAATTCATAAAAAAATATATTCCATTTAATATTTACAAATTCTATTAATTTTTAATTTATTAGAAAAAGTTTGATATTAAATTTGGACTATATATTATACAAGTTAATTGGATATAAACTAAAAATAAAATGACTGAAATTTAAAAGCTTTGAATTTTTTGTATTATTTAATATATTTAAACTAGTTTTATCGACTCTTTTAGTGCGTCATATAATAGGTTGATGTTTTAATCAATTTCACCATTTACTGTAAATAAATAGAAAATATATGTATGTCAATTTCTATGTTTATGATAAAAAATGTATTATTTATAGTCAATCATTAACGACTATATAAAAAGCTATAAAATTTTTTGAAAAACAAAGTTTAAGGAGTATTATGAAAATTCTTAAAACTATAACACTATATATCAGTTATTATGGTCAATGTTTGTTTGCGCCAGAATCAATAATAAATAAACATATTTATTTATTCTAAATATTAGATGCAAAATGGATCTGATCTCTACTATTAAACCGTAAATAGATGTATTTTCCTAAACTATTCTCAATAGTAACCGCCCTTGCCAGTTAAATTTCTATAGCGCACATGTGAAAATTCTCTTAAACCATAGATGCCCATCCAAAGCACATTTGTGCTGAGAGCCTCACACATATTCTTACGCTCTTTCATTTAGTCTTCGCTGAGACCAGGGTTGTCAGATTTTTTTGAGCCTCTGTCGCCAAATTGTAATTCAGAAATTGCCAAAAATCGCCAAAATTTAATTTTATATATTAAAAAAATTAAAACAACTAAAATATTTAGTGATTCAAATTTTACATAATTTTAAAATGTAAATTCAGCATCAAGAAAGTAAATGATAATTTCGGTAGCTAATAATAATTTGAATAAAAAATCAATTGGTTTAGGATTTACAAAATTACCTATGTAATTCCTTATATAAATTGCTCCAGCAAAATTACTTATGTAAATAATTTTTTCATAATAATTGATATTTTTAGTTTACTTAGAGATAATGGTAATGTTAAAATTTAAACATAAAATATTTATTTAGATGACGCCTAAAAGAAAATATCTCAAGACTAGTTATATAAATTACAGAATTACTTCATATATCAATTTAATGATGTCTATACGTATGCCTTTAATTTTAAGATTATTACATAAAAAATAATACTATTAAATTTTAGAACAATTGTTTCACTTGTTTACAAGAATTATTGTATACTCTCTGATATTTGGCACAATACAACTTCTATTTGTATTTTGTTGTCAAAGTGACATTGAATATAATTTTAATAACGTTAAATAATATAATTTTGGATCGCGCATAATCAAAAAATAATGCTTATTTTAGATGAAAAAACCGGGGCTTTTTATACCAACAAGGAAAGCGGTGAAAGTGAAAGTAGTGAAGAAGAAATACATACAAAAGAAGCTGCAAAAAAAAAAAGAAAAATGAAATTGAGGCTATTTGGAAAAAAAAATGGAAATAAAAAAGCTAGAGCTATAAGGAGTAAAACTTGTCGTCATTTGGCGTTAAAGAAATCCGAAAGGAGTTATCTTTGTGGTGCAATCAGTGAAGGAAGCCGTCAAAAAATGTTTAAATATTTTTGGGAACTTCCAAAGTGGAATACCAAAAAGGCTTACCTACAAGGTTAAGTTCAGTCGAGGACGAAGTCATGCCAGCGTAGGAAAATGACTACTATATTAAAAAAAATCCACTTTGATTGCTTCCTGCCCTCAGCTAATGGTGAATAATATAAAGTGTGTAAACAGTTTGTTTTAGAAACTTTTGATTTAGACGGCAAAACGTTACAATCGTGGATTAAACCTACTAAAAAAACTATAATATCTAAAAATGCAAAAAAAAAAAAAAAAAAAATTACGATAAATCCCCAAGAGTAAAATATCTCCTCAAATGGTTGGATAAAATACCAAAGATACCTAGCCATTATTGTCGTGCTAAGAGCAATAGACTTTATGTAGATATGGACTTTAAATCAAAATTACAAATGCATAAGCTATATTGCGAGTGGTGCAAAAAAAAAAAAAAAAAAATAACGAACAGCCTTTAATGAGGAAAAAATTTTGCGAAATTTTGAAAAATCAAAAATTTCCGCAAGGATAGATGTGATTTGTGTGTGGCATACGAAGAAGGAAATTTAGAAAAAGAAGATTATGAACATCATATTATCAAAAAGAATGAAGCGAAAACAGCAAAAGAGTTGGCTATTAATAATATGTCATCGGAAATATTGGTTATTACTATGGATATGCAGAGTGTTCTCTTACGTCCGAAACTTCTAGTATCTGAACAATATTATAAAACCAAGCTTGCAATGCACAATTTCAGTATATACGTAAAAAATTCAAAGGATGTATTTTTGTATGTGTGGCACGAAGGCAATGGGGGAGTAACAGCAAATAACATAACTAGTTGCATTGTACAGTTTTTGAAAGATTATTGTTTATCTTACAAAAAAGTAATTTTGATTCCAGACTGATGTAACTATCAAAACAAAAATAAAACACTTTGTAGCGTCCTGGCAAATATTTCGACATCTACTGGCCTTGAAATTGAACAATTAATTTTGGAAAAAGGGCATACAATGATGGAAGTGGATAGTGTACATTCCACTTTGGAAAAATTATTTCAGTCTCCAATATATTCTCCAAGTGATTATATAGATCGTATGGGTCGAGCTAGACCATCACAACCATACGTTGTAAATTATTTGGATTTTAAATTTTTTAAAAATTATGAAAATATACCTGGAAATTTTTCTTCAATCAGACCAGGAAAGAAGTCGGGAAAAGCTACCGTCAACGATATCCGAGCGCTACTTTTTAAAGAAAACGTTGTGAAGTATAAGGTACGTTATACAAGTGAATGGAAAGTTTTGCCACAAAAAAGGGAGGATAAATTACAAAATATTGATTATATTATACGATACACCTTTAAAAGTTGAAGAAGCTAAATATAATAGCATTCAATCATTAAAAAAATTTATTCCCAAAGATTTCCATCAATTTTATGATGATCTTTGCCATTAGTTAATATTTATTCATTATTATTTATTATTTTTAATATTTTAATATTAAAGTTTTGTTATTTTTCTTCCTTCTTTAATAAATTCACTATTTTTATTGTTAAAATACGCCTTTGTCTTATTTTATTATTTTTTTCGTATGATCAGATATAATAAAAGATGCAATATTTTGATATATGTAACACTAATATTGGTAAGATTTTTTTTAAGATTTCTTCTGATATGATAAAAAAAACATAATGACCGTTTAGTAGCATGTCCCAATCATTGTAAGAAGTTGAAATATGACTATGATATTGCATAGTTAAAACTTGTATTTTAATAAAAGAACTTATAAAATAAAAAACATAAATATAACTTAATAAAAATTGCTCCACAAAATTACCTATGTAAAGTTTTTGTTGATTTTTCTCCAAAACGCGTTAAAAATTTCGTTTTTTTTTCATAATACACATTAATTGATTGACTAAACCTATTCATAAACGAAAAAATTTTGTCAAAATTTTGCAAAGTAACGAAATAATAGCAAAATAAATTAGTTTTTTAGCTTTCCTGAAAAGTTATTGAAAATTACATAGGTAATTTAGTTAGCGCAGGGTCGATATGTAGCTCAATTTTTTTTTTTTAATTTATTGAAATTTATAATATTTTTTAACAGAATAATTCTAAAATTATATAATGAACATTTGTCCCATTAAACTTATAAATTGTTTTGAAGAATTAATTTATTCATGAACGTTTTCTTTTCATTATGGCCCATAAAATCTTAATATTTATATTTGAAAGATAATGGAAAACAAATTGTCAAACATTTATTGAAGATATTTATAAATTAATGATCTTTATTTTGTTATTCGACTTAAATCAGGGGATTTGATAATTTAAATGTATTTCTGGAATATTCATTTGAAAAAAAAAAAAAAATGATACTTTCTCAATTTCATATCAAATGTTATTCCTAAATAATTCTTAATCCAAAAATAAATTAATATTTAAAGATACAAATTAATGGCATATTCTCAATTTGATATCAAATACATTTGTTAAATCAGGCTATATTTAGAAAATAGTAAAAACATTTAATTTCAATTAATTATAAATTTAATATAAAACCTTTGTATTTAAAAATGGATTTTAAAATTGCTATTAAGTGTCTTATACCAAGAACGAAATATCATTAAATGTTTTTTTACAATTTGCAAAAATGACCAGAATGATAATAAAAATCATACACAAACAAAATACTTTTAATTTTATGTTCAAGCAAAAGGTCTTAGCGACCACCTAACAATCTTTGTATGGACCTCTTGTTGAGAACCGCGGACCCCCATTTGAGAACCGTCGTTTTGGATAGAAAAATACTAAAAATAGACGTTGGCTAGTAAGAAAGCGTAATAGTTTTACTATGCGAATACCTATTTAATGATATTTTAAAAATTAGCCAAAAAAATCGCCACCTTGTTAAAAATCGCCATGTCGCAAAACGGAAAATTCAGTCGCCAAGAGCAATTAAAAATCGCCACATCTGACAGCCCTGGCTGAGACATCAGCGAGTACACATGCTAAGCGGGTGTATTATTATTTTTTTCGAATGCACTGAAAAAAATGTAACATGATGTTTTAAAACTATTTTGAATCTTTTTATTTTTATAATATTGTATTTGATTTTAACACCATGACTGAACAAGTAAAATGGTTTTTACAGCCTATGATTAAAATTAAGCTTTGTAAAATATATTATAAGGTTATAATTTACATTATATTTTTTTAAATTTAATATAAAAATAACATTTTTTTACTTCCTTATTTTTTAAATATACCAATGAAGTTTCAATAAAAATTATTTGCGTTATTTTCTAAAGAAATACTAAATTTTTTTTGTTAATTAACCTTTACTACTTTTTTATTTAATTCACCCATCTTTTCTTTAAGTGCATTTTTTTTTTTTTGTTTTTTACTAATATAACTACAGTTTTATCGTGGGCATCTATATCTTAAACATACATGTGTATATACAGTGAGGGAAAAAAGTCAACATACACGTTATGATTATGGCGTTATTGAGTAGTAGTAAAGACAATAAATAAAAAGTTGGTGAGAACATTTAGTATTTCGATAAATTCATTTATTTACACAGAAAAAATATATTTAAGAAATATAAAAAAAATAATAAAAACAAAAAGATAAATAATTCTTGGGAAAAAAGTGTACATATAGCTTCAAAAGGTAAATTTGAGTTAAAACTTTGTGGAAATGCTCTATTATTTTACACTTTTTTAATATTTTGTTGGCTTCAATAACAGGTGCTAGTCGTCTTGGCATTGATCTTACTAAATTTCCGTTATATCGGGAGTGATTTCCGGCCAAGCTTGAATTAGTGCTGTTTTAAGGGTTTCGCGGCTACTAATATGATATTTTCGAACTTTTTTTGTCTAAAATATCCCACACGTGCTCAATGGGGTTTAGATCGGGGGATTGGGAGGGTGAATTAAGTTGCCTTGGTGCATAATATAGAAGCCAATCCTGTACTATATGCGCTGTATGTTTCGGATCGTTATCCTGCTAGAATATCCACTGTGCTCCGGGTCCTAATTTGTCCACGGATGGCTTCAAATTTAGTTCCAAAATATTCTTGTAGAGATAACGATCTATGTTTTGCTCTATAAAAACTAAATTCCTCACTCCAGATGAAGCCATCGCTCCCCAAACCATTACATTACCACCAACATATTTAATAGTACTTGTTATATTTTTAGGATCAAGTGCTGTATTGGGTTTCCTCCAGACTTTTGATTGCCCATCACTTCCGAAGATGTTAAATTTACTTTCATCAGTAAACATAACACGATTCCAAAAATCAGTACCCTTATCGATGTGTGCACGGGCAAATTCTAGTGTTTATAAAAAACCGACTTTTCAAAAAACCGGTTTAACGGTTAACCGAAAATTGGGTAAAATTAAAAAACCGGTTTTTCGGTTAACCGTCTACTAAAAAACCGGTTAAACCGGTTAACCGACATTTTAATAATTGCTCTAATTTGAAGCATAATAAAAATATTTTTGGTTAAAAAAAGTGTTTTTCAACTTATTGGTTTAACCATGTACCAAATAATAAGCAGTGCACTGCAGTGTTATTTATAAATCGCGATTGATTTACATCGCAAATTTATAAAAATATTTTTAAAAACAACTTTTTTGACATCTTTTATCCTATAAAGTATTTTTTAAGATTTTTTTTTTCTAGCTTAAAAATAAAATTTTACAAAAAGGAAGCTTTAGACCTAGGATAATGTACTTTATATTATGATTTATATTCTCCGCTTTTAAAGTTTTTCTCTTAAGGAAAAGTTTTTATAAAAAAATGTGATAAAAATATCTGCATAAAATTGGAAAAATAATTAATATTTTTTCTGCTAAAAAGGGATTTGTTTTTAATTTTTAGAAGATTATTAATCATTTAAAAGTAATTTTCTGTACTTATTTAGATCTACTTTTGAAGTCTTTTTTCCCATTATATTATACAAAATCTTATCTTTCACTAAAGCTATACATTAGTAGGTTATTTTTTTCTTTTGGAAAATTTCATTCGCATGAAATTAACGTTTTTGTAAATGGAATGCTTAATTATCTATATATTTATTATACATACAGTTTTAAAATATATTTAGCTTCCAACAAATAAATATATCTATCACCTGACTACTTGTTAACTCAAACAGCAATAATTTTGAGTAGTTTCAAAATATTTTCTTATATTTTAAATTCAGAAAAAAGCAACTAAAGGACGAAATTTAGTGATATTTTTAGCAAATTTTTGAAACCGGTTAACCGACACATAAAAACCGGGTAAACCGGTTAACCGAAATTGAATATTTCAAATTAACCGGTTCGCAAATAACCGAAATTTGAAGAAAAAACCGGTTTTTCGGTTAACCGGTTAACCGGTTTATAAACACTAGCAAATTCTAACCGAAGTTTACGGTTTTTCTCCGAAATTAGTGGTTTTTTACGTACGACCCTGCTGAGAAATCCACTGTCATGCAAAGTGTCCCTTATAGTTTTTGGATTCACGATCTTATTGGAACATTTTGCTATGTGTTCCGCTAATTTTGTTGAACTTATGTTTGGGTCCCGGTTTACTTCCGTCTAGACAATAGTTTTGGCCTATCCGTTCGAGCCTTATTTTCGGTTGTACCATTTCTGTTGTAATTTCTTACAATTGTTTGTACAGTTGAACGGCTTAAATTCACAATGTTTGCGATTTCTCTATATGATTTATTCTCATTTCGCAGTTTAATTACAAGATTTCTAACTGAAATCTGTATCTCCTTACGATTTTCCATTTTTTTTAATTTTATGCGGAGATAATAGGCTTTGAATATTTGTTTACACTTTAAACTATAAACAATGTAAGAATTGTAAAGCAATAATGGGGTTTCCCCACTTTTTGCACTTGTTTTTTTACATACAAGCAGAGTTACCACATTGTATGTAGACTTTTTTCGCTCGAAATTGTATTGATTTAGTAATCTCCAAAAGTATTTACCTTTTTTATAAAATTTTTTATATTGAATTAACATAACTTTTAAAGCTTTACACAAATACTAATTAATTTTGCTAATAATATTTACCCATTTTCTAATATACAAAAATAACTAGTTGTATGTAGACTTTATTCCTTCACTGTATTTAAATTCTTGGAATTATACAGTTTTATAGCCAAATTCTCTATTTTTAAAAGAGCATACCAAATTTTAAATAAAACTCTAGGAGAATAAAATAATTTAGAATTTTATAATATTACGAAATATTTGTATTTACTAGAGTTTTTTTTTAAAGAAATAAAGTTCATGTTAAACAAAAAATTCTATAATATTAAATTCTAGGTCAATATAACTTTTTGGGAATTTACTTTTCCATTTAACTAAAAAAAAAAAAAATATTTATCAATATCAATTATTGATAAAGAAAAATTGATAATGTTTTTGGTATTTTTTAAACAATCAATAAAAAAAGAAATATATAATAATTTAACAACAACAAACAATGATAACAATTCAGCGTTTTTTGATTTTTATAAAAATAGAGTTATTTGTAAAATTGTTAAAAATAAAAAATTTATAGACATTTTTCTATGAAAAGAAAATTTTTTAAAAAATTTGTATAAAAAGAAAATTTACTATACATTTTTTTATAAAAAAAATTTTTTTAAAAAATTTGTCTAACAATATAATTTTTATGAATTAAAAATTATTTTCAAAATTCTTTAAAAAATTAAATTTATTGAAAATGTTGTTAAAAATAATATTTATTGAAGAATTTCTCGAAAATAATATAAATACATATAATAAATATAAACTTATGTATCAAAATTCTCCTGTAAAACAAAAATTCATTGAAAATGTCGTGCAAAAAGAAAAATTATTAATAATTTTTTGTAACAAGACCATTTATTGAAAATTTTCTATAAAAAGAAAATTTATTTAAAATTTTACGAAAAAGAGAATTTATGGCAAATGTTCGTTCAAGCCCGACTATATGATACCCTATTCCTTTGTGAATGTGTATTAGAATTCGGGAAAGGGTCTTATATGGGTACTAGGGATGCCAAACGGGACTGGATTTTGCAAATCCCGGGATTCGGGATTTTATAATTTCAAATCCCGGGATCCCGGGATTTTTCGGGACCCCGGGATTTTTCGGGATCCCGGGATTTTTCGGGATCCCGGGATTTTTCGGGATTTCGGGATTTTTCGGGATCGGGATTTATATTTCATATAAAAACACATTTCAAATATATGGAGAAAATCAATTTTTTATACATATTTTAATTAAAAAAACTCATTCGTATTTGAAAAAATAAATCATAAGGTTTGTTCGTTTGAAATTTTAGTAAAACTAGTTAAATAAAAGAGATATTTAAAAAATAAATCTAAAAACCAAGCTTTTACTTGAAAAAATTAGAAAACCGAAAATAACAAAATAAATTTTAGGGAAAATAAAAAGTTAAATTTTTATTATTATTATTATTATTTTTTTTTTTTCTTACTTGTATTGAACGGAAATTTGGAAATATCTCAAAAATAAGGGCATATGTTCTTTTGCAGATATTTTTTCTTATAAAATTTCATTAGCTAATGATAAGTATGATTTTTAGCTTTGTTGAATATCATCAGTAGTTAATGTCCATCCATTTTGGAAGATGATTTAACGCAATTTGGTCCTAGAACTTGTATAATCCAACATTTGTTCATTATTTCATCTTCCATACAAATATCTTTCCAGATATTATTAATACATATTATTTAATACAAATCAATATGTATTAATAATTAAAATGACGTTTCAAATT
The DNA here is from genome assembly GCA_951394005.1 of Protophormia terraenovae. Classification (NCBI taxonomy): domain Eukaryota; kingdom Metazoa; phylum Arthropoda; class Insecta; order Diptera; family Calliphoridae; genus Protophormia; species Protophormia terraenovae. The sequence goes on along the minus strand of OX596077.1, from coordinate 45,477,194 downwards.
AAAATTCAATAGGAAAATGAAAATAAAATATTTTACTAGTCTTGCTCGTACAAAATATTCAAGTAAAATATGTATAGCAAAATAGAAAATTATTTTACATTATATTATGTTGACATTAACATGTATATGGGATTTATGTACCTTAGGGTCATTTCCGAATGTGGGCCTTATATGGGAGCTATGATCAATTACGGACCGATCTTAATAATATTTCGTTCTGTAGTTTCTACTTATATACTTATTTGTGTTAAATATTTGTTTTTTACTAATATTAGAAAGAGAATTTTCCACATTAAAGGGATTTTTGTTTCTGACATTAATATGGAAGCTATAGTCAATTATGGACTGATCTTTATAAAATTTGGCACAAAGGTTTATATTGATATAAAACTTATTTGTGCTGAATTTGAATTAAAATTTTGTTATATTTAACGCATTTATGAACGTTAAATTCCTGTTCCGGGTGGTCATTTGTATGGGGGCTAGATAAAATAATGGACCGATCATAACTAATTTCATGGTCCTTGTATCAAATAAAATCATATATTCCAAATTTCATCAAATTATCTTCAGAATTGTGACCTGTAATTTGCGCACAAAGTTTACATGGAAAGCCAGAAATCGACTTAAAAAGTGATTCTGAGTTGATTGGTATACTTTAAGGTGGGTATTGGATAATTTTTTTCCGATTTCGATGATCCCGAAATATTTGAGTTCTACAGGTAATTAAATAACCTATTAAACCTTAACAGCCGTATTAAAAAAATGTTTTTAATTTATGTTTAATACACATACTAGGTGATACACAATTTAGCTCTTAAGGTATTTATTAAGAAACTCCTATTCAAAAAATTATTTACTGTATAAATTAACATAAACTGTTTTTTGTTTATGTTGGTAACCATTCTCAGTTTCTGTCCTTTCTTATTGTTAGTGTTGTTAGTAGTTAGAATAAATTATTCGTTAACTGTAACCACAATATACTTTTATACTAACACATTTTTGAATTTCGGAACAAATCTTAAAATCCGGAATAGAGTATTCATTTTACTCGACTTTTTCATTGTTCGAATAATCAAATAACTTTTAAGCTTTTAAACTTTTAAGTTACTCGAGTAAATTATACCTTAAAATTTTACTAGTTTTTTTCAATGATTATTAAAAAATAAAACAAAAATATAGCTTAAAACAAGAAATAGTCTTTCGAAAATAATATATAATTAAAACTTGCGTAAAGATTTATGAATATTTGTCTTTTTTGATTGTTATTCATGGATAGTAAAATAAATAGCTCTAACTATTTTGGTGTATTAATTCGAACAAAATTTTGTATTAAAGTGGTTTCGAAGGACTTTTTATCATTTTTGAAATGCTATAAAATTACTAGTTTTTACACTAATGCCCTATTAAAGGTTATTATCTATACTTTCGATAACAATTTAATGTTGAGTTTTTAACCACTTTGAAATAATTAGCGATTTTGTCTCATTTTTCAATTTGGACACATACTAATCTATGTGGTACACAGAGGTTTTCAGTTATATTCGAAATATTTGTAAAATAATTGGGAACGTTTTACCCATATACTACGATGACTAATCGCCAGACATAGCCAAATAAATTAAGTATCCCAGCAGGAAAATATGTTAGTGCTTCCTCCCAACAGGCCTTTCTAAATACCTCCGAACAAACTTTAAACACATTCCTTTTTGCCTTATGTAAAAATTCCTTAAAGAATGCCTCGACTTCCTTTAAAAAGAAATCCGGTACTAATTCTTGTTTCCATTTCATTGGATTACGAAATAGAAGGTGTCACTTACCTACTAACTCATTACAAACAGAAAAAAATTGTAACTACTAGACTTACAAAGCTCAAACTCATTTAGTCTTGTTTTAAGTGTCGATAAAGAAAGTAGTCCGCATCCTATGAAAATTTTGAAACATTGTTTTCAAGCTAAATTAAAAAAAACTAAAATCAAAGCATCCTAAAAAATACTTAAGAAAGGAACTATTTAAAATATTTTTTTACTCGAATTATTCGATTAAACGGCAAAATTTGTTCGAATAAATTTTTACTCGAAATTCTTGATTTTAATTTAATCGAACCAATATTTGATTTCAATTTGTCGATTAATCGAGCAAACAATATTCGAGTGAATACCCTAATCCGGACATTTAAAAATATAGCGTTTGTGTCGAACTACCGAACTACCTGCTAATATGAGTAAAATAAATGTTTACTTACCTATACATAAGTGAAAAAAATTAACTGAAAATGCTTAGTACATACTTAGGCATTGACCAGCTACTTAAAATATATTTAAATACATTTACAAAAACTAATATAATAATTCCAGGAAGCAATCACATTTTAGAATTGAAAAGCTGTTTTTTTTTTTTTTTTAACCAAAAATAGTTGTCATCACTGCTTTTTAAAATACCTGTGTACTTTACTGTTAAAAATAATGAGAGCTAAATATTGGCGATGATTAATATCAGCAACAAAAACTAATACAATTGGTTCTCTTTTCATAACTACCGGCTGTTGACTATATAAGATGGTACTAGTATATGGAATTCTTTAGGCTACTGCGAGTTCTCAACAACGCAACGACCACTTTAATTGAATATTTAAAATAACATTCGCCAATAAACCAGTGGCTTTGTTATTTTCCAAAAATAAAGTGTTAAATTTAGTTCAGAAGTTCCAACAACAAAATCTTTCAAAATGGCTCAAATGGTGCAAATGACAACCGAACAATTACAACAACTTATCGAGGCTGTACGTGTTTCAGCTGCCAGTGGAGCAGCGGCTAATGTTGTAGCAGAAACCAAATCCAAGGGAAGTTTTAGTAATTGTTGTTCCTTCTTTGGCGGCGAACGTGACTATGAATCTGTCGAGGAATTTATCACCTCAGTTGTAACGTACAAAGAAGTGGAATCGATTAGTGATGAAGATGCTTTGAAAGGTATTTCTTTGCTGTTCTATGGTTTTGCCTCTACCTGGTGGCAGGGAGTGCGCAAAGAAGCTAAAACTTGGGATGATGTTTTGGCTTTGATCCGTGAACATTTCTCGCCCACTAAACCGGCCTATCAAATCTATGTCGAAATCTTCGATAAGAAACAAGATGATAAAACCGCTATCGATACCTTTGTGTGCCAGAAAAGAGCCCTTTTGGCCCAGTTACCTGATGGTAGACATGATGAAGAAACCGAAATTGATTTAATCTATGGTTTACTCAACATCAAATATCGCAAACATATTGCGCGTCATGACATCAAAACTTTCCGTGAATTGTTGGAAAAGGGTCGTATAATCGAACACAATATGATGGAAGATGAGGCTACACAACAAGGTCCTGTAAGAGGCTCTAAAGGTACCAAGAGATGTACTTACTGCAATTTCCGAGGTCATACTTTTGAACAATGTCGCAAACGTAAAAATGGCGATAACGCCTCCAACAATGGAGACTAAACCATTAACACTCTAAAAACAAAAACAATTTGGTAAATGACATCATTTAAGAGATAAGTTATATTCTCTTTTAGTTTTTAAATTTATATAGGCATCTCTTAGTTAAATGCTTAGAGTTTCTCTATGATAATTTGGAGTTTTTTTATTTTTATATAAATTTTTTTAATCTTTTTTTTTTTTTTAGTTTATATAAAAATTTTAAATATTCTTAATTTGTTTAGAATTATTCGAACATTTAACGAGAAGTTTCGCCTGCTCTTAATTAATATTTTACGCTGGTTTTACAAACCGGCTTTACAGGCTAAAAATGCCTGGCCCCCGATATATAATTTCTAGTAATCTTTTAGATTAAATGAAATTAACATACTATATCAAATTAGTAAACATATACAAACAAATAAATAAGTCCGGATATCTTTCTATATCCAAGCGTGAAAAATGGTTACTCTCTCTAAATGCTTAAATGTTAAATAACTGAAATTTTTATCTAATTTTTCAAATCCCTTAACAAATTTGGAACTTGTTTTTAAATTTGTTTAAGTGATAGAGAAAAATAAGATTTAAATTTTATAGTTTTAAATAATTTAAGAATTTTAAGAAAGTAGCCAAAAACCGTTTTATTAGATGTTTTGGAAATTATATTTAAATTAAACTTGTATTTTTAAAATTAAAGCTTTAAAATATTTGTAATTATTTTTTAATTTTTACAAATATTATAAAATTTTACTTTAAAAAATTCGAGATTTTGTTTAAATTATTTCCGAACATCTAATATAACAAAACCTACTCTTCCCTAGGTTAAGGGAAGAAAAACCCCGTGATTTTAAAAAATTTCGAAAATATTATGATATAAACATATAGCTCGATTTTTAGTTTGGAAATTGTTATGAAGTTATTGTAGCTTAAGAAATATTTAACTAACTTCAAAGCTTTAAGTTGGTTTAAGTATTCTTTAGTGATTAATAACTTTTGGCAATTTTTAAAACTTTGGCTCTGGCATATGTTTAAAGTCATTTGTTTTCTTAATTTTTTATTATTGCAAAAAACTTTATTTATATATATTGAGTGTTCAATACATTTGCAATAAATTGTACTACAATGGCTATGTTGTCGCCATTCGTACAATTGGCACGCTACTCGGTATTCTTTAAAATGTTAGACATTTTAAAATTACCGTAAATGGCACGCCAGTCCCTTTTATAAGTTAAGATTTGCTAAAGAGTTAATTGAAATCCTCCAAAACTCTTAAGGCTTTCTTAACTTCTTAACTTATAATTAACTAGAGTTTATTTTTTGTAAACAATTAAATTAACGACAATATTAAAATTATTATAAGAAATTCATTTAATATTGTAAAAATTTAACAGTTGGCGCTTCCTGGAGGTAGGCCATAAAGCAACTTTTAAATGTTTTCTATTCAAAAATTTGTCTGATTTTTTGTTTATTTTTTTTTTTTGAACTTTGGTTAATTGTATATATTTTTTTAGTTTTAAGCATTGTTAAAATTGTTATTAATTATTCTCAGACTTTAAATTTTGTAACTAGTTTTTAAGAATTTTTGTAGAAAAAAAGAAGAAAAGAAACAAAACAAAAGAAAAAGAAAGTACCATCATAACTGAACAAAAGAATTTAAATAAAAACACTTCTTTTGTTTCTGAATGTTTGTAAGACATTGAAAAATTTATTTAAAATAAAATGCTTAATAGCTAAAGACAAAAATCTTAAATTAAAATAGTATAATATTTTTTATGGTGAACCTTATCTTTAAACAATACCACTTCGAAACTAATTCTTATCACACACATAAGTGTGAATGATAAGGGTTGATTGTACACATGTGTGAAAGACCAACGCACATGCGTACCCAGCAGGCCATGTCTTGTAGAAAATATCGACGATGTCTTGATGATTTGTCACAGTCTTCGATGACACATGTACGACAGCTCCGAACAAACATTGGTGACATTTTCGAACAAAGGGCACTTAAGTCATCAACGATAACCTGAGCGACAGTGTCATGTATATTTTCGTCAACCATTTTAAGAAAAATAAATGAAAAAATAGTAGGGTTCCGCCGAGATTTGAACCCAGGCCACCAATTTCTCTCTTTCTTATTGAATAGTCAAGCGCACTTACCACTTCAGCTACGACACTCTCTATTTTGTTAATGGTTTTATTAATGCTTTTATTTATCTTATAGGTATATACGACATGCTGCATGACAATGTCATGCAGCAAGTCGTGTATTTGGTTTAACTCACGACATTCTCGCTGGACATTTTACTCATGTTGTCACCGAACTAGATATGTACGACAATTCCGTATATTTTGTTATTGAAGTCGCCGAAAATGGGGTAAAATGACAATATAGGTGACTTTTATTCAAACTTGTCCTCTAAATGCATTTTCTTGACGACAAATTTAGACGACATCCTCGATGAAAGTGTCGTTAATGGACATGTGGCCTGCTGGGTATGTCCCCAACAATGTATACAATCATAAATCGAAATGGTAATTAAAATTTTAAGCACTTGAAAAAATAGCACTTAAAAAAAAACATAAAAAAAATATTAAATTTTTAATTATCTACATAACTAAAAATATGTTCAACTAAATTTGAACAATAACAAAATAAATACAATCATAAATAACAGTGCTTTATTAAAAAAACTAAAATTTTATGTGTTTTACTAGAAAAACAAATTGGTGTACACAGAAAAAAGTAAAAATGGACTTCAGTTACGAAATTTGTAATATTAATTAATTTTTAATTGATTTTGCTCCAATCATCAAAATGATAATATTAATAATTAGAATAATTGATATTATTATTACTTCTTTTCCTTAAATAGATGCAATGAGCTGTAAATTTTTGAAAATTTACTTAAATTTATTTTATTTCTGTACTTTTATAGACAAATATTTAATTTTTCTTTATATTTTATTAACAGCTGTCAATTTATTAAGAAACAAAACTAAAACCAATTAGAAAATTAATTATATTAATAAATCATATAATTAAATTCCAATATAAAGTTAATTAATAATTTTATTAAAAAATTATTTGAAATATTTTTTTCTGTGTATAATTTGTTTAAAAATGGGAAAATAAATTAAACAATTTGGGCATAGAAATAATTAGAACTGAAAATTTTTATTTTTAAAGTATTTTAAAATTGAGAATAAAAGTTGGGAAATTCTTGAAATATATGAGATTGATTATCGACTTAAGGAATGCTCACGAAAAATTTATTGCATACAATTAATTCAGCTAAGTTACTTTTTTGTTGTAATAAGAAGAAGATAGATAAGCCAAAAACAAATTAGAATTTTTTGTGTTTTCTAATTATCACTTATTTGTGTAAAAAGTGTCATTTGTTATGATTGAAAGGATCGAAAATGGAGCTTAATTCGGGAAAAGGTGATATCAATATTTAAATGATCACGTTTTATTTTTATACCCTTCACCACAGGTGTAAAGGGTATACATATATAAGTTTGTTATTCCGTTTGTAATTTCTACAATATTCATCTAAGAACCCAAAAAGTACATATATGTATATACAGTGGTGGCCATGAGGTTAGCACGCATCATATCTACTGTTTTTAAAAGAAAATTATTTCGTCTCATTACAATTATTTACTAAAATTTTTGCTTTTTAGTGTTGTTTATGGTGTCTGCAATAAGTCCCGTTACTTGTTTTTGCATTCTATCGCAATTCTCTTTTAATTTAAGTCACAATTTGCACAAGCAAGTATATTTAAAATTTTTATATGTTTTTTGTGAATATAAATAATTAATTGGTAAGTTTAGATATTATTTCATTAATGAAGATAAAAAATTAAATAAATAAACATTATTTAGACATGTTTAAAAAAAGTTGTGTACAGAGGAACAATGTAAGATTATTCAACAGATGTGCTTAAGAGGAATAAGCATAAGTGAGACTGCTAATACTTTGGAATTTTCTAAAAAGATGGTTTATAATGCACTAAACCATATTCGGAAGTATGAAACATTTAAAAATTTTACACAGGCTCCTAGGACAAGAAAAACCTCACGTAAAGAGGATTCTTTAATATATAGAACCTCTGTCGAAGATCCTTTTAAAAGCTCCACCGTAATCCAGAGGGAAATTTCAAGAAAATATAGTATAAACGTGTCCTGCAGAATAATAAGAAGAAGACTTAATGAAAAAAAATTTACGTGGATGCATTTCTCAGCATAAGCCACACGTTTCAAATAAGAACCTACGGGATCGGTTGTGCTTTGCTCGTGAGCATTTGGAAAAGCCATTAGTTTTTTTGAAAAAATGTCCTCTGGAGTGATGAATCCAAGTTTTGTAGACTCGATTCGGATGGTAAGAGGTATGTATGGCGTCCTCCAAACATGCAACACAATCCAAAGTACACTTCTAAAACAATAAAACACGGTGGAGGAAATGTGATGGTGTAGGCAGCTTTTTCTGGGCATGGCGTTGGTCCTATATGCAAGATTGATACACGTATGGACCAATATGTATACCAGAATATACTACTAAATACAATGATGCCTTATGCAGAGGACAACATGTCACTTAGGTGGAGTTTTATGCACGACAATGACCCAAACCACTCCTCACGCTTAGTGAGGAGTTGCTTGGAAAAGAACAATATTAACGTGTTAAAATGGCCAGCCCAATCTCCGGATCTTCAATCCTATTGAGAACCTTTGAAATGATGTAGCAGCACTTAATGAGAGCAAAACCTAAAAATTTGGCCGATTTATGGACAGAAATAGAAAAATCTAGGTATGCTATTTCAGTGGAGCGCTGTATGAGACTTGTGGAAAGTATGCCAAGGAGATTGGCAGCTGTAATAAAAAATAATGGATACCCAACTAAGTACTAAGTTTATAGTGAAATAAGTTTTTTGTTTTGTTACTTTTTTTTTTAAATGTGAATACATTTTTTTTATTTTGTGCTAAAATACTGTCCAGTGTTTTCTGACGGTTATTCTATTCTGAACAGAAAACAGCAAAGATATATATAGGAATGACAATGAATATATTGTGACGTGATCTTAGCTAGACATGTTACACGTATACAAAAGAAATATAAAAAAAAAATATAGAAATACAGGAAATATTTGCTTTTAAAGATAGGCAGTAGCAAGTGTGCTAACCTCATGGCCGCCACTGTATAAGTTTGTCATTCCGTTTGTAATTTTCACAATTTTCGTGGGACAGAAAAAAAGTTTATATTTTCGGGATCCTGGTAAGAAATGATGACGATAGGGCCATGTCCGTCCGTCCGTGTGTCGGTTGAAATGGCGTTTATGAAGCCCAGCAAAAACTGGCATATATAATATATATATCAAACGATCGGAAATCCTTTCGAAAATTTTTCTGGTGAAATTCAGCCAGATAGGTTCATACATTGCGGAGATATGTTTAAAAAACTGGTTTTTAGAACCGGTTTTCCAGTTTCTGAAGCCTCTGCATATACTAGGGACTTCGTTTTTGCCAAGAAGCTCGGAAATTTTTTTTCTAAAAAAATTAAATAAATCGGTTCATAATAACTGAGATATCGGGCAAAACGAATTTTTGATTGTCTGAAGCCCTTGTTTAAGCTATTCATTTTTATTTTTATATAGATCGGTCATAAACATAAACGCCCACTTTTTAAAACTCTTTAACGGCTGCACCGAAATTTGACACACAGATAGTACCAGTGCCGGTGGTCGATATAGGCTATGTAAGATCTCGATTGGATGTCACGCCCACATTTTACGCCCACTTTTTTAAAACTCATAAACGGCTGCACCGATTTTCACGAAATTTAACACACAGATACTACCAGTGCCGGAGGTGATTGTAAGCTGTGTAAAATCTCGATTGGATGCCACGCCCACTTTTTTAAAACTTTTAAACGGCTGCACCGATTTTCACGAAATTTGACACACAGATAGTACCAGTTCCGGTGGTCATTATAGGCTATGTAAGAACTGGGTTGGATGTCATGTCCACATTTACGCCAACTTTTTAAAACTTTTTTTTAAACTGCAGTAAATATTTGATATCGCCTAATAATTTCGATTCAAATATCAGTATTTAGTACATGTTTTTGAAATAAAAAGCTATTTTTAAACGCGTTTTTTTTTTGTTTAAAAAAACCGGTCTATTCGATATTAAAAAAATGAACATTTTGAAAAACCGACAGCACATTGACTGAAAAACCCGGTTTTAAAACCGGTTGGAAAACCGAGTCGATCACCCTATAAAATTAGCAAAAAATGGGCTTTTCCGTTTACACTCCTCTGCTACTCCTATAAAAAATTTCACGCAAATCCATCCAGCCGATCAGAAGTTACAGATTTTTTTCTGCTTTGTTAAAACTAAGATTTTATCTTAAAAAATATTTAATCATAGAATTTTTATATTCCATGTAATATTCATATTTATGGACTTTTAACAAAGCAAAATAATTCGAACTTGGACAAATAAAAAAAAAAAATTCGAATACAAAATTTTATGTAATAACTCTTTTAATTTATAACTCCTAAAATAAATGGGAGTAAGATTTTAATCTTTAAAATCGGTCTTCATTTGTAGAAGTTACGATTTTTTTAAACTTTTACATACTCGAGGTAGTCAAATTTGACACCCTGTAGCTTATCTTGTGTTATCACAAGGTGACTACAAGATGATTTTTCTGAAAGCTTAAGTCCTCTTCTACAACTCTTCCATACATTTAATCCGAGCAGTAGTTTTGAAGATACAGATTTATTACCAAAAAAAATGCGTTTGACCCCACTGTGCGACATTGTCATCAGACATATAAAAAAAGTGGTTGGCTGCTTCGAAGGATCGAGGACAGGCCACCAACATCATTTTCCCAATAAGAAAATGAATTGTAAACAGAGAGAAGCTTATTTATTGTAATTAGGAAACTTTCAAACAAATAAACTCCATAAAATCATAACTTATTGCAAATAATGTCTAAATGAAAGTTCAAAACGTTGTTTGCCGCAGAAACAAACGAAAAAAAAAACATATTTTTTAGTTTTTTGCTTCAAAATTAAGCCCTTAAGTAAAATTTTTCAAACGTACCCTTAAATCAAAAATACATAAATCATAAAAATACCTTTAATTTCTTTTCCTTAAATGGAACAAATTTTACCACTATGTATTTCGTTTATGAAGTTAATCTTTTGACTTTTGTTAATATTGATGTAATTTTTGAAGATATGAACATGAAATTTTTGGTATAGATGTAGTTTGAGTAACGTGACCAGACATCCCGGTTTTTAAACTTCGATCCCGCCTAAAATATTTTTCCCGTTTTATATAAAAAAATGCCGCTTTTTCAAAATACAAAATATTTTAAAAATGTTTAACATATCTTCAGTTCTCTAACTGTGATTGAAAAATCTCAAGTATGATATATTTTGGCCAAAAAAGTTTCAACTTTTTTTTCAGATATAGAAAACAGAAAACTTTCATTATTTTAAGAATACTGGAATAAAATATAAATACATTTTTAGAGGAAGAAAAAAAAAAGTCTCATTTGGAAAAGATGATCACAACGTCAACATGGAATTTTCGTATTATACTTTTAATGTAACAAATTTTTCGATTAAAATTACACAGAAAATATATTTACCTTATATTGTTGAATTAATACACACAGAAAAAATTATTACCGTCTTTTTTTCAATTAACTCAGTTGTTTAATTTGGATTAAAAATTAATAAATATATTCAAGAAAAAATAAAATCACAATAAATTTTGGTATGATTTTATTTCCTATACACATTTTTAATTCATTCAATCATCTACTTGATTGATTTAATTAATTTATTAATTGGAAATATTTTTCTGTTTTACATTTTTTTAAGTTTTTAGTAATTGATATAATCAGTTTGGTGAGGGGAAAATTTAAATAAGTTTATAATTGAATGAATTATTTTCATACACAGTGCTGTGCAAAATAATAGACTTATTTTTATTTGGTAAATATTTTCCATTATGAATGATATTTAAATTTATTTTTTATTTATTTAAGAACTGTACTAAAAGATACACCATCCACAAATATTTTTGTTTTTTTATGACTTTATTTAAATAAAAAATAAAAAAAAAATAAAATCATTTTCCTATGATTCAAATAATAGACTTATTCAATATTTCTTAAACAAACATATATCTTTTTCATTAAAGACTAAAACAAATTAAATTTTCTACTAATATTGAATATTATAATAATATGCCAAGTTAATTCAATAACCTGAGTGACCGCCATTGATTCTATAAATTTTTGGCATTTTTCTATAGAAATTGCCTCCTATTTCTTTTTAACATCTTTCCAAAGTTGATTTTTATTCCGAAATGTCTTCCCATCTAGACCTCTCTTCAGTTCAACCCAAAGGTTTTCAATAGGATTTAGATCCGGTGACTGTGAAGGCCATTCTAAAACAGATACATTGTTAGCACTCAGCCAAGATTTAACAAATTTTTAGGAGTGCTTAGGATCATTGTCCTGTTGTTAAGTCCATTCTGGTGGCATATTGTTCTCCACATAGGGTAGCATAATATCCTTCAAAATATCACGGTACATTTCTTGGTTCATTATTTTTGTGATCTAATAAAGGGGGCCAACACCAATGCCAACAAAATTCACCCCACACCATTATACTTCCTCCGACGTGTTTTACAATCTTTTTTGTATAACGATCATCTAGTTCCTTTCCATTTGGTCATCTAACATTTCTGCGACTATCTGACCCGAACAAGTTAATTTTTGTCTCGTCGTTCCATAAAATGTTCTTAAAATTATCAACTTCACTATTTTTAATTTTTGTAACAAATTTTTTTCGAGCTGCTTAGTTTATTGAGCTTAAAAATGGTAACTTCCTGGCGATTCTACTTGGCAAACCTTTCTCTAAAAGTTTTCGTCCGATTGTTGAAGCACTAATTATGTTACCTATTTCTTCAAAAACGGCTTTTGAAAATAGAAATGGCTGCTTATTCACTAGAAGAGCTATCTGTGAATCCGTGGTAGCTGTTATTTTGCAAGGTCTTCCACGTGTTTCTTTTGATGGCTTCCACTTGATCTCGTTTCTTACGAAATGATGAGACCTTCCAAGCAATTCCGCAATAAAATCAAGTGTTTTTCCTTGGTCACGTAATTATTTCACTATTAGCCTTTCTTAAGGAGTGCTATGTACATTATGACCCATTATTTCGTAAAAATAATAAAAAATAATATTATTTTATATTTTTTCAACAATAATATTTCATTTACCTTACATTTAATTATTTTCAGAAAATTTATCCAAATTATAAGGTAAATTAAAACAAAAAATATAATCCTTTAAAATAAGTCTATTATTTTGCACAAATTATATTTTAACTTTTCTTAAAATGTTTACGAAAGCGCATAAAGGAAAGAAAAAACTTCTTTCGGTTTTGGATACTCTAGTGCAGTTGTTTAATTTCGCAACAATATTTAATAAATATTAAAGGGCTGCGCAAACACATTCATTTTCTTGCCGGCGTAAAACATTCACTTCAGTGAACTCTGTTACAGTGAAAAATGATGTGTATAGATAAGTATACCATTCATTCATTATAAGAAAGTGTGAGTAGATAAAACGAAAATAAAAAAACAATTCTGTGTATGTTTTGGCAATGATCGTAGGCTAACAGTTACTTCGTTTTGAGTTTTTTTTCGCTGTTCGTATCAACTTCACTCAGTGTACGACCATTTTGATGAATAATTCGAATTATCAGTAGATACTATGAATGTTTATGCTTTATGTGATGGATATTATGTTTTGCTTATTTGGTGGTTGCTTTATAACGTAGTAAAAAAAAAAACAGAAGTTTTTGGTAACATTCTAAAGATTTTACATATTGATATAGTTACAAAATGAAATATTGGGATATTTTAATTGTATTTTTATTTATAATACATCAATTAAATTTGTTATAATTTTCTATTTTATTAAAAAAAAAAAAAAAAAAAAAAAAAATAAATAATTAAAGAAGAAAATATTTAAATTAATCAAAATTAAAAGATATATTTTTTCTTAAGAAGATATTCATACTTTTTTATATGATTATTGTAATCTTAAATAATATTCATATATATTTTATTTAAATGAAAAAAATTCAACAAATTTTTATGATTTTGATTGCAAAACAATATATTTAAATAGAAAAAAATAAATATTTTCATAATTTTATTAAGCAAAAACTCCAAAGAAATAAAAATATTCCGCCACAGAAGGTTTGAAAAAAAGTTACATAGTTTTTTTCAAATATTTAAGTAAAAAAATGAAAATATTACTTATTTTTATTATTCCAGTCAAATTTAAAAATATTACAAAATATTAATGATGATCAAAAATATTCAAATATTTTCTAAGAATAGAAAAATTTAAATGTTTTGAAAAATATTTTTTAAAATTGAATATAAAATATAGATTAATTGTATTCAACCTAAGGAAATAAGATATGTATATTTTCAATTTAGTTGAAGACTTTGGAATTTGATTTAAAATTTTTATTTTATATGACAAATAGAAAAATATTTAAAAAAATTAATTTCAAATTATTTTCAAGCAATTGAAGAATATTTTACATTTTTTTATTTTACATCTAAAATATAAATAAACTACATAAAATAATTTATTTTTAACAAATATCTTAGATGAAAATATTCACAAACATTCAAAACTTAATATATTATATATAAACGCCTGAAATAATAATTATTAGTTTAACAGAAATAAAACTTATTTTCATCAGAGAAATACAAAACAAAATAATGGAAAATTTTACTTTCAATAAAAATCAAATAATAATTTCTTAAACAACTATCAAATTTTCATATAACATTTAAATTAAGTTGATAAAGTTTAAGATATAAATTGACTATTTTAAAAGTAGATATGTCACTGAAAAAGGTATAATCAATTCGGTGCGGATCAATGTATTTCAACTTGTAAAACAACAAAACACGTATGCTATACCCTACAGTAACAAAAAGGTCACAACTCGTCCATTAGTAAACAAACAACCAAAACTTCATATTAAAGAACACACATGTACAAACTAATGTATTGCTCTGTATTTTTTGTATTTCTTTATGGGTAGTACACACTAAACATCTGCATCAAATCATTTGCTTTTCAACTCACAGTAATGTTTTTTAATACATGCTCTCACATTACTGCTAAAATAAAAAACAAAACAATACAAAACAAACCACGCAAAAAAATATTATTTGAATTGAGTTGAATTGAAATGATAAAACAAAAACAAATCATGTTATGTTCTCTTTGAGAAATTGTTTGTCATAAGAAATTTTTTTCAAAAACAGTAATGTTTAATAAAAAACATAAAATCAAAACTGTGAATTACTGTCATTCCCTTACTTTAATATGAAAAAATGCATGGAAAGTAACAATTATTTATATTATTTATTTTTAAATAAACAAATAGATTATGATAACATTTGCTTTAAATTTTTTTGCTCAGAAAATTTAATTATTTTTTATTTCAATTATAATTAATTATATCTTAAATGAAATAAAATTTATTTTATTTATGATATTTTTATTTACTTTTAATTACAAACCTATATTATTTAAATTTTTTCATTTAATATTTCCTTCACTTCAAATTTTGTAAACAAAAAACAAACAAATGACAGTATTGCATTTTATATTTAATTCAATTCAATTCAGTTGCAAATGATTTGTTGCTAAATTGTTTTTATGACTCCCTGCACAAATGATTTTGTTTGTTTTTGTTTTGTTTTCTTTGTCTTTTCCATACGTACGCACACACAGCGAATTGATTTTAAGTTTAAAAAACAATAACAGTCAACAATTGAAAGGAAAGGGAATCATTAAAAATGAGTTACAAATGAATTGATGCAGATGTTTAGTACACACATGTACGAACTCATATATGGCTTTTGATCTTTTTTTTTGTGCTTCTTTGGTGGTGGATTTTGTTTTTGCTTTTGCCACGCACTTTTTATATACAAATAAAAACTAAAGCGAAAAAGAAAATACAATGAATTATCTATTTCATTGCACAATGAAATCGTATACAACATATTCACACAACTCACATAGGTTCTGTACTATATGGTTTTGTATTCTCTACTCATATGTTTTGAGTTTTCGTGGTCAGTTATTGTGGATAATACTCATTCATTCATTTCACAATGAAAAAGCACACAACATGAACTAACTGTTTTTACGATGAATGTATTCAGCATTCATTTTTCGGCATTCATGCAGACCTTTATTAAATATATTCAAATAAAACTAAAATAAAAATAAAATTTATGTAAGATTTTATTTCTCATTGAAATGTTTAATTCATTTAATCATTCAATCAATTGATTTAATTAATTTTTTTATTGAAAATTTGTTTCTGTTTTTAATTTTTTGCAGTTTTTAGTAATTGATATAATTATTTTGGTGAGAGATGAAAATTTAAAAAAGCTGTTAATTGAATGAATTAACATATTTGATGATATTGAAGTTTCTTTTGTAGTGCTAATGAAAACGTTGTCTTAATGGTTTTATTTAACTTTTTATTTTAAATGAATATTAGTGTTTAACACGTAGTTATTGTTTATTTGTTAACGGGCCTGAGAATTTTTTAGGAAAATTTCTATCGAATTGAAAAGGATCACTTTTTTTTATCAATCCGAAATTTAACTTTAGGGATACATTTACTTAATTTGTTGTTTCAATATTTCGATCGGTAGTTCTCAATTTGTAACGTTTCAAGTGGGTCGGTGAACCAAGAGCTTGTGAGAACAACTGATTTACATATATTTATAATTGTGATATAGAAAGAAAATCCCTCTTTTTCTAAAAAAAATTTATAATCCCGCTTTTTCCATACAATTTTGTTCAGAATCCCGCTTTTTAGTTGTTCGGATCCCGCTTTTTGACAAAAACCCTCTGGTCACGTTAAGTTTGGGTCAGTACAATTTAATCCAGTAAATAAAACCAATGTTTCATTTTTCTGCAGTTACGGCCTTTTGCATTTTAGTTGATATATATGTACAAATAAGAATATGTATATTAGAGTGCTGGTGCCGCAACGGCTCTGAAGTTTGAAGATGCATTTACAAGGGGAAAATATGCATTTTTTTCAGTTTTCACAAAAATTTTGTCATTAAATAATTATTTTTGCATTTTATTGTAAATGAATCGTAATGTACACAGAATACGTGTTACAAAAAGATATAAAACACAACAATTGGTAGAAAAATGTAAAAGTTATTGAAAATTTCCCAGGCCATTAACGTGTCTCAGAGCACTTGAATTCGAAATGTTACAAAAAAAAATAAATATATTTTTGAAAATATTCGAATAAAACAAATGTATTACTTAAAATACATCTGTAGTTACTTGAATAATAGTTTTTGTCCTTATAGAATAACGTAAACCCGTTCTCAGCTATGGTAAAAAAATGTTGATATTTTTAATGGTCGTTTCAAAACTCAAATTTCAGTTTTTTTGATACTTTGTTAAACAAACTTCAATATTTTTGGGAGATCTCATAGGGATTTATGGACAACAGATTACGGAATAAAACAGTAAAAAAATTAGGTCAATACCTTTTATAGTTTGCCTGTACCTGCATTTTGAATTCAGCGGATTTCGAGAAAAAAACCCATTTTTATGTAATATTTTGGCAAATCAGCCATTTTATTATATTGTTGTGTATTTTAAATGGAACTTTTTTAAAATTTTATAATCCACATAATTCTAAATATAAATCAAGAGTTTCATACAATTTGGACGACATTAACCCATAAACTTTAAAGGTCAAATTTTGTAATATTTGCAATTTTTGATAGAAATTAGTCAACATTTTATATATTTTTCGGTAGATTATCATAAAACTTAAGAAATTTATTTATTAACAACCGATATTTACAATGATAGTGAAAAAAATTAAATTAACCCTTAAACGGCCTTGGGGTCAAAATGACTCCGATGTTTTAAAAACATGACAATTTGAAAAAAAGTAGGCATTAACCCTTTTTGAATATGGTGTCTCATTAATTCAGCAAATGGGATTGCAAACGGGTTTTATTGAAATTGGCATGTTTTTAAATCATCGGAGTCATTTTGACCCAAGGCCGTTTAAGGGTTAATTTCATTTACTATCATGTAAATAAATTTCTTAAGTTTTATGATAATCTAACGAAAAATAGATAAAATTTCGACTAGTTTGCAACAAAAATTGCAAATATTACAAAATTTGACCTTTAAAGTTTACGGGTTAATGTCGTCTAAATTGTATGAAACTCTTGATTTATATTTAGAATTATGTGGATTATAAAATTTTAAAAAAGTTCCATTTAAAATACACAACAATATAATAAAATGGCTGATTTGCCAAAATATTACATAAAAATGGGTTTTTCTCGAAATCCGCTGAATTCAAAATGCAGGTACAGGCAAACTATAAGAGGTATTGACCTAATTTTTTTTACTGTTTTATTCCGTAATCTGTTGTCCTTAAAACCCTATGAGATCTCCCAAAAATATTGAAATTTGTTTAACAAAGTATCAAAAAAACTGAAATTTGAGTTTTGAAACGACCGTTAAAAATATCAAAATTTTTTGACCATAGCTGAGAACAGGTTTACGTTATTCTATAAGGACAAAAACTCATATTCAAGTAACTACAGATGTATTTTAAGTAATACATTTGTTTTATTCGAATATTTTCAAAAATATATTTATTTTTTTTTGTCACATTTCGAATTCAAGTGCTCTGAGACACGTTAATGGCCTGGGGAATTTTCAATAACTTTTACATTTTTCAACCAATTTTTGTGTTTTATATCTTTTTGTAACACTAACTCTGTGTACATTACGATTCCTTTACAATAAAATGCAAAACTAATTATTTAATGACAAAATCTTTGTGAAAACTGAAAAAAATGCATATTTTCCTCTTGTAAATGCATCTTCAAACTTCAGAGTCGTTGCGGCACCAGTTAACGTAGTCCTATTGCCTTAATTTTTTTCACGACGTATTTTTATAACCCATAGAACAATTTTAGGGGGGGTGGAGGGAGCGGTAACATTCGAAACTTCGTTTTTTGGAGCACTCTAATGTAATGATAATTCATTACAAAAAAAAATAATAATAATAATAATAATAATAATAATAATAATAATAATATGTACCATATCCCATAAACGGACATCTCACGTTAACGGACAAAAACAGCAAGACGATCGCTGTGTGCCTATGGGAGCTTTCACTGTATATTTTATAACTTCGCATCCATCAAATATGTTCTTAGTCTGACCTTAGATTTAGGAGAATGTCATTTGAAACTTATAAACTATAATTTTTTTGCACACGCACTTAAAACAAAAAAATGTTTTATATTACAAGTATTATTGGGATTTTCAGAAATATTATTTTTCTTTTAAATATAGAATTTCACCACAAAATGCAGAAGTAGGCTGTGGTTGTTGAAAATACCAGTTTATATATGAAATTGTAGGAAAATCCATTGATATGTATGTATTTGCATACATACATACATACATATCTACATATATAAGTATGTGGTAAATACTGCAATTCTCAGAAATGTAAATTTGCATTGTTTGTGCTATTAATTTATAAGCGAGAATTTATAAAAGAAAAAGAGTATGTAAAAGAGCATTAAAGTTAAAAGCTTTTAATGAAAATTGAAAATTTAACAAAAATATTTAACACCAATATTACCGAACATAAAGTAAGAAATATTTTTTTAAAATTTATTTAAAATATAAATTTAAAAGTATTTATTGCCCAGATCTTCTTTTCAAGATTTATATGAATATCTCATTTGTTTAGAATTTCATCGTAAAATAATACATTTTTAATAGCCTTATTAAATATTTAGATCTTACAATATTCCTTTTTTGCAATAAGAGAAAAAAAAATATAGTAATACATTAAGTCCAAAAAAAGTTTTATATCGAGGGCTTATATTCAAAACGGGCCTCATGCAAAGCACCATTATTCAGGATAACATAAAAACTGTTTATTTCCCTCATTTTTAAACATTTTGCAATCCGTTCTTCTGCGAGTTATTAATATTACGTCTACTAAACCTCACACTGAAAAATAAATCTTTTAACTCAATTATTCACGAAGTTATGGTAGATTCGTTAGAAATTTCAAATAACGGGAATGTTTACTAAAAGGACGAAAATGTGTTCAAAATTAAAATTATAAATTAAATAAAAAAAAAAAATGTTTTTGAACCAATTAAAATTGTATTAAATTGCATATCAACAACTCAAAAATGATTAAAACCTTTAAATGCGATGTTTATTGCACTTTTTATCTAATTATAATTTTTTTAAAAAACTGCTTTTAGTATCTAAGATATTTTGCTTATAATCACGAATTTTATTAATTTTTTTCATTTCTGTCTTTAAATCTAGTGCTCCCACTTAGCTTCATAAAATGTTGATAGGTGTACCCGTGTATGATCTATAAGCATCCAAAAAAGGTTAAAAATCTAACTTCAAAGGCTTTTTTCTTCGGACTGCATTGAGAAAGCAAACGTTTAAAAAAAGTTCAAATCGCAAAAAAAATTCTCATTATTTATCAATTTTTATTTTTACATTTCTTTGAAAATCAAACAAAAACTTGTATATAGCCCATTTTGCCTTAAAAAAAATATACTGTTTATAGATAGCCCAAAAACAAAAAGTGAAAAACATAGTGTTTGAATTAACTTTTGACTCCAAAATTAACACCATATATAAAAAACAGAAAACTAAAGAGTCTGACAAAAAAAAAAAAAAAAATTGTTGTAAATCTGCATGAGGCCTGATTTGAATATAAGCCCTCGATATAAAGAAAATATTATTTAGGAAATTTGAGATATAAATGTTATTTTTAACTTTTTTATTAATTTTCCTTTTAAGGCCCAACCAGTGAACAAAAAATCATAGTATAGCAATAAGCTGTTTCAACCTAGCGTATCGCAGAAATGTACAGAAAATAGATTTTTGCGTGCTTTTTAACAACCCTGAAAAACATATGATACGTTTATTTTTGTTGACTGTATGTACAAAATGTTTCACGCTACTTTTCTTCATTCTACGTTGCGATGGAAAGTTGAATGGTTGGGCCTTTAAGTATTTTTCGTTATTTTTATAGAATATCTTTATATGAAGTTTTCGATACATTTTGGTTTTAAAAGAAATTTTTCAGAAATATCGATAAATTTTCTTTTCATAGAAAATTTTCTATAAATTTTCTTTTTATAGAAAATTTTCGATAAATTTTCTTTTTATAGAAAATTTTCGATAATTTGTTTTTATAGGAAATTTTCGATAAATTTCCTTTTTATAGGAAATTTTCTATAAATTTTCTTTCATAGGAAATTTTTGATAAATTTGTCGATAAATTTTCATTTTATAGGAAATTTTTGATAGATTTTCTTTTTATAAGAAATTTTCTTTTTATAGGAAATTTTCGATAAATTTTCTTTTCATAGGAATTTTCGATAAATTTTCTTTTTATTGAAAATTTTCGATAAATTTTCTTTTTATAGGACATTTTCAATGAATTTTCTTTTTGTAGGAAATTTTCTTTTTATAGAAAATTTTCGATAATTTTTTTTTATAGGATATTTTCGATAAATTTCCTTTTTATAGGAAATTTTCTATAAATTTTCTTTCATAGGAAATTTTTGATAAATTTGTCGATAAATTTTCATTTTATAGGAAATTTTTGATAGACTTTCTTTTTATAAGAAATTTTCTTTTTATAGGAAATTTTCGATAAATTTTCTTTTCATAGGAATTTTCGATAAATTTTCTTTTTATTGAAAATTTTCGATAAATTTTCTTTTATAAATTTTCTTTCATAGGAAATTTTTGATAAATTTTTCGATAAATTTGTCTATAAATTTTCTTTTTATAGGAAATTTTTGATAGATTTTCTTTTTATAAGAAATTTTCTTTTTATAGGAAATTTTCGATAAATTTTCTTTTCATAGGAATTTTCGATAAATTTTCTTTTCATAGGAATTTTCGATAAATTTTCTTTTTATAGGAAATTTTTGATATTTTTCTTTTTATAAGAATATTATCACAAATATTTCTTTTTATAGAAATATTTCGATAAATTTTCCTTTTTTATGAAATTTTCGAAAAATTTTCTTTTTATGAAAAATTGTCGAAAATTTTCGTTTTATAAGAAATATTCGATAAATTTTTTTTGTATAAGAAATTTTCGATTTTTTTTATAGAAAATTTTCGATAAATTTTCCTTTCATAAGAAATTTTCGAAAAAAAAAAATTTTATATGAAATTTTCGACAAATTTCATAGGAAATTTTAGATGAATTTTCTTAATAGGAAATTTTCGATAAATTAACCTTTTATAGGAAATTCTCGATACATTTTATGCTAATAGAACATTTTTTGTTAAATATTGTTTTTATACGAAATTTTCGTTGAATTTTCATTTCATAGAAAATTTTCGATAACTTTTTTTATAGAAAATTATCAAAGAGTTCTTCTTTTACGTATGATTTTGATTTATTATGTGTAAGTTCTAATTAAATTTACCACATATATGTATCAAGTATTTGTTGGAGAAATACTGCAATATAACACTCCCAGTTTTTGTATTGAACTTATGGAGGTATTTCTTTCTTGTTACACTGTGTAATTTTGGTGTTTAAGATTAGGGATTTAAATTTCAAAATGGAAATTTGAGTTGGAGAACATCATTGAATTATAACTTTTTGTTTGCTGGAATGCCAAACAAAACTTCTTTACTTTAAATTGTAAAGTGTTCAATAATTTATAATAAATGTCAATACAAAACAATTACGTGGTGTTTTTCTT
This sequence comes from Protophormia terraenovae, assembly GCA_951394005.1. Classification (NCBI taxonomy): domain Eukaryota; kingdom Metazoa; phylum Arthropoda; class Insecta; order Diptera; family Calliphoridae; genus Protophormia; species Protophormia terraenovae. The sequence continues at coordinate 45,454,814 of OX596077.1, read as the reverse complement.
ATTTGTAAGTGCTTCATGAATTTCCTAATAATATGAAAATCATGTGCAATACACCACATACACTTTGCTCTTATAATGTTAAAAATAACTAAAATAACATGAGCATAATATACGACTAATAAGAAAATGCTACTAATTCTCAGCAAAAACAATTACCAACCAACGAGTATAAATACTGGTACTATTTCATAGAGTTCTTTAGTCAACTGCGAATGTTCAACAACGCAACGACCACTTCAAATAAAATATTTTAAATATTTAAAATAACATTCGCCAACAAACCGGTGGCTTTGTTATTTGTGTTTATCAACCTAAGTAAATAAAACATTTTTTCACTTTAAAGTATAAAAAACAAATTCCTACAAAATGGCTCAAATGGTGCAAATGACTACCGAACAATTACAACAACTCATTGAGTCTGTACGTGTTTCTGCTGCCAGCGGAGCTGCTGCTAATGTTGTACAAACCAAATCCAAAGGAAGTTTTAGTAATTGTGTTTCACGCTTTGGTGGCCAACGTGACCATGAAGCTGTAGAGGAATTTATAACCTCGATTGTAACGTACAAAGAAGTCGAATCAATTAGTGATGAAGATGCCTTGAAGGGAGTTTCCCTGTTGTTCTATGGTATGGCTTCCACTTGGTGGCAGGGTGTACGCAAAGAAGCTAAAACTTGGAATGATGTTTTGGCTTTGATACGTGATCATTTCTCGCCCACCAAACCAGCCTATCAAATTTATGTGGAAATTTTCGAAAAGAAACAAGATGATAAAACCGCTATTGATACGTTTGTGTGCCAAAAAAGAGCCCTTTTGGCCCAGTTACCTGAAGGTAGACATGATGAAGAAACCGAAATTGATTTTATCTATGGTTTACTCAACATCAAATACCGCAAACATATTGCTCGTCCTGACTTTAAAACATTCCGTGAATTGTTAGAAAAAGGTCGTATAATCGAACACAATATGATGGAAGATGAGGCCACACAACAGGGTCCTGCAAGAGGCTCTAAAGGTACCAAGAGATGTACATACTGCAATTTCCGAGGTCATACTTTAGAAGAATGTCGTAAACGTAATAAAGAAGACTGAGTTTAAGAAATTTACATACAACTTGTTTTAAGGAAAAATGTTGAGAAGCTGATCCTTAGAATTTTGTAAATATTATAATTTAGTTTTACATATATCTTTTTTTAACTTACATTATATATAAGGGCTTTATTTTGTTAAATGCTTAGACTAGCTCTATGTAAATTTTGAAAGTTTTTTTATTTTTATATAAATATTTTTATTTATATAAAAATTTTAAATATTCTTAATTTATATAGAATTATTCGAACATTTAACCAAGTATTGTGCCTAATTTTTAATCAACATTTAACGCTGGTTTTACAAACCTGCTTTACAGGCTGGACCCAAAACAATCAACATTTCTAACAACCTTTTAGGTTAATAGAAAACCAATATAAAATTTTGCAAACAAATATAATTATTAACTTTTGGTTGTTTTTTTTAATAAATGTTAAAGTTATTTAAAACTGAAATTTTTATCTAATTTTTCCCGAATCCCTTAACAAATTTGGAACTTGTTTCTAAATTTGTTTAAGTGATGGGAAAAATAAGATTTAAATTTTATAGTTTTAAATAATTTAAGCATTTAAAAAAAAAAGTGGCCAAAAGTCGTTGTATTAGATATTTTTCAAATTATATTTAAACTGAATTTGTATTTTAAAGTAAAACTTTAAAATATTTGTAATAATTTTTTTAATTTTTACAAATATTTTAAAATTTTACTTTAAATAATTCGAGATTTTGTTTAAATTAATTTCAAATATCTAATATAACAAAACCTACTCTTCCCTAGGTTAAAGGGAAGAAAAACCCCCGTGATTTTAAAAAATTTCGAAAATATTATGATATAAACATATAGTCAAAGTTTTGGTTTTGAAATTGTTATGAAGTTATTATAGCTTGAGAAATATTTAACTAACTTTAAAGTTTTTTTTTTTTTTAAGCTTTAAATCTAGTTTTTAAGTGTTTAGTAAAGTGATGAATAATTTTTGACAATTTTAAAACCTTAGTTTTTGACTGATGTTTAAAATCATTTGTTTTCTTAATTTTTTATTATTACAAACATTTTTCGCTTCGCGAAAAACAAAACTAAATCTGAGCATCAACCGTTCAGTTAATTTGGATTATATTTTTTAAAATATACACCCCAAATGTCATTTATAGATTGTGCAACAATGGCTATGTTATCGTCATTCGTACAATCGGCACGCTAGTCAGTTTTCTTTAAAATGTTAGACATTTTAAAATTACTGCTAATGGCACGCCATCTAAATAAGTTAAGATTTGCTAAAGAGTATAATAAAATCCTCCAAAACTCTTAAGGCTTTCTTAACTTTATTTGTTTTTTTATTTATTTTTTTTATTAATTATTAACTAGAGTTTATTTTTTGTAAACAATTAAAATAATGACAACATCGTATTAATTTTATAATAAGAAATCAATTTAATATTATAAACATTTAACAGTTGGAGCTTCCTGGAGGTAGGCCATAAAACAACTTTTAAGTGTTTTTTTATATAAAGAATTGTTTTTATTTTTTTATGTTTATTTTTTGAACTTTAGTTAATATAATATTTTATTTTTAGTTTTAAGCATTGTTAATTTAAAATTATAAAATTTGTTATTAAACTCGAAATTTGCATTTTGTAAATAGTTTTTAAGAATTTTTGAAGAAAAGAAAAGAAACAAACCAAAAAAAAAAGAAAAAACGAAAAAAATGCAACCTCTAAGAGGTAATAAAAACAATCTATAACAGTGCTTTTTTTATAAAAACTAAATCTTTTTGTGTTTTACTTGAAAAAAAAAAAAAAATAATAAAAAAAAAATAGGTGGGAAAGAAAAATGGAAACATATTTGGAAATTTTGAAAATTATTGCCAAATAAATTAAGTATCTACTTATATAATTAAAAAAATCTGTAAAACAAAAATTTAACTTAAAATGCCTACTACCCAAGAAAAATAGTATTAATTCTACAACTAGTTCCAGAACACATGAAAATAGCCTGTACTTGGTCTACTTTGGCATTACGACCAATGATTTTTGTTTGAATTAGTCACCTCCAGAACTGGTTCTGTCAAAGTGTTAGCTAGCCAGTATCCATTCTATGGAACGGTTCTAGAACTAGTTCTTTAATCAGTAACTTTTGTTCGAAATTGTCACATTCGGAATTAGTTCCATAGAAGCGTTAGGGAACGGTTTTAGTAACTGTTTTTTATTTTTTATTCTAATGGGCTATTTCCTAAAGGCCACATTTGAAATCAATTTACTTAAATTTGTACTATTTTTTTATACCCACCATTAAAAAGGTAGGAGGTATATTGATTTTGTCATTCCGTGTGTAACATGTCGAAGGAATCGTTTAAGACCCCACAAAGTATATATTTTCTGGGTCCTGGTTAGATTCTGAGTCGATATAGCTATGTCCGTCCGTCTGTTGAAAGCAGGATAGGGCTCGAACGGGGCAACGTGGGGGGAAATTTGGCACAAATAATTATCTTATATAAGGTTTGTTTGGGATTGAAAATGGGTAAAATCGGTTAATAAACAAAAAAGTTATGGGCTAAAAACTAGAAACACAGGGTATCCATTTCATACTTTTCTGCTGATATTTCTTAAACAAAAGCATGTACGATAACGTAATTTTGTATAAATAGTTTGAGGATCGATATAAACTTGGAAACTAAAAATGGGCGTGGTTCGCCCACTTTACCTCCCACCTCTCATATAACCTAAAATTTGAAAAAGTTGATGGTGGGTATTTCGATTTTTGAAATTTTTTATACAAGTACTTTAAACAGTTCTAGGAAGTTTTTCGAGAAGCAGTAATTTGTTCTCAGATGTAATGTAGAAGTCATACAGAATTAGTTCTTAAGCACTAGTTCTCTATAACATTCCTTAAAACGAATTTATAATCAGAATAAGGTTGGAGCCAAATTTCGTCCCCATAGGTTGCCCCATTCGAGCCTTACCCTGCTATCAACAGACAGACAGACAGACGAACGGACGGATATAGCTAGATCGACTTAGTATCTAACCAGGACGAGAAAATATATACTTTATGGAGTCTTAAGTGATTCCTTCGACATATTACACACGGATTGACAAAATCAATATACCCCATTTCTTTAAAGGCAAAATTCAATAACAAATTTCTTTAAAAACAAATTATAATAACGAAAAATTTCTTTAAAAACTAAATTCAACAAAAAATTCGTTAAAAAAGAAAATTTAATAAAAAAACGCCTTAGAAAAGAAAATTTAACCCCATATTTTGTAAATCCCTTCACCTCACTTTGATAAAATTTCCATACAAATTTTTTAAAAATAAAAACTAGTCCGTTTTTTTTAATTCAGCTCTTTTAGGGAGAAAACGGGTAAAAACTGTATTTTGATACTTTTTTGGCACCTCATATATCTTTTAATCCAGTAAACATAGAATTAAAATGTGCATCAAATTAGTACCCTCTCGAAAATTTGTATTGATACATACATTTATTGATACATATGAATATTTTGACATTCGATTTCTTAGAAATTCATTGGAATAAAATCTTTGTTACATTCAGGGGGAATAAAAAATACCAAAAAAAGGGATAAAATGGTTAAATTAAATTTTATTCAAATTAAATAATGCATTTTTTATTATATTAAACCTAAAACCATGAACTTAAGTACATTTATTCTTAAGTGAGTGAGAATTCACAACAGGGAACTTTGTGGTACTTTTTCGTTCTTCTACTTTTTGAATTTTCTACAATATTAAACCTAAAAACATTAAATTAAAGATGCAAGGACATATGTGGGCAAGAAATGGTACTTTTAAAATTTTCTATAATATTGAATATACAATCTTGAAATTAAAGATATTGGGTCCTAAGTGAATGAAAATCCATATTTTCTTTTACTTTTTGTTATTGTAATATTACTCTTTGAATTTTTTTTTAATAATTATTAACTTTAAAACGTCAAATTAAAGATATATGTTTAGAATTTACGAGGTTTATTGGTCATATTCTTCTCAACTAAAATATAATAATAGAAATAATTTGGTAGTTTTTGAACCTACGAACGTTAAAAGCGTAAGAAACTGGTAATTAAAATATTTAAAAGTTTATTGTTCTTAATGCTGACAGAACACCAATATTATAACTGTTCCACAGTGGGGTCAAACGCAAATTTTTTGATAATAAATCTGTACCAGCTAAACTATTACTCGGATCAAATTGAAATGTAAAGAAAAGTCTTTATCTTACCAAGCACTTTACAGAAATATAAAAATCTTTAAAATCGGACTTCATTTGTAGAAGTTACGATTTTTTGATACTCGAGGTAGTAAAATTTGACACCCTGTTACTTATCTCCTGTTATCACAGGGTGACTACGAGATGATTTTTCTGAACACTTAGTTGAATTTTACGGGTTTCTTAACTTTTGGCATTAAATTTTGTTTTTTCTAAATAAAAAGGATACCAAGTTTTTATATTGTCTATTTTTTTCCAAGTTTGAGATATAAATAGATAATACCAAGGCACATTAGTAAGTATTCTCAGTGGGCCAGAATCGAAATTTTTTTGGAAATATTCAACTGGTTTGATTTACATGAAAAGTCACCTACAGCTTTATAATCTACATATAAAAGTCTTTGAAATTTTCCTTTCGGTTAAAAATTTTCTATGTTAAAGGCGTCCTATTTTGAGCCCTAATACTTCCGCTCATGTGAAATCTGTGAGGCCTCCCTTCAAAACTTAAAATTTTACACATCGCTGCAACGCACAGTGGGGTCAAACGCAAATTTTTTGGTAATAAATCTGTATCTCATAAACTACTGGTTGGATTAAATTGAAATGTATGGAAGAGTTGCAGAAGAGAACCTAAGCTTTGCGAAAAACTATCTACAGGGTGTCAAAATTGACTACCTCGAGTATCTAAAAGTTTAAAAAAATCGTAACTTATAAAAATGAAGTCCGATTTTAAAGATTTTTATATTTCTGTAAAGTGTTTGGCAAGATAAAGAAAAAATAGGCTTACTCACCTAAGTTATCTCTTACAGTAAAAAAGATATTTACACTTGAATTATGAATTTTTGATTTTTTGCCTCGACTTTCTTTCGTTTTTCGGAAATAAGTCCTGGGATATATGAGGTAAAAATTTTTTAAAAATACTTTATAATTTGCTATAGATTTCAAAATAACATGCTGAAAGAATTTTTGGATTATCTCAATGCGTCTAGACGTGAACAATATTCAAAGTCAGCACTCTGAAATTGGTATGAAAAATGGCTATTTTTTACAAAAATATAGTACAATTCTTTCACTTTTTTCTCAAAATTCCTTTAAAGAAAAAATTTTTTTCTTTATATATTTCAAAAGACAAGGCTTCATAAATGGTTAATGTAGAAATTTTGAACTGATTTAGGCTTGCACCCTACATCAGGCATTGGTCGAAAATGGTGAATTTTGGAAAAATTTAAAATTTTGTCGATTAATAAAAAAATGTCACGCGAGCTTTTTTAAATTTATCGACGATAGTTCATCAAAAAATGGATTTAAATCGATTTGACACTAAAATGCTTCCCGCCCGGCCAAAAACGAATGCAGGAGAGCAGATTTCATGAAAAAAGTTAATTTTTTAAACTACTTTTTTTAATAGCATAAAAAAGCATATTAGAATGATATTTTCGACATTATTTCTTATGTAGTGTATGAAATATATATCGATCTTTCACTCCTAAAAAAATCATTAAAAAAGCTTTACAAATAAATTTTAGGCAATTTTTCAAATTTAAAAAATATTAAAAAGATATAAAAACCAAAAAAATAATGTTTTGTAAAACAAAACTCCGCCTATTTTCTAAAAACTAATAAAATATTACAAGAAAATAAAAATAGACTTATTTACCAATTCATTGATATATAATATGTATATATAGATCATTTTAAAAGCATTATATCATGGTCTCAAATCTGACAACTTAGGTCAACTTTCACAAAATTGATTGTTTTGCAATATTTCCATATGTGCCTATACGTAACATACAATTGTATTGGCGTGTTTTGGTTGTTGAACGAGATAATATTCGTAATAATCGCTTATATTTATTAAATATTGTTTATTTTTGAAAAATTGCCAAAAATTTATTTGTAAAGCTTTTTTAATGATTTTTTTAGGAGTGAAAGATCGATATATATTTCATACACTACATAAGAAATAATGTCGAAAATATCATTCTAATATGCTTTTTTATGCTATTAAAAAAAGTAGTTTAAAAAATTAACTTTTTTCATGAAATCTGCTCTCCTGCATTCGTTTTTGGCCGGGCGGGAAGCAGTTTAGTGTCAAATCGTTTTAAATCCATTTTTTGATGAACTATCGTCGATAAATTTAAAAAAGCTCGCGTGACATTTTTTTATTAATCGACAAAATTTTAAATTTTTCCAAAATTCACCATTTTCGACCAATGCCTGATGTAGGGTGCAAGCCTAAATCAGTTCAAAATGTCTACATTAACCATTTATGAAGCCTTGTCTTTTGAAATATATAAAGAAAAAAATTTTTTCTTTAAAGGAATTTTGAGAAAAAAGTGAAAGAATTGTACTATATTTTTGTAAAAAATAGCCATTTTTCATATCAATTTCAGAGTGCTGACTTTGAATATTTTTCACGTCTAGACGCATTGAGATAATCCAAAAATTCTTTCAGCATGTTATTTTGAAATCTATAGCAAATTATAAAATATTTCTAAAAAATGTTTACCTCATATATCCCAGGACTTATTTCCGAAAAACGAAAGAAAGTCGAGGCAAAAAATCAAAAATTCATAATTCAAGTGTAAATATCTTTTTAACTGTAAGAGATAACTTAGGTGAGTAAGCCTATTTTTTCTTTATCTTGCCAAGCACTTTACAGAAATATAAAAATCTTTAAAATCGGACTTAATTTTTATAAGTTAAGATTTTTTTAAACTTTTAGATACTCGAGGTAGTCAATTTTGACACCCTGTAGATTTTCTTGTGTTATCACAGGGTGACTACAAGATAGTTTTTCTCAAAGCTAAGGTCCTCCTCTGTAAGTCTTCCATACATTTCAATTTAATCCAACCAGTAGTTTAGGAGATACAGATTTATTACCAAAAAATTTGCGTTTGACCCCACTGTGCAACGTCTGATGAAATTTTATGCAAACCCAACTAGAAGTTACAGGTTTATTTTAAAAAAATTTCGATTGTGCCCTACTGTTCTATGCCAAAACTGACGAAATATTTTTTATAATAGACAAAGAAGTTATTGATTTATGTATTTATTTAAAAAAATATTTATTTATTGCATTTAAAAGGTCTGAACTGCTGCACGAAAAAATTTACTTTTAAAGACTTACAAGTGCTTACTATTTCGCTTAAGAAGTTGTCTGATATTTCTAGAGGTTAAGGTACTTTTAAAAATTACTTCTATTAACTTTAGTTAATAAAACACACTTTTTTTTTAATGACAGAATATTTTTTTTTAAAAGTTCCTTTACAACAAAAACTATAAGTAAATAAAAAAAATGAAGTCAAGGCCCATTTAAAAAATAGTAAAGTAATTAAACTTTTGCAAGCATGGCCTTCCAAAAAAGAAAATTTCACAACTTTAAAAAGTAGAACTAAGTGTATTTTTTAAGTTATTTGTAATTGCTTCGTAAAAAGTGAAAAGAAAATTTATTTTATGCAAGAAATTATATTTTTACAATTTTAAAAATATTTTAACAGTTTAAAGTTTATACAATATTTTTTAATAAGTAACAAAAAAACTAATTTTTAAGGAAAGAACTTGTTATTTGGTATTGGTTTTTTTATATACATACATACATTCATTTTCAAAAACTTATACATAAAGCCCAAATTACAATTGCGCGTAGTCAGCAGCAGTGTGTGCTGACATAATCAGCTGATAATTTAGAAAGCACTGTTTGTTATTGTGTTGATTACATTTGGTCAGCAACAGTTTGCAGTGCTGTTTCATTTAGCCCTGTTTCTAAATTCACTGCGCTGCTTTCAGATTGAGAGCGAGACAAAGAGAGTGAACAAATAAATGAGAGTCAAAAATACACAAGTAGAATAAAGTAAGATGGTGGTTGTAAATTGTGGCTGCCTACGCTGAATTGTAATTATGACGGCAGCAACATGTTGTACTGACAGTGAACAGCTGATAATTTTTGCTGATACTGTTGCTGACTACGCGCTATTGTAATTTGGGCTTAAAGTTTCATTCATTCATTCATAGTTATGGCTGATGAAAATTCCGGTTTATATATGATATTGTATGAGAGTGCATTGACATTGATTGAACTTCTGTATTTTCCAGATACATACTGCAAATTCTACATATTGTAATTTTTTTTTGCATTTATAATATAAAGCGAGTATTAAGTATAATTAACAGTTAAAGAGCATTGATATCAGTACCAGAGAATATTATGTTCATTGAGAATATAAAAATCGAATTTATTAAAATTACACTGGTCGACAAGATAACATTTAGTTCAACAAAAATATGTGGACTAGATGGAAATGATCGGTCTGAACACGAATCTGCTTACTTTCAAGTAATCTTAACATTATTTTTATTTGCTCAATAAGTAGTTTCGGAAATATTCAGAAATAAGTATCGAAATATTTTGCGTTCATGCAATATTTGCCTATTTCTTAAAAGTTATTTAAAAAAGTGTAAATGACAAAAATATAAATTTTTTATCCTTTATCATAAAGTGGATAATTATACGAACAAAATAAGCCATGTATTATAATAGTTGATGATCAAATCTTATTTTTTTTTTTTCTAATATACGGTTTATATAGCACTTTAAATGGCGAATGCCATTTTAAACTTTCTTTAATAATAAACACGTAGATAAGTTGGCTTTTATTTGAGTTCTTGTCCTTCCTGACTATCACAATTTTACGTTAATTTTTGAATTTCTGAAGTGACCATAAACGGCGAAACTACTCCAACCCTTACACTATGGTCTAGTGATGGGTTTGGAATAATTTTTCCTGTACATACAGCAATTGAAAAAGCATATAAAAATTAATATGATTAATTGAATTATAAATAAAAAACGAACGTCCGAAGCGCCTCGTAGCTGATTACGACGTTCCTGGAGGATAAGCCACATCTGCATACCGTTAATTTGACGACTGCTCCCCAATAGAAGTCTTGCTCACAAGTGATAATTTGTTTCACACTGTAACGAAATTTATTAAAAGACCATTCATTACTTTCAAGTTGGGTCTACCTCCGAACAAACGTAAATGGAAAATATAAAAACTTGATAGGAGAAAGATCACCGATTTAAGAAAGGAAAATCATTTAACGATACACACATTTTTACTTCGTTTTCAAGATAATTAACAAATTCATATGTGGTCCTATTGCAAATGCTCCCCTTTTTACCAAACACTTCACATCGGAGCAGAATCGATCGACTGGTTGGAAGGAATCACCTTTGTTTTTATTTCTTATTTCGAAACAGCATTTTGTGATACCGTGAAATTAGTTCAAACAAAAATGAAGAAACTACCAAATCAAATGAAATAACTTCTAAAGGGGTCGTCGAGACAAATGCACCTTCTGATCAGTAGAATTTAAAATATCGAACTCACTAAGCAAAGTATGTACTTCGGTATAGCTTAGTAAAGTTTTTCTGCATTTGCCTATGCAGAAAATCTTCACTTCCAGTGTTTTAAATACCACAGAAGAGAAAACCCTTGAGCAATGCAAAAGTATTTTTTTCAGAAAAGTATAAAATTATAATATGTATGTTCTTTAAGAAAATTTTAATTAAGACAAAAATAGTGTAGACACTTTTTTCGGCAAAAAAAAAAAAACACAATACAGTGAACTCTCGATAATGTGAACTAATTAATGTCGGGGTAGTTCATATTTTCGAATTTGTTCACATTTTCGATTGTGATTTATTTTATATATATTACTAAGTTATTCTTTCTAAAAATCATTTCTGCAAGGAATGAAAATGCAAAGATTACTAAAAAAACTTTTTGTAATTTATTTGGAACATAGAAAGTTTTTAAAAATCCATTTTATAAAGAGTACATACGTAATATGTACATAAAAAAACAAACAAAATATTACGACAAATAAATAAATAAAATTTACAATGAAAAAAGATAGGTACATACATATATAATTAAATATGGAAATAATCGGTTATCGGTTAGTATTATATTTTCTGTTTTTTCTTTTGTTCGACCAGCTTATTTACCGCCAATTCCCTGATTTTTTTCAATACTTTAATGTCAGTTTGATCGACCATTTGAAATTCAGCCCATTGGACAGCTTTGTTAAAAATTTCGACAGCTTCTTTGGCTTTAATGTTGTTTTCAGGCGCTTCAATAAAACAGTCGTCATCATCGTCGGACTCTTCAATTAAATCATTTTCATCAAATGGCGTGACGTCCTCACAAGGATTATTGATCCAATCTCTAATGTTTACAGCAGTAAATACTTCCTGAGGGCACAATGCCTGTAGAAGATCTGCAGCAGTATTTTCTAAAGATCTAACCTCTGATTGCCACTTTTCTTTTAAAACGCTCAAAGGAAAATTAAATTCAGGATCGTCTTCATCATTTACCATATTCAAAATATTTTTCCAACAGTTAGATAAAGTTTCTTTACCAACTCGGTTTCAGGATGTCTTTAGAATAGAAACTCCTTCTTTAAGTGTGATTTTTTTCATCGATTCATGCAAATCCCCCTCTTTTGCAATAATTGTTGCCAGAAGACTGTTCCTATAATGAAGTTTGGTGATTCTAATTGCATTTTGATCCATTGGCTGGATCAGAGCCGTTACATTTGATGGCATGAACATAGCTTCTATGGAACCATCCTCGGATTTAAGGTCGGATTCTGGTGGATGGGATGGGGCATTATCTATTAGGAGTAAAGCTTTTACTGGTAATCCTTTCTTCGTTAAAAAATCTGTCACATTAATGAAAAATAAAACAGTAAGAATCCCAATTGAACTATTTTTACATGTTTACTTACCTCTGGCACAAAACAGTTGTGAAACCATTCTTTAAAAATGGAAGAAGTCATCCAAGCAGACTTTGAATTTCTGTAGTTTACGGGACAGATAAAATTTTTAAAACTGCGAGGATTTTTCGATTTTCCTATTACTAAAAGTTTTATTTTATGAGATCCTGACGCATTTGCACAGCATAAAAATGTTATCCTTTGCTTTTCCATTTTTGTACCTGGAGCGCTTTTCTCCAATGACGTTACATATGTCTTTTGTGGGAGAAGTTTCCAATATAGACCAGACTCATCGGCATTATACAACTGATCATTGGATAAACTCAAATCTTCTATCTTAGCTTTCAATTTAATTTTAAAAGGATTTACGAACTGAGATTGCGCAGAAAGTTTTTCACCGCTTATCTGAAGGAGCCGAATTCCGTATCTCTTTTTAAATTTTTGTAGCCACCCATTGCTAGCATTGAAGTCATTTCCGTTTTCACTTATGTTTTTGTGAATTTGTTTGGCTTTCTCTTTCAACATCAACCCACTTACATGGAGGTTTTTATTCCGCAAAAAAAAAACACTTATAGAGCGATTTTTCCATTTTTGGAAGCTCTTAAGATCGTAATGTTTTGCGTTTTCCGGGTCCATAAAACGTATTGTTCACACATTTTAAAATATTGTCTTTTTTTTTTTTTTTGAACATATCGTTGATTTTGCAACTTTATACTTTTTACTTAACACTGTAACACTCGATCCTTTTTTTAAATATTCCAAAATTTCGCATTTTTCATTTAAGGATAAAAACTTTCGACTGTTTTTAGACATTACTAATTTTAAAAATAAATTCACGAACCTACCGCAACAAGTTACATAAAGCGACTAGCATTAAATACCTTTAAAATAATGGCATACTATGGTATTTATTAATTCGGGGATTCCCAACATTAAAAATAAATGCTTCTACAAATTAAAAAAATCCCCAAAAATTAAAAAAAAAAATTGTTCACTATTTAGAGCGCCCATATAAAAAACTGAGTGTTCACATTAGTGGATAGTTCATTATATTGGATGTTCACATTACCGCGAGTTCACTGTATTTGCATTTTTAAATTTCAAAATCGTTTGTCTGAAAAGATATCAAATACAATTTTTTTTCGTTGATAGATAATATTATTCTTAACTTTAATTTAAGAAAATAAAATATAATCGGTCGCTAATTTTGGGGTATGTATACGTATATGTAAAGAAAAGAAACTGAACAAAGATCTCGCAAAATGAAAATAGTTGAAATTTTAATTGCAAATAACTCAAAAATTGAACGTGGTAAACAGGTAAAAAGAAAATAAGAGCGTCCACTCCTATTTATCTAAGGCCTCTTCTAGGCCTTTGCAAATTTTTATATGAATCCAATCGGGTGATTAGAAGTTACAGATTTATTTCAAAACATTTATGCTTCTGCTCCTCTGTACATTGTAATAAAATTTTAAATACTGTTTATGTATTAATTACAGATACGTTAATTTAAACTCTGTGGACTTTAAACTCCTATAATTGACTACTTATTTTTAAAATAAATATTCTTTACTGAAAAATATGCATTTGCAGCTTATAAGTTTTATTATATATGTTTATCATACAAGTTATGGTTTATTATTAGATTATTTTTATTCTTTTTTAAATAAGGAATTTCATAAAGTTATGTAGAATTACATGCATGTAAGTGGTTGTGTCTGATGAAATTTTTTCTTTGTTCACAATATTTTTAAAATTAGTAAACATTGTTTTCCAAAACTAGTACGAAAGCACATTGACATTGATAATATGGCTATGTACTAAATACTGCCTTTTTTTTATTTTTGTTTTGCAAATAAAAAAATGCAGTATTCATTGCATTTAAAGAACATGTTCGCTATTCCTACGCAATTATGAAGTTTTAATAACAGAATAAGAGAATTTATGCCAGCACAAGAGAAAAATTAAGTTTGAGTGAGCTTGTAAAAATAAATTTAGCGAATTCATTAAATTAGGTACATATTTTTAACACCAGGACTACCGATTAAAAAATTAAAAAATACGATTTATTTTGTAGTTAAAATTTCCAGGAAAAAAAATGTATCACTTTTAATACTAGTTCTAGAATGCATGAAAATAGCCTGCATTCATTCTAGTTTGGCGTTATGACGAATGATTTTTGTTCGAAATTGTCACTCTCAGAAATAGTTTTGTGAAAGTGTTACCTATCCAATATCTTGGTAATGGAACTAGTTTTTAATTAATGATTTTTTTCGAAATTATTCATTCAGAACAAGTTCTATTGAAGCCTTATAAAACGATTTCCGAACCTGCTTTATTGATTTTTTATTCTAATATAATTTTTAAAATCAATTGAATTTCCTTTAACGTTTTTTTGTTTTTAAATTTTTGGAACTTATTTTTCAAGTTTTTAAGACAGTCCTGGAATTTATTTGAGAGCCAGTTATTTGTTCAGAGAAGTGATGTAGAAGTTCTTAAGTACTAGTTCTCAATAACAACACTTAAAAAAAAAAATAAGGTTCAACTCAATGAGTTCCAGAATTGGTTACAACACCACTAACGCTAAGGGTGTTATTAAAGAATCCCTTGGATTGTAAAGTGGGGCAGAATCAAAAGTTTATGAAAATAAATATCTAAATTCTAATCGGCTGCTTGAATTTTCATAAAATTTCACATAGACATAGCAGGAAAGTGTACAATTTTAAGTTAAGAAGGTGGGCTCCACATATCTCTTAAGAGCGGAGTATAGGAGCTCAAAGTAAGATTACCTCTGACACAGAACATTTTTAAAGACTGGCCAATTTTTTTTGTTTCTTATTTGTCACATTGTTTCTTTCTTTTTTAATTTTATTGAAACCATCGATAAAGCCTATAAAAAATATGCTTACTTCTGCTATTTATCTGTTATAGTTTCCGAGTTTTTCATATACAATTGTAAAGCACTTAAAAATTGTTTATGTCAGAGTCCCCACTATGGGGATCCGCTCCCAAGGATTATGTGGGGTCCCCATTTCAAACATATAATTGTTTCGCATATAAGCAATGTAAATCGAAACAGCCTATTAGAAGTTACAGGTTTATTTCTAACGAGAGAAAAAGTTATAGTCGGTCAAGTCCGACCATATGATGCCCTACACCCATTGTGTAATTCGGGGAGGGGTCTTTTATTAGACTTAAAGTCAAATGTGGACCGACACTCATAAGTCTAAAATAAGACATACAAATACAGAATATTACGCTGGTGCTGACATTTATATGAATTTATTCACTTTTGGGTGATTCTCGAAGAGGGGCCTTATATGGGAGCTATGGTAAATTATGGACCAATATTTTTAAAATTTGGTACTATCATTTAGGTTTATATAAAACTTATTTGTGCCGAATATTAACTTGATACTAACATTTAATTTGTATGGGAGCTATGGTTAATTATGTACCGATCTTTTTAAAAATCGGCACACTTATCTAGACTTATATGAAACTTATATGTGCCAAGTTTTATTAAAATATTGCTATATTTATGGGATTTATGATCGTTAAACCCTTTTCCGGGAGGACATTTGTATGGGGGCTAGGTGAAATAATGGACCGATCATAACCAATTTCAATAGGCTTCGTTCCTGGACCAAAAGAAACCTGTGTACCAAATTTCATAAATTTTGGATCAAAATTGCGACATGTAGTTTGATTACAAAGTTTACATGGACGGACGGACGGACGGACATCGTTAAATCGACTCAGAAAGTGATTCTAAGCCGATTGGTATAAATTAAGGTGGGTCTTAGACCAATATTTTTGGGTGTTATAAACATCAGCACAAACGCATAATACCCTCCCCACCTATGGTGGTGTAGGGTATAAAAATGTTTGGTTCTAACCACTCTGGATTGGCGGTATTTTTTGATATAATGATTTTTTGTCTTAACGACTTTTAAATGTTTACGTCATTCATATTCTAAATTTTGGATTTTATTCCAGATCTTAAAGAAAAATATAAAAAGTATTACAAAGATAATTTTAAGAGTTTTTATTATGTTTATGAATGTTGCATACTAGGGAAAATGGATTAACTAAGGAGTGCGATCGAAAAAATCTTAACACAGTTATGAGGCAATAACTTTTTTCGAAATCAATATTCAAATATTTTTTTGATCTAGTTATTATGGGAAAATTCGTCAGTTATTATTTTTAATAACAATTAATTATTTAATTATTTTTAATAACAAATTTTAATAACAAAAAGCTGTACGTGCTACAAATTAGTTTCGTGCTAAAAAAAAGTTTAAAAAAAATCCAAATATGTCCTACAAATAATTGGCCACAGAATTAAATTTCTGCCGTCAAACTGTTTCTAATGTCATTAAACAGTATCAGGAGAATTTGACCATATGAAACCTGGTTCGGAAAGAAAAAAGGTCCACATGAAATTGGGAAGGTCAGAAAATTGAAAGCAAATTGGAAGGAACTCGTAACACATTTGGTAGAAAAGCAGACGAGTTATCTCAGGATTTGACTAGTTGGTGCGAAAATTTAAAGCTAATGCAGAGTTGATAACATATAAAGTACAAAAAGTTCCAAACAGGAATGCTGCAAAAAATTTAGAAGCCAAGAATAGGACACGGAAATGAAAACTATATTTCATACAAAAATACTCAAGTTGTATACCCAGCAAACAATTTTTGAAGTAGTTCAAAGGGATGTAGTCATGAAAATAGATTTCTTTAGAACTTTGCATTCAAATTCATAGATAATTACTTCCTTAAACCTAAGAAATTTATCATTTGTGAACTCATGAAAACAACGTTCAATGCATACATTTTGGAATTTGACTTTAACTCGATTGGACCTTTAAAATTTTTAAGAATATGCATTTTTTATACTTAAATTAAATAAACTTTAAAAATAGGTGCTATTTATTTGTTTATAAATATTTTTATAAAATCTTCAGCTTAATTTATGTCCGAAATAATCTTTTGGTATATAAATGTGCATGTATTATTATGCTCATTATTGAAAAAACGTAGTCCATTGATTAAAATTTCATTGGTTTAAAGCACTTATTTTAATGACGAGCTATTCCTTTAAAGTGAATCCATGCACTCCAATGAGACGCCAATGTTAAAATCATGCATGTTTTACCTAGAAATGAACCAGTGCAACATCACGTGAATTCATGGATTTACCACTTCTTTTACATGTCTTTTTTGCTGGGTAATAACATAGTTTTTGTACCAAGAAACTTGAAACTTTTTAATTTTCCAAATTGTCCATAGCTTAGACCAGTGGAGAGATATTGAGCTCTTGTGAAAAGTGAATTGAAGAGCACAAAAAGGGTGTATCAAAATACCTAAGATTTTAAAAGAAGATGTGCGCATTATTCCAAGAAAGTGACTGAAGCAACTATTAAATCTCTTACGGTAGGGTTACTAAAAATTGTCCACAAGTTCATAATTAGTGGTTATAACTATAAAAGTAATATCTTTATGTAATCTGTAATAAATTATCAATTAAATAAAAAATAAATGAAAAAGGATGAAAACTCTAAGATCAACCGTTTCCAAGTTATTGAATATTATATATGTTAAGATTTTTTCGAACGCACTCCTTAGTACCAAATGCTAAGTGTTTAGGTTTCAACGAAACCGAAATGGATATGACTCCACGAATGCTGATGAAGTGTGTAGCGGCACACGTATTCCATTCTGCTGTAATTAAGGTTTATAATATAAATCTACATATTGCTATCAATCCTATTATTTCATGGTAGTATAGTGTTAAAAAAAGGCAAAGAGCATTAATTTCATGGTATTATAATGTTATAAATAAAGGGAAAGAGCATTAAATGCCGGCAGTTGACTTAATAAAATGCAACGAGTCCATGAAATTCATTAGTATACTATGAGTGTTCAACAACGCATCAACCATAGTCACAATCTGTGGCAGCAACCGACTATATTTTTAAAATTTATGTAAATAACATTCTTCGATAAACAAGAGACTTTGTTATTGTTTAACTAACCACAAAAAAGTTGTTATTCTTCACTCAAAAGTAAAAAAAAAAAAAACATAAAATTAATACAAAATGGCTCCACAAATACTACAAATGACTGTCGAACAATTGCAACAACTCATAGAGTCTGTACGTTTATCAGCTACAGCTGCCAGTGGAACTGCCGCTAATGCTGTCGCACAAACCAAATCTAAAGGAAGTTTTAGTAAATGTAGTTCACGTTTTAGGGGACAACGTGATCATGAAGTTGTGGAAGAATTTATCACCTCAATTGCAACATACAAAGAAGTCGAATTGATTAGTGATGAAGATGCCTTAAAGGGTATCTCCCTATTATTCCATGGTATGGCCTCTACATGGTGGCAGGGTGTAAGCAAAGAAGCTAAAACTTGGAATGATGTTTTAGCTTTGATTCGCGAATATTTCTCGCCCTCCAAACACTGTTATCAAATCTATTTGGATATTTTTGATAAAAAACAAGATGAGGAAACCGCTATAGATACTTTTGTATGTCAGAAAAGAGCTCTTTTGGCGAAGTTGCCTGAAGGTAGACATGATGAAGAAACTGAAATTGATTTTATCTATGGTTTGCTTAACATTAAATATCGCCAACATATTGCTCGCAATAGTTTCAAAACGTTCCGTGAATTGGTAGAAACGTGTCGTATAATCGAACAAAATTTAAGGGAAAAAAAAGTCCATGCATGGAAATATGTTAAGAAGCCTAAGAAATGTAATTTTTGCTATTGCCGAGGGCATACTTATCAAGAATGTCGTAAGCGTATGATCGCAGAAACCAAAAAATAATTAATTTTAGTTAATTAAAGGATAAATTTAAAAAACATATTCCTAGAATTATGTAAATAGTATTACAATTAAGTTTCAAATTTGTATACTTCACTTTCTTTAAGACTATCAATTAGTTAAATTTTGTATTACCCAGCAAAAAATAAACTGAAAAAGTCATGAATTTAACATTGTGCTGTCATTGGAAAGAAGTACTTAACCACCATCTTACTTTATTCTACTTGTGTATTTTAGCCTCTCATTTATTTGCTCACTCTCTTTGTCTCGCTCTCAATCTGAAAGCAGCGCAGTGATTTGGGCTTTAGTGGTGAAAAAAGGCTCAACTACATAGAATACTTTCGCTTCAACTGCGACTGACAGCTAAGTTAAATACATCCATTTATATTGAGCGGGACCAAATCAGTACGCCAAACTTCTGCGTGAAGTACTTCAAAGATGAAAAAGGTTCAACTTTGAAGTGCCGAAGTACGTAAATATATTTTGTCGGTTGTTTTATTCTTATTTTAATATTTATTCGTTAAGTCGGAAATTTTAATTTGCAATTTATTATTTCAACTAAGACATAATAGAATTTTTACATCTTTATATTTTATTACATAAAATTTTAATAACAAAATAATGCAACGACTGGGTTAATATCATTTATGTGTTGCGTAGCTGTCAGTCGCACTTGAAGCGAAAGTATTCTA
The DNA here is from genome assembly GCA_951394005.1 of Protophormia terraenovae. Taxonomy (NCBI): domain Eukaryota; kingdom Metazoa; phylum Arthropoda; class Insecta; order Diptera; family Calliphoridae; genus Protophormia; species Protophormia terraenovae. Next base: position 45,435,189 of record OX596077.1, on the reverse strand, counting down.
TGTAGTTGAGCCTAAAGAGCTGCAGAGTACTTTTTTTAACCCATGGTTGTCATTGGTAGGATGTTCTTTTTTTATACTTCTTGTTCATTGCTTTCGAAGTACTTCTCTTAAAACTATTTTTATAAATTTTTTGAATAAAAATTCTGGTTTAACTGTATTAAAAGATAATTAAAATGTTTTAAAATTTGTTTGATTGATTTCAATATATATTTAGTTAATCATAATTTGTTAATTTGATTGTCTATTTTTTGTTTATTTTTTATAAATATTAGTCAAAAGCAGCATTCACAGAGCAAAACAGTTTACATATGTACAGCTGTGTTCAAAAAAGTAGTAGCACTAAAACATACTTTGGACTTTCTGCTGCTGCTCAATGCCTAGACAAAGAATTCAAAAATAATTTGTTTATATAAAAGTCTTAAACAGAGGCAATAATTATAAGAAAAATTATTTTTATTTTTTATGCATCTTCGGAAGTTAGCGTTATTTTACTTAAGCTGCTTGGTTTTTGCCTGTGCAAAATAATAGTAGCAAAATGATAAACATTAGCATATAGTATTATTGTTTTATTATTTTGGATCTTTTTGGTTTTTAAGTAAATTATATAGCCGTGTAATGTACATAGAGTGAAATTTTGCTTTTAAAAAATTTCAAAATTGGTGGCGGTAAGCACAGTATTCCTAGCACCCCTACCTAATTGGTAAACATAATTTCTGAAGGTAAAACATACAAATTTCTCCAAAATGTTTGTGTAATATTCTCCCGCAGTTATTGAAAACTTAAAAAAATATAATCCAAACCAATAAACACGAACTCGCATGTAATAAAGTCGTCTAAGTGACTTTACGCTTAAAAAGCGAATGGTTAATCCAAACACATTTGTGACGTCCACTAAGGCAAAAAGGGACTTAGAGCTGAAAGTTGATGAGTAAACTACTTTTTGACATCTCCAAAAATCTGTAAGTAAGATTCCAAAGGAAAGTCCCAATACTAAACTACATACAGGTACGCAATCACCCTTATTTCGCGATACTTTACACCGACTGACCACAAACGAAATGCGCACAATCTTTGTACAAATGCGTCGAAAGTAGTTTTTTTTGTTGTATCTGATATACATTGAAGATCTTTGGGGAGATGTCAAAGATGCTCTTATTAAAAAGAAAGCGGGAAATTTACAGGAATTGTGAACGCCAGTGCAGTCAGCTTGGAAAAATATTCCCTTTGAGAGGACCAGGGGTTATTAGTGGACTCAGTGCCGGCCAATAAGGGTTATTCCACAAAATATTAATGTTTATACACATTAATATTTTGTGGAATAAAATAAAATATGCCAAAAAAAGAAAAACTTAATCAAACAGTTTTATTTTTACAGGTATTTTTAATCGGTGCTACTATTATTTTGCACAGCTAATTTTTGTGCATTCAATCTCTTTGAGTATTTTATCTGAATTAAGATGTTTAATTTTAAGATTTACTTATTTTTTATAAAATATGGGAAATATATAATAAAATCCATCAAAAAAATTTGAAATCAACAAAACATCTTCATTTTATTGAATATATAAAAAGCTAAATTATGGCACTACTTTTATTTTGCACAAAGCTGTATATGTAAGTCCCAAGGGGCTAATTAGCCACCTCCAATGACAACCACATGTAAAAGTTACAGGTTCTTCTCATATAAAGTTCCGGAACTGGGACCGGTCACTAGCCCTGAGAACCTGTCACGTGACTAGTTTTGAACCGGTTCTCTTTACTCTAGGGTATATATTATTTTTTTGGTTTTTATACTTTTTAAATGTTTATATAATATTTAATGTGATTGCAATTTGTAACTATTTATTAAGAATTTTTAAAAATATGATTATATTAACAAAACAAAAACGCAAACCAAACAAATTAAAAAAATAATAAAAACAACAACAGTAGTTTTTATAAAAACTTAAGGTCTTATTAAAATTAAAAATGTTACATTTATAAAGTTTTATTAAACATATGTGATATTATTTTTTTCATACAATAAATACACTTAGTAACATAAATGTACATACACAAAAAATTACTAAACAAAGCTTTTTATAATATAAAATAAGTACAATGCACAGTGGGACAGCAAGGATTTTTTTTTTTTTTTTTGAAAACAAATCTTTAACTTATCTGCTGGTTAGATTTACATAAAATTTCACGTTGGAGTAAAATGTGTCAAATGTGGAGATTAATTGAATTTTGAAATTAATTTTTTTTAATAAAGTTAGGTAACGAATAAAAATAGACAAAATTATGTATTAATATCAATTAAAATCGTTAAGCTAAGTTGTATTTTTTTTCTTATAAGGAGCTGTAAATGTTAACGAATTTTTTACATTTTTTAAATACAGCAAAAATATAAGAGCTCATTTACATTAGGAATTTTCCTTTGAAGAAATCGCTGCAACTTTTACGTTTGTAGGCAAGAGGTGTAGAGAAGCGAGCGGGGTAAGAAAAGTTGCATGTCGTCGTAAAGGAAAAATTTCATGAAATTTTTTCAAATTTATTTTTAATGTTGTTTTTTGTCAAACATTTTTGAAAAAATTTCACAATACAAATTTATATGTGTAAATGTAGAAGGGATTTCGAAGCAACTTCAAAACAAAATATCATTACAAAATGCTGCGATAATCCCCAATGTAAATAGGCTCTAAGTCTTTATCAACTTTCAGGGTTTTATTTTAAATAAAAACTTTAATAAAGTAAAAATTTTAAATGGAATTTCATATATATTAAATGCAATTTTCTTCAATTATCTGTAAATTATTTTTGCAGAATCTCATATACGCTTCAAAATATGGTACTAATGTCATAAAAATGTTTAACCACTATCGAATTTTTGTTCCTTACCCGTTTTCCTAGACTTTTACTTAAAGTCCTTGATAAATCCTTAAGAAAATATGCTTGTATTTCTCTTATGTGGTCATTTGAAATTTCAGAAATCTCAACTTTGTCAAGTCTTTCATATATATCCCAATATTTTCAACCGATTTCATTTTATTTTTTGTAATATATTAAAGAACAAAATTGTATATCGAATAAAAAGAATTTGAAGTCGATATCTTTATTGAGTCAAAAAATAAACGACTTTGAATTGGCAAAAATTAATAAACAGACGGACGGAAGGACGGATATTACAATTCTCTAAAAAGTCTAAATTTCAAAAATATATAATTTGTTTATATCTTGTATAATATAAAAACTAAATCCAAATATTAAAGTATTGATATCACCTTTCCTTTAATTAAATGACATTTTCGATCCATTTAATCCAAATGTATAGACAGTAGGACGGACATGGCCATTATGCCAAAAAATATTTTAGAATTCTAAAAATGCATTTTTTAACAATTAACCCTGGAAGGGCTTCAATATTTTAACCCATCTGAGGGCTTCGTTAGTCGAAACTACTAACACTAAGTTTTATTAAAACTATTTCTAGACGTATCAGTAACATGAAAAATAAAACAATTGATTTTTAGTTCATGAATTAATTTAAATAAAATAACAGCAAAAATTCCTAAATACTTTCCGTTGTTTTCAAAATATTAAGCAATAACTGAAAAGACCTCAATATTTGTACTTTTTCAGAGATGATGTTACATAAGTAACCTTTGTGATAGTTGTGTGAAAAATTTGCAATATGCAACACATGTGTTTTTAAAAGTGTGTGCATCCTATAATTATTCTATCCAAAAAAGAGTTTTAAAACAAATGTTTTTACATACTCTGTGTATATTTTAAATTTGTGATACGTTTTTGCATTTTTTACAGTTTACCTTAGTAGTTCAATATTTTTTTAACCACAGACGCTGCAAATCTTATTTTTCTTTTTCTAAAATGTACACTATTGTTATAAATTTACCTGGATATAGGAGATTTTCGACATTTTTACGATGCGTGTTTTATATTGGGGGTAAAACACAGTCGATCAGACATTTGTCGCTAAATTAGATCCTTACGTCCTTTTTAAGGATATTTTATATAAAAATTGTTCTTTGTTTTTAAAATATTTTTTGAATAAACTATTAAAATAAATAATATTTAGTTTATTGCAGAAAATGTAGAGCTGCAGTCTTGATTTAGTATGATATTTCACTGCATATTTGATCGAAAATATCAATCGCGTCCTTAGGTTTTATTATAGAACTCATAAGATGAAGTCGATCTCTTATCGTTAGTACTTTATAATATGGCTTTATTCAGACTTCAGCATTCCTTTTCTATTTGATATAGGAAATAGAGCTTCCTCATCATCATTGTGTAATGTGACAAAAAATATACATATGTGATGTTAAAACTATTTTCGGAAGTCATATTGTATTTATTTTCCTCCAAAAATATATTTCACACTATAAGAATAAATATTAAATACACTGCATTACTTTATTTACTAAACGAGCGTAACCCGGTGTGCTTCGCTACCCCTTAGAAGGGAATATCAAACATTTACTACCGTTTAAGAGTTTTAAAAAAGTTGGCGTAAATTATGGGCGTGGTATTCAATCGAGATCTTACATAGCCTATAACGACCTCCAGCACTGGTACTATCTGTGAGTCAATTTTCGTGAAAATCGGTAGAGCCGTTTAAGAGTTTTAAAAAGTGGGCGTGGCAACCAACCCAGTTCATTTATAGCCTATAGCGACCACCGGCACTGGTACGATCTGAAAAGTTTTAATAAGTGGGCGTGGAATCCAACACAGTTCATTTATAGCCTATAACGATCACCGGCACTGGTAGTATCTGTTTATCAAATTTCGTGAAAATTGGTGCAGCCGTTTAAAAGTTTTAAAAAATAGGCGTAAAATGTGAGCGTAGCATCTAACCCAGTTCATACATAGCCTATAATGATCAGCGGCACTGATACTATCTGTGTGTCAAATTTCGTAAAAATCGGTGCAGCCGAGTTTTAAAAAGTGGGCGTAAAATGTGGGCGTGGCACCCAACCCAGTTCTTACATAGCCTATAATGATCAGCGGCACTGATACTATCTGTGTGTCAAATTTCGTGAAAACCGGTGCAGTCGTTTGAGAGTTTGAGAGTCGTAGAACTGTGGGTCATTTGTCGTCAGTTTATTGTGTTCTATTTGATCGTACAGGTCATTATATTATAACAAGAGCTGATGATCTTATAAAAATATGGTCCGCAATGGATGGCCGATTATTGCATGCAAGAAGACTTCTAAATATTTAAACAAAAAAAGAGCTACATAATCAACTTTACCAAGGAATTTGTTTCCAAGGATTCAATGTTTTGGAAATCTATTGTTTTTTATTAATTAGTTATAAATTCTATATACATATTAGGCTCAGATACTATGTTCTTTTTTGAGCGAGAACCTAATACCGAGCTGAACCAAGAAAATTTTGAAATAACAGTGAAACGTGTTGGTGGCAGTTTCATGGTTTGGTATGTCGGTTAATGGTGGTGGGAAGTTGAAACTTATTGGATCAGCAATGGACAGTAGTAAGGAATGGTAAACAATGCCAAAAATCGATTTTCGATTTTACGATCAACTTTTTTCATTTTGATTTTCAAAATCGATTAATCGGTCCCCAAAATCGAAATTTATTTTGAAGTCGATTTTTTATTGATTAAGTCAAAAGTGTATCAAAAACAACTAAAAATTGAAAATAATAAACCTATAAAATGATTTTAAACGTTCAGAAATATGTATATATTAAATTTATCCATCAATCCAATCTTCTTCAGCAAGGCTTACAAAGCCTTACTGTTTAATTAGGAATTTTTATTAGTGTACTTTTCTTTATCTTTGATTAAATTATTTCGTACTACGTTAGGATTTATTATACTCCTTATTTAACACCCTTGGGTGGGAGTTTTGTTATAAATTCTAACGAGTAAAACCGTTAACGGTATCCTTTTTAAGCATTGCCCTTTGTCATCTTCTTTTACTTTACTAAATTACTTTACTCGTTTTGTGATCGCCATTAGTGCTACCACTCAAACAAAGCTCCCGCAACTTTTTATACAGAAAAAAGGTAATATTTAAATAAAGAAATTATTCTTTTCATTTACCGAAATAAAAACTTGTGTTTTATTTATTTTTATTTGCACGCAAACACTTACATTTAAATCAATTCACTACTAAGCATCCCAATAAGCAAAAACCTTTGAAATTTCATATTTATTCATTTGAAAGCAAGTTTAAATTTCAAACAATAGCTGTGAGAATAGGCTTTAAATTTATATTATTTCAAATACAAAACTATGCCTTTCTCCAACAAAAAGGTTCTAATATATCAATTGTATTTGTCAAACGCTTTCATAATTTAAAACTAAGCTGGAAGTTTCTTTAACAAACAAATGTTTCTCAAATATTTTCAAAATTTTTGAAATTTTCTTGTTTATTTCACACCCATATTTTTAAAATTTGAATTGAATTTGATAATTGTGCTATTTATTAAAGGAAATTTACCAAAAAATTATAAGGTTTGAATCGATGTTTATTGGGATGTTTCTTTGTTGTGTTATTATTAAGCCATCTTTCAAGAATAGGCGTTCAAACGTTACTAATATTCTGGAGCTATTTGATTAATATTTGGATAATTTTTTTTTCTTTCAGAGGATTTAGAAGATTGTTTTGCCAAATGCCCTGCTAGGGATAATATGTAAAAATTCTAAAATCTTTTTCAAATTGAATACTTACTGGGATTTTTTCCATTTTTCTAAAACATTGGCAAATTCGAGTTGGGCTTTTATTAAATTTAACTTTTAATTTAAATTTTGATATTTTTTTTGTCCTTTGTAGGTGGTCATAATTTTGCAAACAACCGATTTTTTCCTCCTGAAAATCGATTTTCGACTAAAATCGAAATCAATTTACCTTTACCTATTTACAGTAGTAGATACCTTTATATCGTAAAGGATAATTTGTTGCAGAGTACAAAAAATCAGGGCATATTATCATATTTTTGATATTGCCAACATAACGATCCGAATAATAAATTTGGTATTGTGTACAATTTGCTAATATATAAAGGCCCAACTTTAACGACGCTCTCTAAACAGTCGCCAGACCTCAATATTATTGAAAATTTGTGGTCCATATTAATAATCAGGTACGTAATGAAAATCGATTTCGAGTCAAAAACGAAAAAGGTTGTGATACACATAAAATTTTCGATTTCAATTTCGTTTTATTGCGAAATCGAAATCGATTTCATTTTCCATTTTATTTTATGAAAATCACAATAAATTAAGTTGTGATAAAAACGAAATTGACATGATTTTATCGTTTTCAAATCGAACAAATTTTGTTACTCGTTTTAAAATTAAATTTGATTAAAACTGTTACAAAAGAATTAGAATCATTAAACATGTGGGTAAAAAATAAAAGCTATATTATAGAAAGAATAAATAATACCTTTTAAAGAATATATATTGAGGCAGAGGTTAAAAAAAGAATGGGGTGATTTTCTACAAGATGTGTTTGGAGTGCTTATCAATATGGTTTCAATTTACTTGACCACCCAATATCACGTGTACTTCTTTTTCTGAATCATGTTTCCTATCGATGGTCGAATTCCCCTGATACTGTTTAATGACGTTGAAAACAGTATGACAGCAGACATTTAATTCTTTGACCAATTATTTGTAGGACCAATTTGTTTTTTTTTTTTTTTAAATTTTTAATAATTTATAGCACATACATCATTTTCTCAACAAATCAACTCACAACAAATCAACAGGTTGTCTTCAAGAATAATGACATATTTTCAATGATAAAATAATTTTAAAAATTGCTTCGGAAAAAGTTATGAAGCAAAACGTCAACAGTTCTTTTTTAAAATTTAAATAGAAAATCTTATTTTCAATTGATTTTTTAAAAATACCGCTAAAAGTAATGTAGTTTTTTAAGAAACACAATAAGTTTAAGCATCACTGTTCACATATAATTTTATTATGTTTTTCCTCAAAGGAAAAGGGCCTGTTTTTCGTTTGCCAAAATATTTTCACAAATTGTTGATTTAAATAAAAATTTAACACACAAATACTTTCTTGTTTATAAACTGTTTGTAAACATTTCAACAATTTTTACAAATCCTTTTTTAAAAAGTTTTCTATGTACTAAAAATAAAAATTTCTTCCCTGTATGGAAATTTAATTTTTTGGAATAAACATATGTATGTATTCTGCATTTTTCAATATTATATTTATCATTAAATATAAAATTTAAAATGTAGAATTTGATCCCCTATTATGAAAATATTATCCTGAAGAACAATTTTTAAACAAGAAATTAAACAAAATGTTTGGATCATTTTGATCTATCTAACAGGAAAAGCTTAACCCGCTAACTTTAGGAAAAATCTTTAGTACTTAGCTCGTTCATTAGATATTTTTTGTTAATAAAATAGTAAAAACGCAATGAATTAAAATATACATACCAGTAGACATAGTAAAATATAATTTTCTAAAGTTTAATTTTGGAGGTTGATAATTAGCATTTTTATACGATAAGATTAGAAACAAATCTTAAAGAAAAAACTTTTTTTTTTTTTCATCAGCTGTAGGTATTTTAAAAAATTTCCACTGACAACACTGCTCCAGCTTGAAATTCCACATGTGTAGGGAGAAGATCTGTGTCAGGATCATATATACCTTTTTTAATAATTTTAAAAATATAAATAATGTTCAATGTACAAAAATACAAAAATGTATGTTATAAATCTTTTAGGAAATAAAAAATAATGTTCAAACAAACGGTCTTCGGATCCCCTTACATCTAAGGAGACTTGGAAACACATTTGTGAACCAATGTACTCTATAATACGATGCGAAAACTAGGAAATAAAAAGTTGTTATGTTCCCTCTCAGCCGGCTAACAGCCGACTTTGAGCCGCCGCCGCCGCCGTTAAAATCGTTCGGCGCAGGTCTCTGGTCTCCATTGAATGTCTATATAATCAAAACAACACAAAAACGTTTTTGACATTTCTCAGTTGTTTTAACTTGCAAACACGAATTGATGCGGAGTATAGTAATAATTTTTATTATTTTGTTTTGATATATTAAAATAAATTAAAAACAAATATCTAACAAAACATAAAATAACCCTAAATTATAATATATACATTTATAATATAACAAGCAGCTAGTTTCTCAGAAATAAAATCCCATTCATAAAACGAAATCGGGGCGAAGTAAATCTTTCAATAAAGCTCAAAGCCAGTGTTCAAAAAAATAATTCAACATGACTACTAGCAGTGAGGATGTCCTCTTGCAAATGGGCGAAGTACGTTATAAAAAAGGTGATGGTACCTTGTACGTAATGAATGAACGTTTAGCTTGGATGGCAGAAAATCGTGATACTGTAGCGGTGTCCCATAGGTTTGCCGACATCAAGAGTAAGATAAAATTAATGCTACGGAAAATCTGTAATAATATTTTTGTATTTTCTATATAGCACAAAAAATCTCACCGGAAGGTAAACCGAAAGTACAGCTACAAGTTGTGCTGCATGACGGCAACACATCTACATTCCATTTTGTCAATCGTAATGGTCAGCAGGCCATGTTGGCTGATCGTGATAAAGTAAAAGAATTGTTGCAGCAATTATTGCCAAATTTTAAAAGAAAAGTTGACAAGGAATTGGAAGAAAAAAATCGTATATTATCGGAAAATCCACATCTTTTTCAATTATATAAGGATTTGGTTACATCTCAGGTACTGACTAGTGATGAATTTTGGAATACACATGCCAAAGAACATGCATTGAAGAAAGTTAATAAAAAACAAAGTATAGGTGAGTAGTAATAATATAGGAAAGAATAATATTAAACATTTTCTATAAAAATTTTACAAAATGGAATATTTTTTAAAGGAAAATTAGCCATATATATTATATAAACAAAATTATAAGTAAAATTTCTATAAATATTAAAAATTTTCGGAATAAATTAAGATCTCTGGCCAAGTTTAAATAAATATATTTCCTTTTTAACATTAATAAAGTTCTATCTGTTTATCCGGCCTGGGCCCGGGCACAGGAACTTTCTTCTCTATGTATATCGAACACCGGCTTAGTTGAATAAGCTTTTTTTAATAAAAAATAAATTTCGGTATATCAATAATTTTTTAAATTTTTTCCTCAAGGATTTATTGAATTTAGTGATATATTTCATAAGAAAGGTATTTCAATATACCAATATAATTTATAGCCTGTTTCTCTATGTCGAACGAAAGCCTTCTTTCGCCTTCTAAGCGAACGAAAACAGATTTGGGTTTCTGTAACTCACTTCTATGCGATCAATGAGTCGAACGACAAGTCGAAAGAAAACGTATTTTTCCTATTTTTCTTAAAAAAAATCAACCAGTCGAAAGCAAAATAGCAAGTGACCGATTTTGACATTTTTGTTCTTATCGTTCGACATACAGAAACCCAATTTTGTATGAAAAAACTTACGTTTTCGTTCGACTTGTCGTTCGACTCATTGTTCGCACAGAAGTGAGTTAGAGAAACCTAAATCAGTTTTCGTTCGTTTAGAAGTCGAAAGAAAGCATACGTTCGACAAAAAGAAACAGGCTATAAGAGAATGCAGCCAAAATCATTATAAATTGTTTGAAAATCAAGTTGGCCGTGATCTTAATTTTAGCCAAATTTTCTATAAAAAGAAAATTAAAATTTTTTTTTTTAAAGAAAATTAAACGAAGTTTTGGAAAATCAAAATTTAACGAAAATTTCTGACCAAAAGAAATTTTACCGAAAATTTTCTATCAATTTTCTATTGTTAACTCTTAATGGCCCATTGGGCTCTGTTATGCTATTGAAGAATAATTATAAATAAATAAATTAAATTAAAAAAATAAAAAAAAATAAAATTAAATAAATTAAAAGGAAAATTGATCGAAAAATTTCTATAAACAAATTTTCTATCAAAAAAAAAAAAAAAAAAAAAAAATAATAATAATAATAATAATAATAATAATAATAATAATAATAATAATAATAATAATAATAATAAAATAAATAATAAGAACCCAGGAAAAATTGTATTAGTTCTACAACTAGTTCCAGAACATATGAAAATAGCATGTACTTGTTCTACTTCTGCGTTACGACCAATGATTTTTGTTTGAAATTGTCACCTCCAGAACTAGTTCTGTGGAAACGTTAACTAGCCAGTACCCATTGTATGGAAATGTTCTACAACAAGTTCATTAATCAGTGATTTTTGTTCGAAATTGTCACATTCAGAACTAGTTCTATAGAGGAGTTAGGGACTGGTTTCAGAATCTGCGTATTTATTTTTTATTCTAATGGGCTGTTTCCTAAAAGCCACTTTTGAAATCATTTTAATTTTGTAAATACTCTTTTTTTTTAATTTTTGAAATTTTTTATACAAGTTTTTTTAACAGTTCTAGGAAGTCATTCGAGAACCAGTAATTTGTTCTCAAAAGTTGTTTAGAAGTCATGTAGAATTAGTTCTTAAGCACTAGTTCTGTAAAACATTCCTTAAAATGAATTTAGAATCAGAATAAGGTTCTAGTCCATTAGTGTCAGAATTCTTTGTGATACCACTAGTTCTAAGGATGTTATTAAAGAATCTGAAGTGGTTCTGATAACACCAGTTCTAGAATTAATGATTTTAGAACATACTCTAAAATGTTTTCTGGGAATTTTCTATAAAAAAATTAAAATTAACCGAAAATGTTCTATATAAAGGGAATTTTATATATAAATAGAAAATTCCTATGAAATTTAAATTAAACGAAAATTTTCTATAAAAAAAATTAATAGTAAAATTTTATCGAAAATTAATTATAAACAAATTATTAAAAAATCTTTATCCAAAATTGCCTATAATAAAAAATTTATGAAAGAGATTTTAAGAAAATTTCCTATAAATAAAATTCTAAGAAAAAATTTCTATTAAAATAAAGCAAATTATTATAATACATATTTGTGTGTTTCTACTTTAGGCGTTTCTGGTGCCTTCTTAGCCGACATAAAACCTCAGACTGATGGCTGCAATGGCCTCAAATATAACCTCACCGATGATATTATCCATTGTATATTCAAAACATATCCTGCTGTAAAGCGTAAACATCAAGAAAATGTTCCTGCCAAAATGAGTGAAGCTGAATTTTGGACAAAATTCTTTCAATCACACTACTTTCATCGTGATCGCATAACAGCCGGTACTAAAGATATATTCGCTGAATGTGGTAAAATTGATGATCAAACATTAAAAGCTGCTGTGCAGCAGGGTGCGGGTGATCCTTTATTGGATTTAAAACAATTTGAAGATGTTCCTTTGGAAGATGGTTTTTGTAGTGTGGCTGGTGATCGTAATATAGTGAATAGCGGTAATATTGTACATCAAAATATGATAAAACGTTTCAATCAGCATTCAATAATGGTCTTAAAGACCTGTGCTGATGTAAATGCTACGACTAGTACAGCTACGGGACCATTAAATAATCAAGCAAAAGATAATAAAACTGAAAATGGTGCGGTGGAAAAATTAAAACATAAAGATACTACACAAAATGGGGCTGTAATTAATAGTCCCGAAAAGCCAGCTAAACGTCAAAGAATTATAGAAAAGATACACTATGAAGATTTAGGTGAACCACAAGTTGAGGTCAATGACAGCTCAAACTCTGATGCAAAAAGAAAATCTCAACAAATTAATTTATCTAAAGTTGAACGTTACTTACATGGTCCCATGCCTAGTAGTGGCTATGAAATGCATGAGGATCCTAGGCGTATGGAAGAGATACAATATCAATTGTTAAGATGTACTGAAACTTGGAATCAACGCGTACCTCATAAAGTATTAGTAAGCTCAACGGCAGCGGTAAATGCTTTGGGTGAGCTAAGTCCTGGAGGAGCATTGATGAGAGGTTTTCAAGAGCAATCTGTAGGACGTAAGTTTTATAAAAATATTAAAAACTTTTTGATATTATTTAATTGAAAATTCTACCTTCTCTTAAATAGAACTTGTACCACCTGATTTTGAAAAAGATTTGCGTAATCTTTATTTGGCATTGTCTGAATTATTAAAACACTTTTGGCATTGCTTCCCTCCCACTACTCAGGAATTAGAAAATAAAGCTTTAAAAATGCACGAAGCTTTACAGCGTTTTAAAATGGCTAAACTACAACCATTTGAGGTAAGCATTTAACAAAGTTAAATAAAGAAGTTATGGAATTAAGTTAAATTTCTTTTACTTTTAGGACCGTTGTTTGCAAAAACTTTCTCCTTTGGGTGGCACTTTAACCCAACATTTAAATCGTTTATTACAAGCAGCCAATACTAAATTTGCCACTTGGCAAGAACGTAAAATGCGCCTTAATAAATAGTTAAAAATGTATCAACGTTTGTTTTTTTCCTGCATTATTTTGGGAAACATTGAATGTTTAGTTCCCAGGTTTCATATGATTATGGTCATTTTGAAGAGATAATAATATTAAATTAACAATTTTCTGTTTTTTTTTTTGTTACAGATGTAAGTTAATTTATAATAAAACATTGAAAATATTAAAATAATTTTAAACAAATATCAAAGAAATATTAGGTCTCCTTAACTATAACGACATTAAATGATAATATTTTTTAAAGATTTTAATAGCTTATAAGCTTTGGCATCATGGCATTGGGTGTTGAACATAAATAATATCAACAACACAATTTCTTTTTGTTTTCAATAATTGTTATTTTTCTTAATTATAATTACACTGTGTGACAATTTCCAAAAAAGAAAAAAAAAAAAAAAAAAAAATCACATGAAAAAATCGATGTATGTTTCAAACTAGAGCTCAAACATAATAAGGACTGCGCATGAAAAAATCCGTGCATGCAAATCTGCTTATCGAAACTAAACCAATGGGCGATTTTTTTTTAAATTATATTTTTATTAATGACTGTTATATTCAAGTTCTAAACATAAAAAAGTAAATTATTTTCTGTTGGTTTTTAAGAAAATATCTGATATTTTCCAAAATTCTTCGAATTAAAGGTTTTATTGTGTTTCCGTTACTTTTTTGCTCGAATAAGTCCACTTATTTTTAAACTCCGCTTCAATTTATGCTAAGCTTTTAATGTTCTTTAAATTATTTTTTACTAGAGCCCAATATCTTTTAATTGCTTGGAGTTCTGGACAATTTGATGGATTAGCATATTTCGGTACAAACACTAACAATTTCTTTATTATCACTCTATTGTTTTGTTGCTGTAATGAGAAGAAGCGAGAACAGACTAGAGAAAAGTGGATACACTGTGTTTTCTTAGGAAAGGGAGAAATCTTTTCCAGAGTAACTCATTCACGTATATTTCTGTGTTAATGGAACCACTTTTTATGAATGAAGTGCTGCTCCCCCGCATATGCATATGGCTTCCCAAAACAAAAACTTTCTTGGAAATTTTGATTTCTTTTATACGCGATATTTTTCTGCTATATTCCCTCTAGCATCTGCAACATAGAATCCCTTGCCAGGATTATATACCATGATATTATACCATGATAATAATTATGGAAAAATTCGTCTGAAGAACTTTCACGTTATTTTTTTTACCTTTAAATTCTTGCTTTGCGTTTCTATTAGGATTTTTTGTACTTCATACGTCTTCAGGCTAGATTTCCTTTCAACTTTGCATACATTTTGACGAGTCAAATTTTTCGTTCGTCCTATATAAACAGGGGGTTAATCTTTTTTAAGTATATTTTTCATAAATATTAGTAACAAAATCCCCAATTTAACCCCCAGGGGGAAAATCTTCGTTGCTGAGTTGATAATCTTAGGCCGAGTTGAACTAGGGTCGTTTCGGAGCGTATATCCAATTGTCGTGGAAACAGTCAAATATCTTGGTGTAATTCTCTCATTGAACTTTAACAACGTCCAGTGCGTCAAGAATTGTCCAATAAATAAAAAAAGGATAATACTAATTTATTGGGAAAATTAAGAATTCTTGTCTTTGGATATGTCAAACAAAAAAAAAAAAAAAAAAAAAAAAAATCCCGTGGGAACATTTATAATAATGATTTTGTGTTGATTATTAATTATTACAGAAAATTAAAAAAATACATTTAGAAGAACGAAAAAGTACTACAAAGTCTCTTCTCTTGAATTCTTACTCACATAGGACCACGTATCTTTAATTTTATATTTCTAGACTCAATATACGAGGGCTGATCAATAAGTCTGTGACTTTTTGAATGAAACACAGTGTTTTTTTGCAAAACAAAAATTTATTTTTCAACATAATCTCCTTTTAACTCAATACACTTAGTCCAACGTTTCTCCAGTTTTTGTATCCCTTCCATAAAATAGCATTTTTCGAGGTCCTTAAAATAGGCATTTGTTTGTCAATAATTTCATCGTTGGAGCTGAATCTCTTTCCACCGAGCCATTTCTTTAGGTTTGGAAATAAGAAGTAGTCACTAGGGGCTAAATCCGGAGAATATGGCGGATGAGGTACCAATTCATAGAGTTTTGCCATTGAGACTGCACACGTGTGCACCCGTGCATTATCTTGATGAGAATTCAAAAAGTACCATTATAAGGATCAAACAGTACTACAAAGTTCCCTCTTATGAATACTCACTCATTTAGGACTATATGTGCTTAAGTTCATATTTCTAGGTTTAATATAATAGAAAATTCATTATTGAATTTGAATAACATATATTTTCCCGATTTTACCCCCTTTTTGGTACTTTTTTACCTCATGGATATAACAAAAAATGTATTCCAATAAATTTCTAAATTATAGTAGGATCCCATATTAAAATGCGCATCTGTTTATAATAATAAATAGAACAAAATGTTTTATGAAAAAAGTATGATGTAAATTTTATTTCTAAGTTTATTGGTTCAAAAGATATATAGTGTGCCAAAAAAGTACCAAAGCACAGTTTTTACCCGTTTTCTCTCTAAAAGGGCCAAATTTTTAAATAAAAAACTATAACTTCAACTTTTTTTTGTATTTTTATTAGTTTAAGATATATGAGGTTACCGATTTTACCCCTTTTTTGACCCCTTAACATTCTAATTTCCAAAAATCCTTAGTTCCAAATTTCATCTCTAGCTACAGGCGTTTGGGCTGTGGGGTGACGAATCAGTCAGTCAGTAACGTTACTCTTTAATATATAAAGAAGATAGATAAATAGATAGATAGGTAGATGGTAGATAGATAGATAGATAGATAGATAGATAGATAGATAGATAGATAGATAGATAGATAGATAGATAGATAGATAGATAGATAGATAGATAGATAGATAGATAGATAGATAGATAGATAGATAGATAGATAGATAGATAGATAGATAGATAGATAGATAGATAGATAGATAGATAGATAGATATATAGATAGATAGATAGATAAATAGATAGATAAATAAATAGATAGATAGATAGATAGATAGATAGATAGATAGATAGATAGATAGATAGATAGATTATTAGATTCATTACCATTATTAAAAATAATGGCAATGAAAAAAATTATAAGTACCATTGTTTAATATAATGGAAAAATATAATTTAAATTATAAATATATATAAAACAAGCGCGAATATATTCGGCCCGGCCGAATCTATATACCCACCATCAACTTTTTCAAATTTTACGTTATATGGAAGGGGCGGTAAAGTGGGCCCATTTTTTTGTTTCCGACTTTACATTGGTCCTTGAACTATTTGAACACAATTTCGTTGATTTTCACCTTATATGGGAGGTGGGCGGTAAAGTGGGCGGACTACGCCCATTTTTGGTTTCCGAGTTTATATCGACCCCCGAACTATACGTACAAAATTTCGTTGTCGTACGTGCTTTTATTGAAGAAATATCAGCAGAAAAGTATTTAACGGACACCCTGTGTTTCTAGTTTTCAGCCCATAACATTTTTGTTTATTAACCGATTTTGCCCATTTTCAATACCAAACAAACCTTATATAAGATAAATATTTGTGCCAAATTTCGTCTCCCTACGTTGCCCCGTTCGAGCTCTATTCTGCTTTCAACAGACAGACAGAAGGACATAGCTAGATCGACTCAGAATCTAATCAGGACCCAGAAAATATATACTTTGTGGGGTCTTAGATGATTCCTTCGACATGTTACTCACGGAATGACAAAATCAATATACCCCCATCTTTTTGATGGTGGGTATAAAAATATATGAATAAGTGATTTTGCTGAATTCTTCAAAACCCAGGAATGAACATTTCTAAACATTAAATATTGGAACATGTCTGTATAAAGAAATTCCTATAACAATAAAAACTTAAATTCATATGAACAAATCTGAGCACCATTTCAAAATAAATAAGTATTTTTTTAATATCATATTAATCTATACACATTCATATCGGCTTCCAGTAATCAAGTTTCTAAAAACATTTTTTTACAAATTATTAATTATAGGTATTTTTAAAATATTTTTTATTTACATCTAATAATCTCGTAAATCATAAATATACTCATTTTCCCATTTTATTCAGATTCTCTTGCATTTGTTCCATAAATTCATGTATAGGTGTTGATATCAAGTCCAAAATACTTTCCGAACATTCTTCCTCATAATGATGACATTGATCGTGTATACCATCAATTTCAGCTTGATAATAGACCAAAGGTAAATTTTCGTTTTTGGAAGTGGTGGGACTATAGTTAAAAAATATAAATAAGAACTTAATGATTTTAACTATAATTATTTATTTACTAAAACTTACGAGAACATTATATGTATTAAATTGCCTAAAACGCCATTAATTTCACCTAATTCTGAGGCATTCGTTTCACATATTAAACGCAATAAACAGGGTTCACCTTCAAAGCCACTTCTAAATTGTAAAAAATATAAATTTTTTTTAAAATTCAATTAGGTATAATTTTGTAAAAATTGTTCACCTCTCAAATTTATCTATAAGTATGTGATAGAAATGTGTTCTAGTTAAAAGTGAGGGTATTTCTCTACGTCTTCTTCGTCGTTTTCTTCTACTACTGGTCGTATCCGTTTCATTTTTGTAGGGATTCATAGTAGTGGTAGCTTCAACATCATCTTCATTTTCTTCTTCAATATCTTCTACATTTGCTTCTGCTGATGAGTTTGATGTTGTACAATTACTGCAATCGTTGCCATTATTAAAACGTGCTGCATCTTCAAAGAGATCTTCCTCTTCTACGCCTATCTGTGGGGAAAGAGAAAGTATTTAATTTTGTGCTTAATTGTTTTTTTTTTTTATTTATGATTTAATTAACACTATTTTGGGATCATTTCATTTTTGTTTATTTCAAGTTTGCTTTTTAAGTCTTTTGTTTTGTAAGTTTTAAATTAATAATCAACTATTAACATTTATTAAGTCAAAAAACCGTAAGTTTTTATACAAAATATTGTTATCAATTAAAAAAGTAGGAGTAAAAAGTATACTAAGAATTTGTATATGTATAAGGCATAAAAACCAATGTATCTATTTCACTTCATATTCCCAAACTAGAATCAAGAAATTTTTCTGGATTTTGGTCGAAGACTTCCTAATAATATGAGAGGATATATCCTTATTTCTTAAAAGTACAATTTCAATAAAATTAAATGAGTAGAATATTGAAATTGAGCAATAAATCATAGCTGTTCATTGTGAATATTTTCAATCAAAATATTTGTTAAAAATAAATTATTTTAATATTTTATTTATATTTTTAGAAATAAATTTCTTTAAAATTATTTTATACTCTTTGTAATATGATTTTCAGTTACTTGAAATTAATTTGAATAAAAATTATTTAAATATTATTCCATTTGTTAACAAGTTAGATAAAATAATATTTCCACAAAAGTATTCGAATATAAATTTATAAAATATAAATCAAATTCTTAAGTCTTTAACTAATTTTAAAATATATTTTATTTCTTTAGTTTGAATACAATTGTTCTTTATTTTATTTTCCATTTTAAAAATAAAATAATATCTGTTTTAAAACATTCAATTTTTTTATTCATAGAAAACTTTTGAATATTTTTATTCAACATGAATTTGTTTGAATAGTTTTAAATTTACTTTGAAAAAGAAAAATAAGTATAATATTTTTTTTATACTTGAATATTTGAAAAAATTTTATAATTTTTTGTTATTCAAGCCTTTTGAGGCTGAATATTTTTATTTTTTGGAGTTTTTGTTGAATAAAATAATAAAAATATTTATTTTAAATGTTTCTATTTGAATATAAAGTTTTTGAATAAAAATCAGAAAGATTTGTTGAACTTTTTTTATTTAAATAAAATACATATGAATATTATTAAACTTTAAAATAATCAAATAAAAAACTTTTGATTATCTTCTTATAAAAATATATTTGTTTTTCTTTTGGTTAAATAAAATATTTTAATTTTTAATTTATTTTGTTCAATCAGATACAAATTTATAATAAATTCAATTGTTTTAGTATAAATAGAAATTCTTAATATTTTTATTCAAAAGATAATAGATTGATTAACAAATATTTTTTAATTAGAAATAAGAACTAGAAATGAAATAAAAAGTATTTTTATTTTTTATTTCATTCATAAGTTACAGCTATGCAATAAATAATATAATTTAGAAACTTTTTTGTTTATTAAATTAAACAATATTAAACCAGGGATTAAAAAAACTACTAAATTAGTAGAGAAATTAGTTTCTGTTTCATAATTTTAAATAAAATTTTTTCAAATATAATCATTTTAATAATATTCAAATTTAAAATATCAAAATTTTTAATTTTTTATTTATGCCAACAGAATAAAATAATTTTCCTAAAATTTAAAATTGAATTTTAAAATTTTAGTTTTTTCAGCTTTTTCATATATTCAAATTATAATTGTTTATAATTTCAAAGAAATAAAAATTTGAAAAATGAAAACTAAAAATTGATGAGAAATTTAATTTTTATTACTAAAAAATTTTAACTGAAATTATATGAGAAATTTAACAAAATTTACTAAAAAAAAACTAACGAAATTTCATTTTAAGTTTAAAAAATGGAAATAAAATTTTTTATTACAAAAAGCAAATTTTTAGAATTGTGTAAAATAATTAAAAATGAGCTTATTAAACTAAATAATAACCAAATTCAACTGCACTTGTTGCGAATTTTTCTGGTTAAAATGGTTGGAAAAAATATATAAACCCACATGTTTTTTTTTCTAGTTGCAGTTGTGTTGCCCTTAAAAAATATGTTGCATCTTAAACAAATTAGACAAAAAACTCAAACATATTTGTCAAGAAGTATTGATTTTTAATATTTGGTGCTTAATTGTTTATATTGCACAAAATTTTAGTATCCAAAATTTTACCAAGAATACGAAAATTTTGCAAAACTTCATAAATTCTCAAAAATATGAAGTTTTCCCAAAAATTTCAAATTTCACTAAAAATCCAACATTTCGTTAAACATTTTAAACTTTGCAAAAATATGAAATTTCAACAAAAAATAAAAATTTTACCAAAAAATACACAAAATCCGAAATTTCGCATAACCCCATAAAAAAGCTAAGATAATTTAAAAATAATTTTATTCGGCAGTCTTTAATTTTTCTAAATCGAACAATTAATTCCGGATTTATAGTTAAATATATGTTTGACCACCATATTTGACATGCCATAAAAATCTGTGACAGACAGTTCACACATTCTTTTTTTGCAGGTCAACAAATTTTAATAAAAAGTCTTTATGAGGTAAAATTTTGAAACGCTTTCGATAGTCTCATTTAATATGGCGTACTTATATATTTCATCAAACTCTTTCCAACTGTAACTTGTGTCTCTCAAAATACGGAGAAAAATCAAACCAAAGTTATCATAAAATTATTTAAAAGAAGTCCGACAGATACATTTAAAATCCGATAATTGATTTTATGACATTACGATTCCACGTAAGATTTTACTAATATTTGTATTCATTCTTATTAGGATAGCACATTAACATTGGTTCCATTTCGATTAATTTATAGAGAAAAATATATAAAATACATAAATATTTATTCTAATAACGTGTAAATAAATTTTAATTGTGTATAATATAATAAAAATTTCCTTTTGGCAGCAAAAAATTTAAGTTTAATTTTTAATAATTTTAGTTTACATTTTTTAGTAAAAAAATCATTTCTCATAAAACTAAAATTTTAATTTTTTAAACTTTAATTTCTCATAAATTTATAATTTTAAAATTTTCATTTCTTTGGTAGTAAAATTTTCTAATATGCCATTTACACCAAACAAAAACTAGTAGTTTTTGGCTTCATTCGGTTTTTGATTGAAAAATTACATAAATTTCTTTAGTTTTTCCATACAAATCAAAAACCATTTTCATCTAGTTTTTATTGAAAACCTAATAAAAACTACTAAATAAACATTTATGATACATCCTGTTTAGTTGTTTTCAGAAATGTCAGCTTTTGCATACGATAAAAAATATAAAATTGTCAAATTTATTGAATAATTTTATTTATTTTATAAATTTTTTGTGTAAATTATTCCTCAAATATTGCTAAAAATATTTTTAATAACAAAATTAAATTCAAATTTATACAAAAAAGAAAATGTGGGGAAGTAAATACGTCAACAAAAACAACATAAGTGGAAAATAAGGTATGTAAACGATTTGGTTTTTGAAATTTAGGTTTTCAAAAACCAACTGGATTTCGTTTTGGTATAAACGGCATATAAGCTAAGAAAATTGTATACTAAAATTATTATTTTTATTAAACTAAAAGCAAATTGAAATATTTTATATTTAAAAAAATATTTTTAGTTTAATATAAGCGACAGTTAAATAAATTTTCATATTTGAAATTACTTTCTTTTAAAAACTACGACTAAACATATTGCTGTTTAGTTTTTAGTAATCAGAAAAATAGTTAATACATAATTTTAATCCCTGTATTAAACTTTATTTTGTATATACATATATACTTAGCTTGAAGAGTGTTTAATACTATATCTATTTTTGCTTTAAGTGGACGATTAAAAATTTTATCCCATTTGCTTAATTTTAAAGCAAAAAAAAAATTAAACATCAAAAACAAGCGCGAATGTTATATTCGGCTCGGCCGAATCTATATACCCACCATAAACTTTTTAAAATTTTTCTTTATATGGGAGAAGGGCGGTAAAGTAGGCGGACCACGCCCATTTTTTGTTTCCGAGTTTACATTGGTCCTTGAACTATTTGTACAAAATTTGGTTGACGTTTCACCTTATATGGTTTTGGTTTCCAAGCTTATTTCGACCCCCAAACTATCTGTACAAAATTTCGTTGTCATAAATGCTTTTGTTTAAGAGATATCAGCAGAAAAGTATGAAATGAAGCTACAACGGACACCCTATGTTTCTACATAGATTTTAGCACATAACTTTTGTGTTTATTAACCAATTATGTCCATTTTCAATACCAACCTTATATAAGATAAATATTTGCCCAATTCGGCTTTCAACAGACAGACAGATGGACGAACATAGCTAGATCGACTCAGAATCGAACCAGGACCCAGAAAATATATACTTTATGGGGTCTTAAATGACATGTTACATACGAAATGACCAAATCAATATACCCCTTTTTTTGATGTTGGGTATAATAAAATAAAAAGTGAGGTTATAGGGCCTTTTGCATTTTAGGTAACTTGCATCATCGTAAAATGCGCAAATACTGGTACCGAAACTAAAGTACCGTAAATACCGTTATTATTAAAAACATGGTAAAATTTTTAAATAATTTTTTATTAAAAAATTTTGTTGTGATTTTGTTAATTATTTCACAAAATTTATTCGAAAAAAGTAAACAACATTTCGATCATTTTATGCATTTTTAATATTTTTAGAGGGAGTCTTTTATGGGACCTATCGTCATTTATCGGCCTGTTCATATAAGATTTCATGATATAGTTTATATTTCTGCAAAACACATGCAATATTATGGTGATTTGTATGGAATTTTAATGAACTCGTGATTTATATAAAGCATTTTTTTAATTTTTACTATTCTATAAAAATGTATTGATATAAGCCCTTTTACCATTACCAATATTTTGCATTTAGGTAGATGGTTAAAAAATCTTACCAATGAGCGAAAGAGGTAAGAAAACGATTAAGTTTTATAATAAAATATGATACCCCTAAGAGTTTTTAGGTTATATAACTGTTTAGGTAAAAGCTAAAATGTCAATTACAAATTAAAAATTTTGTAAAGGAAAAATATTGTTCCAACAAGGGAGTGCTGATTATGTCCCTAACCCACCATTACCCCATTTACTCACTAGAAGTTTTTAAAGTTGAAAAGTCGTCCAGGAGAAAAATTAATGACTGTCAAATTCATTGTTAATGATTTAATGGAAGATGTCGCAAGAAAGAAACCAAAATTAAGGAGAGAATCTTTATGTAAAGATGTTGTTGCTGGGTACTGGTCCCGCATAGACTGTGCCGTCCCTAACATATGCCTAGCATGTGGTGAGGACCTCCATGACACCCACCACATATTCAACTGTCCAGCAAACGCTACTACCCTTTGTCCAACGGATTTATGGACACAACCAGTGGAAGTAGCACAATTCCTTGGACTTGACCTCGATGCAGAACCCCCAGACTGAAAATTGTTAAGATGTTCTAACTGTTACAACTACAACAAGAGAATCTTCATATAATTAATTTAAAGAGTACGTTCATGGCAGTCATATGATAAATTACTGAAAGCTTATCTTAAGTTGAAATGCTACATATCTTAGATAATGCATTTTTTGTGCTCGCACTAAAACTTTTTATCAAAAAGAATTCGTACTAAGTTTAAGGCATTAAAAATCCTCTTTTTTTAAAAAAAAATAATAATTTTATCTTTCCTATTATTCGTATAATACTAATGTTGAAAAAATTTTATTTTTAAAATACCGAAATTAAAATACGGGTATATACCGGTACAGAGGGAAACAGTATTTTTGAGAAAATAATAATTTCAGTATCGGTACTGGTTACGGTAACCAACTTTAAACGGTGTTTAATCGGTATCGGCATTTATTGCGGTATCAGTTTCCAACCTTGGTATATATCAATTTAGATATTTTCTTAACCCTTTTGTGGCCAAAAAATAAAAATGAGGACGATTATTATTTTTTAAATTTATAACCAACTAGATTAACCTGCTGCACTTTGCTACCCTTTTTGACGACCTTTAAAATTTAAAATACAAATTTTTTTTATAACAGTTTTTGAAACTTTCACTAAATGAATACTTTAGATATAGGAAAACTAATACTTTCTTTACATAGTACCAGTTGTACACTGAAAAAAGTAATTTCAATGAATGAAGTACATTAAATGAAATTCATTAATTTTTTCCAAGAATTTATTAAATTAATGTACGAATTCATTGCTTCAATGAAAATATTCATTAAAATTCAATGAAAAAATTAACGCTATTATGAACATTACATTGAAATCATTCATTAAATTTATTTCTTAATACAACAAGTAAATCAGTTATTTGATTTAATGTATTAGTTCATTGAATTAATTTATTTAATTAAGAAGAAGCATTACTCAATGAACAAAAGCATTGAATCAATGAAATATTTCATTAAATTATATTAAAATAAATGCTTTCTAATGGGAAATAAAGTAAAACGAAAACAAATACAACTCAGTTTTCTTTTATCTGTTAACAAGAAATGACGCGTTTTAAATAAAAGACAAAAAATAAAAAAAAATTTGTGTTGTGTTAAAAACGAAAATAATTAAAAAGTAAATAAGTTATAAATCGAATTATTAAAATGCATAAATACAATTTATTCGCAAAGAAGAAGTCGAGCAGCATAACTGAATAAACCAAATTAAATTAATTACCAAAAAGAAAGAATTTGGAGACTTGCCTTCCTAACACGTAAGTTTAATAATGTTTATGATTTTAAACAGTTTTTAAATATTACATTTCATTTATATTTATGTAGATAAAACCACTAAGACACAGAAGAATGTGTTATTAGCCTTAAATACTTGGGTTTCAAAAAATATTGTGATTTCAAAGCCAAGAGGATTCTATTCGTAAGTATACATAATTATATGAAATATTTTAATTGAATTCTTAATAAAAATATATTACAGACTGATCAAGATTTGGATGCTACATTTGGGAATTTCTATAGACGAAAAAATTTAAAGGTAACTAGTTCAAATATTTTAAGCAATTGAACGAATTTTAATAATTTTATTTATAAACTTTGTTCACGATAATGCTGTTGTTATATTAATGTGGCGTCTAAATGAATATTCCATACCATCATTGAGCAATATAGAGGACAACAGGAATTACTATATTATTATAAATGACAAAGCAAGCACAATCACATCTGTAACATGCATTTTGTTTACTTAAATCTTTTAGTGAAATGTAATATTTTTATATATATATATTCAATTTTTGCTTATATTAACTCAATATCATATAAATTAATCATTTAATTTAAAATAAAATAAAAACCAGAAATACAGAACACGCCTATTATTAGAATACATTTTTAATGTATAGTTTCATTGGGACAAAATATGAGTTCATTGAAATCAATGTACTGTTCACTGGAATTATTTATTTTATTTAATGAACGTGTTCATTGATTCAATGTAAAAATAGATTTAATCAATGAACATGTACATTAAATTTTTATATTAATGTATGGCAATACATTGTTTCAATGAACCTGTACATAGGTCAAAATTAGTGCACAAATTCATTGTAACAATGAACTTTTTCATGGTATTTATGTACCTTTTTGGTTCAGTGTATGAGTATCAATTGACACCTAACTCGTCACCAAAGTTCCAGTTGTGAACCAGTTGACACCAACACACTAAATATCAGTTGGGAGTAAATTTCTAACATGCTTGTTAAGTGCGCAAGTACCAATTCACGCACAATAATAATCTGTGGCTGAGTGGTTAGCATTCAAGACTATAAAACGTAAGATCGATGAAAATGAAAATTATAAAATAAAAATATAATTTAAAATAATAATAATAATGTTTAAAAAAATGTAAACAATTCCCGAGTTTTTATAAAATTTTTATTATATTGATCATCCCTGAACATGTCCTCTTGGACGGGTTCTGTGACCATTCCCAAGGGGCTAATTAGCTACAACCAATGATAACTCCATGTAAAAATGACATTTTCCTCCCATATAAAGTTCCGCAACTGGAACCGATCACTAACCCTGAGAAATTGTCACATCACTAGTTTTGGACCAGTTCTCTTTCCTCTAGGATAAAATTTAATTTATGTGGGGGTTTCTACTCCCCCTGAACCTATCCACCCTATACTAAATTTTATATGAAAATTATTTGTACAAATGTTTAAGACTTTTAGTAAATTACTCCTTCAGATATGTCAAAAATTAATATTTTCGTTATATGGAGGCTACCTTTTCCTTTGGCCCTACCCGTCCAATTTGTATTTCATTAATACAGTAGATAATAAAATAGTTCCCACAAAATTCTAGTGCTCTCACTTTAATAGTTCTTTAGATACACCATAAGGGATATTTTTTGTTTTGTGTGGGGGTATCATTTCCCCAGGTCCTACCCGTCCCATGTAAAAATGACATTTTCCTCCCATATAAAGTTCCGCAACTGGAACCGATCACTAACCCTGAGAAATTGTCACATCACTAGTTTTGGACCGGTTCTCTTTCCTCTAGGATAAAATTTAATTTATGTGGGGGTTTCTACTCCCCCTGAACCTATCCACCCTATACTAAATTTTATATGAAAATTATTTGTACAAATGTTTAAGACTTTTAGTAAATTACTCCTTCAGATATGCCAAAAATTAATATTTTCGTTATATGGAGGCTACCTTTTCCTTTGGCCCTACCCGTCCAATTTGTATTTCATTAATACAGTAGATAATAAAATAGTTCCCACAAAATTCTAGTGCTCTCACTTTAATAGTTCTTTAGATACACCATAAGGGATATTTTTTGTTTTGTGTGGGGGTATCATTTCCCCAGGTCCTACCCATCCCAATTATATCTGAACTTACGAAGGTTGTTGGGAAGGTTATTCTTACAGAATGTTAAAACTTGCTGTTATAGTTCTTAACATATACGATATTTAATATTTTCGTTGTATGGGGGGTATCATTTCTCCTGGTCCTATCCGTTCTATTTTTTTATATCAAGTTTGGTTGTTGATGTGAAACATATTCCTGCAAAATGTCAAGACTTTTGCTGTAACAGTATTAAAGTTATCTGATAGTTAGTATTTTCATTGTATGAGTGCTATCACTCCCCCTACCCTACCCGCCCCATTTTCTTCTAATTTACACAAATTCAAAACAAAATTATTTCTATAAAATCTCAGGACTTTATCTGTAATAGTTCTGGAGTTATGTGATAATAAATATTTACTTTGTTTAGGGGCTACCATTCCCCCTGCTCCTATTCAAAAATAAAGTGGCCTATTTTACTTTCGGGTATTACAAAATGGTACTCGGTCCAGTGGCTTAGATTTCTAAAAAGCCCAAAACAAATAAACACAGTTTCATTTTTTATATGTAAAGAAGATAGAAGATAGTTTTGTATACCGAATAATAACAAAATTCAATGGCCTAAGTAAGGAACATTTTTAGCATTCTTGCATGGAATGGATGACACTTATACATTACAGTGCCTTGATTTGTATGGGGACAAAAAAAGTTGCAAATGTACCCCCCCTTAAATTAAAGTTTGATATGTTTTAAGATAATTTCCAAAATATTTCGATTCAATTATTTAATTTACGTGAGCTGGACCATTTTTAAAATACCTCCAAAAATATGGTTTTCGATTGACAGTATACATAGTTTTTAACTTTTTGTAAAAAAAAATTACAACATATGATAGAAAAACGATGTTTACTACATATTGAACAAAAAATAATTTAAAATTTGTTTTCATTCTCCCGAAATTAAAATTTTAGTAAAATTTTTAATGATTTTATTTTAAATAGTATTATATTAAAGTTTGAATATTTTTGAAATTTTTCATCGCAAATTATATGTATTTTAGCGCATCATTCGAAAGCTCTCATTAAATGCTATTGATATGTGTATTCATTTAACCCTTTAGTTGCACAAATAATATTTTGGGATTTCCGGTCCATAATTGGTTAAGTTAATTCGATTCGATTATTGTCGCAGTTTTAGATGAACTTATTATATTTTTCATAAATTTATCAACATTTAAGAGTAGTAATATGATAAAAAATGTTAGTAAAATCTTAATTTTCAGCGACTGAAAAGAGACATAATAATTATTTAAATGAATATTGAAGGTAGTAGTATGCCTCTATTATAATTTGTAGTTAATTGTCTTATAACTAAAACTTTGATAATAATATTGAACTAAATACGTAATTTCAGAGGTGTTTTAAAAATGGTCCAGCTCACGTAAATCTTGACATTGAGATATAATATTTTGGGGATCATATAAGAACATACTAATCTTCATTTCTAGAGGGGTACATTTGCAATTTTTTTTTCGTGAGGCACTTTATTATACATATATGTATTTTTTAACTTTTCATAAGAATATTATTTTATCACAAAACGTTTAAATGCTTTAAAAAAAGAGAAAGCAGTTATTTATCACCTAAAGCGCTAAGACCTTATGATTTAATATATTTATAACATGCTTTAAATATTTTGTAATTGCACTAAAAAATAATAAAAGAATACTAACCGCATATGGTGGTATATCCCAAGTTTCTGGTAAATTGTAATTTGCTTCAAAATTATACGAAACGAAAACATTACGATGTGGTAAATCCAAAGGCACCGCAATTGATGCAAATACCTTTAAACAAACATTTTTTTTTAATTATTTAACACAAAAGAATGAAATTGATTTAACTATCTTACACCATAAGCACTATTTGAGGGAAAGAACAAAGCGGTTTGTGTATATTTTAGACCACAACATAAAGCCACTAATATTAAATATATTTTTAAAAATTGCATTTTCTTAATATTCTCAATAATTTTTTGGTATTTATTTGTTTTAATTTTGAAATGAAATGAGTTACAAAAATAACTTTTACTATTTTCTAGAATTATAATTTTTTTTGAAGTGTTAAGTCTAAAACTTCTTAAATATAACTAAACATAGTATTTTGTATAGTAATTTGTTAAAGCTTTTAAACGCCTCAATGGATAATGTATATAAAATTAATTAGAACATTTTTACAATTTGTTTTTTATACCCTACACTAACATTTGTGGTTAATGTGTTATGCGTTTGAGCTAAAGCTAAAAAAAAAATGAAACTGTGTTTGTTTGGGACAGACAGCTAAACCACTGGACCGATTTTCTTAAAATTTTCACAGTATCATTTTGTGATACGTAAAATAAGCAAATTTTTTTCGATAGGAGTAGAGGGAATGGTAGCCCCTATACAAAGTAAATTTTAATTATCACATATCTCAAGAACTATTACAGATAAAATTCTGAGATTTGGTGGAAATAATTTTATTATCAATCTACATAATTGATATGATACGTGCTACAAATTATTAAAAAATTTCAAAAAAATCCAAATAGGTCCTACAAATAATTGGCCACAGAATTAAATTTCTGTCGTCAAACTATTTCTAATGTTATCAAAAATTTCAGGAGAATTTGACCACTGATAGGAAACCTGGTTCGGAAAGAAAAAAAGGCCTACATGATATTGAGAAGGCTGGAAAATTGAAAGCATATTGAAAGGAATTCCAAACACATCTGGTAGAAAAACAGTCCGGTTAGCTCAGTACTTTGACTATTTGGTGCGTAAATTTAAAGCTAATGCATAGTTGATAACATATAAAGTCCAAAAAGATCCAAACAGGAATGCTGCAAAAAATTTAGAAGCCAAGAATAGGAGACGGAAATTAAAACCAAATTTCATACAAAAATACTCATATTGTATAATTGACGAAGAAACGTATGTGCTGGCAGAATTTTCGCAGCTTCTGTGACAAAACTTGTATGTTGTAAATTCTCGAGGCAATGTTAAAGATAAGTTTAGGACCCAAAAGCAGAAAAAATTTTCTAAAAAATTCCTGGTATAACAAGCTTTTTGCAGTTGCGGCAAAACAGGAAAGTAATTTGTTACATTTGGCTCTATAAATACCAAAATATACATCAAAGAATATTTGCAAAAAAGACTTCTTCTTTTCAACGAGAGCACAACGTGTCCACACATTTTTGGCCCGATTTTGTATCATGTCACTACGATAAGAAAGCTCTGGAGTGGTACCAACACAATAACATAGTTTTTGTACCAAGAGAGGTAAATTTTCCAAATTGTCCATAGCTTAGACCAGTGGAGAGATATTGAGCTCTTGTGAAAAATGAATTGAAGAGCACAAAAAAGATGTCCCAAAATAACGAAGATTTTAAAAGAACATGTGCATACTGTTCCAAAAAATTGACTGAAGCAATTATCAAATCAAACCAAAAATGGTCCACAAGTTCATAAGTAGTGGTTAGAACTATAAAAGTTATATTTTTCTGTGATCTGTAATAAATTATCAATTAAATAAAAAAAGAATGAAAACTTTAAGATCAGCCGTTTCCAAGTTATTGAATATTATATATGTTTTTGTTGTTACTCCTTAGTAACAAGAAACAAAGGTAAGTTTTGTAAAAGTTAAAAATTACACGTCCAATTTTCAAAAAATTCCACTATTTGCTTAAGGAGCGACATAAGAATCTCTCCGAAAATCTCGAGAATTTCCTCTAGTCACTTCCTATTGTTGTAGGGTATCATATGGTCCGGTTTGAATGACTATAAGCTTCATACTTGTTTTTGTATTTATACGTACCAGTTATTCGGTTTTCTTTAAATTTGAATGAAAGTGTCTGTTAATTAGCAGTGTCAATAAATATAAAACGGTTATTTTGTGCGTTTAACTTGTGGCAGTTTGTTGTTGGTATAGAATGAGTAACTGGAAAAGATTCTCTCTCAATTGGTACCTGTCAGAAGTACATAATTTTACCCAGCACATTAGGGTAGAACATATTTTTGAATTAAATCTAAACGACTCACAAAAATCGGCAAAAATAGAAGGAGTTATTGTAGACATTAAATTTTGGTACATAATTATAAGTTCGAAAAATTGTGAAATAACTAAAGTTTGGAAAAAAATCGTTGTAAGGATTCACGTAAAAAATCGTCAACAAATAAATTGTGAATTTATTTAAAGTAACGATCGCGATTGTTAGCACAATATTAAAACGAGAAAAGTACAGTAGGTCAAGACCGACGATATGATACCCTACACCATTACGATACACATAATTTTGTTTTTACTTATATAAACTTATTTGTGTTAAATATTTCTGTTAGATTATGCACGTTAAAGTGATTTTCGGGAGAGGGGTTTATATGGGAGCTATGGTTAAATATGGACCGATCTTAATTTGGCAAATGTATTTGTGTTTATATAAGTCTTATTTTTAAGGCATCTATGAGTGTTAAAACTCTATTCCGGGAGGACATTTGTATGGGGGCTAGTTGACAGACGGACGGACATCGTTAAATAGACTCAGAAAGTGATTCTGAGTCGAACTGTATACTTTAAGGTGGGTGTTGTACAGTCGAACACGGTTATAACGAACTCGAAGGGACCGTCATTAAAAGTTGACGGTATTTATTTAGATGGGTGCCCGAACATTTTTTCTCTGCGTTACAATTTCTGCACAAACACATAATACCCCAACCATCTATGAAGGTGTAGGGTATAAAAATAGTCGGTAAAGACCGACTGTATGATACCCTACACCATTGTGTATGAGCATAAAAATTCGGGAAAAGGGACTTATATTATTGTTTCTACTTACATAAAACTTATTTGCGTCGATTATTAACTTGATACTAACATTTGTATGGGATTTATGCACGTTAAAGTGATTTTCCGAAGAAGAGTTTATATGGGAACTATGGTCAATTGTGGGCCGATTTTCATGAAATTTTATACAAAGATACATACTTATATTAAGCTTCTTCTAACCGAAATCATAAAAGTCCCACGTGCCAAATTTCATTGAAATATCTTCAAAATTGCGACCAGTACTTTGTGCACAAGTTTTACATGGACAGCCAGCCAGCGAGCCGTCCAGACGGACGGACGGACATCGTTAGATCGATTTAAAAAGTGATTCTGAGTCGATTGGTATACTTTAAGGTGGGTGTTGTATAACGTTTTCTATGCGTTACAAACATCAGCACAACCGCATAATACAACAACCACCTATATATAAGGTTGGTAAAGGGTATAACAAAGGTTGCCAACCGATTCAAAAAGATAAAATGATAACGAAAATAGAATTTCCATTTATTCGGTGAAGGTATTTTAGTGGTAATGGTATTTTCGATTATTTCGGTAACGGTATTTAAACGGTCAAGATTATTTAAGTAATCACTATATTAATACACGATTCTCTACGAAGTGTTGGAGAGAAGCTTTAGTAGTTCCTATTTTTAAATCAGTGTCTGACACAGGACATTGGCCGTTTTCATTACTCCCATAGCATTTTATGCTACTCAAGATGCTTGACAGAGGCATCCTTAACTTTCAGTTTGGCTTTAAGAACGTCCCACAGTGCTTTGCCCCATAGACAAAAATCAAAATAAAAACATTTTTTCAAATTGTTTTGAAATACATATATAATTTAAAAATATTTTTTAAAAATTATTATTTTTGTGGCTACGAGTTTAAAGCAAATATTAATGAACAAAAAAGTTTGTTTTAAACTGTGTTATGCAATGATCACATATACGGAGGTTTTTTTTGTTTTCTAAAAAAACACAAACGAATTAAACATTGCCATCACGTCACACTTTTAACCCATTGAAATGTGTACCTCTAAGAAATTTGTAGGTTATATATTTTCAATGGTTTAAGAGGGTTAATAGAGAATTTCTTTAATTATTTGTATGTTGGACTTTGTTTAAGCTTTGATATTTTTTAGTGTAGAACTTTTAATTCTCATTGAGTTTATAAAGTAAATACAGTGCTGTGCAAAATAATAGACTTATTTTTATTTGGTAAATATTTTCTATTATGAATGATATTTAGTTTAATTTTTTATTTATTTAAGAACTGTACTAAAAGATACACATCCACAAATGTTTTTGTTTTTTTATGACTTTATTTAAATAAAAAAAATCATTTTCCTATGATTCAAAATAATAGACTTATTCAATATTTCTTAAACAAATATATATATTTTTTCATTAAACACTAAAACAAATTAAATTTTCTACTAATATTGAATATTATAATAATATGCCAAGTTAATTCAATAACCTGAATGACCGCCATTATTGTTTAAAATGCACTGAACTCTTCTGGGCATTGATTCTATAAATTTTTGTCATTTTTCTATAGAAATTGCCTCCCATTTCTTTTTAATATCTTTCCAAAGTTGATTTTTATTCCGAAATGTCTTCCCATCTAGACCTCTCTTCAGTTCAACCCAAAGGTTCTCAATAGGATTTAGATCCGGTGACTGTGAAGGCCATTCTAAAACAGATACATTGTTAGCACTCAGCCAAGATTTAACAAATTTTTAGGAGTGCTTAGGATCATTGTCCTGTTGTAAAGTCCATTCTGGTGGCATATTGTTCTCCACATAGGGTTGCATAATATCCTTCAAAATATCACGGTACATTTCTTGGTTCATTATTTTTGTGATCTAATAAAGAGGGCCAACACCATGCCAACAAAATTCACCCCACACCATTACACTTCCTCCGCCGTGTTTTTCAATCTTTTTTGTATAACGATCATCTAGTTCCTTTCCATTTGGTCATCTAACATTTCTGCGACTATCTGACCCGAACAAGTTAATTTTTGTCTCGTCGTCCATAAAATGTTCTTAAAATTTTCAACTTCACTATTTTTAATTTTTGTAACAAATTTTTTTCGAGCTGCTTAGTTGTTTGAGCTTAAAAATGGTAACTTCCTGGCGATTCTACTTGGCAAACCTTTCTCTAAAAGTTTTCGTCGGACTGTTGAAGCACTAATTATGTTATTTCTTCAGAAATGGCTTTTGAAGATAGAAATGGCTGCTTCTTCACTAGAAGAGCTATCTGTGAATTCGTGGTAGCTGTTATTTTGCAAGGTCTACCACGTGTTTCTTTTGATGGCTTCCACTTGATCGATATTTCACTATTCGCCTTTCTTAAGTTGTGCTATGTACATTACGACCCATCATTTCGTAAAAATAATATTATTTCATAATATTTTTTTAACAATAATATTTCATTTACCTTACATTTAATTATTTTCAGAAAATTTATCCAAATTGTAAGGTAAATTAAAACAAAAAATATAATCCTTTAAAATAAGTCTATTATTTGCCACAAATTATATTTTAACTTTTCTTGAAATGTTTACGAAAGCGCATAAAGGAAAGAAAGAAACTTCTTAAAAATACCCATTATTTTTAGTATTGACAATATCAAAAATAACGGTACCAAAAATTCCTAAGAGAATGTTTTTTTAATAGTGTTAAATCGAAGAGAAAATATTTAATATACAATAGCCTATTATATTGCACAGCACTGTATATTTTTATTTTTCTAAAGAAATTGGGAAAGATTTCCCGATGATTATTAGCACAGATTTCTTGACGATTATTAGAACAATATTAAACCATTAATATTTCGTTTGTCGCAGCTTAATTATTTATAGTTTCTTTATTTTTACAACTTTAAAGACTTCTGGGAGCTATGTGTGGCAAGTTGGCGACTTGACTAGTACTACATTTTTATAGCTCCTTGTCTTGGCTATATGTAACGTGATGGAAAAAAAAAAACCGAAATGTTTCTGGTGATTGGAGTGACTATACCTACAATAAGATTTTCCAGATACTTTATTAGTATTCACCAGTGTTTTTAACATAAAAAATATACGTAATTTCCATACAGGGAAGAAATTTTAAGTATTTTTAGTACAAAGAAATTTATTTAAAAAATTATTTTTAAAAATTGTCAAACAGTTCAAAAATAAAAAATTATGAATGAAATTTATAGGTCTGTTCGTTTGCATGATTTTTTTTTACTAGTTTTACTATTTTTGCAAGTATTTTACTCGAAAAGCGTAAATTTTTCGAGAGAAAAATGTTTCTTTTTTGCTATATTTTACTTAAATATTATGTACGAACAAAACTAGTAGAACTATTTTATTTTCAAATTGCTATTGAATTTTATTTTGAAAAAAAAAAAAAAAATAATCACAAAATATGTTTAACTTTGTTTTGTTGAAGCTGTGGTCAATTTTGAATGAAGTCTTGCAAATTTTGGAATTATGATTTATATCTTTATGAAACTTACGTGTAGAAAATTATATTCTAATACTAATTTATGAACATTTAAATGAATTTCAGAAAGTTCCTTTTTATGGGAACCATGATCAATTATGGTGTGATGGTTTTGAAATCTGCATTTGCCTTTTTTGACATTTTGCCTGATTAATAAATTAATGAGTATTATAGTCAATTATAGATCAATATTAAAAAAAATTGATTTGGTTGTGAAAGGTTACAAAATATTATTTATGTTGAATTCTGCCATATTTCAAAGATTTATAGGAATCAAACTTTATTCTGGATTGACATTTGTATGGAAGCTAGGTGAAATAATGAACAGATTTTAGTCAATAGACTTCGTCCCTCGATTATACAAGTTCTAAGTACCAAATTGCGTTAAATTATCTTCCAAATCTACATGTAGTCTACATGAAAGGACACACATACAAACAGAAAATTAAATCAATTCAGCTGGTGATTCAAGTCGACTGGTATATTTTGAGGTAGTTTTTATCAGCATCAGTAGGGTATAAAAATTAACAGTACAATAATGCATGGGGTTTAAGTAAAGCATCCAGTTGTGAGGATTAAAGAAATAATACTTTTATTATTTCTTTAAAATCTTCACAACAGATTGCTTTACAAACATATCAAGAAACTGAACTACTGATAATATTCAACAAGGCTAAAAACCTTTAATATAATTTTTTTATTTATTGTAATCACACTTACCCTTAGATAAAAGTAATTTTTTATTTTATATAAATAAAAAATTAAATATAAATTTTATGTTTTATTGACACTAAAATTTATTTTATATTTTCCGTTTTCTTACTTTTTCAAGTAATTTTTTTTTGAGAATTTTTTTAAAGTTTTTTTTACTATTTTTGGTAGAATTTCAAATAAACAAACTTTATATTTGTACATAAATTTTATTTGTTTAAAAATTTTATTTTTTGAATTAGAAAGTGTTTGTGTTTGAAATTTTTATTTAAATAAAAAAATTTTTGAAAATATTTTGGCAAAGAAAAAATAGGACAAAAGCAAAAAAAAAAAAAAAAAAAACACAATAAAATGATATGTGAACAGTGATGTTTAAACTCATTATGTTTTCCAAAAATGTAAGGAAAAAAAAAAAATAAAAAATTACTTTTTTATGAAATGCGTCGAAATTAGTTTTTTCAATATTATTTTTCAAATATATAGTTTGAAATATAAATATTTTATTGATTAAATTTACGCATATTTTTTTTATTTAAAACCTAAAAATTACTTAAATTTTATGAAGGATATAAAAAGTTATATATTTTTTTAGACTCTTTATAGTACGATACAAATCCTCAGATGGCACTTATTATAGAAAATGTTAAAATTTCAATACAAAAATTTACAAATCAAGAGAAAAAAAAAAATTTCTTTGATTTCTTTGATGATAATTCATTTTTACTACTTTTCAGCAGACCATTTTAAGGTTTAAAATTGAAATTAAAGGTCATAGGTATACAATTTTAGATTACCTTCCGTGTAAATATATCCGCAATTCGTATGAAAATATTTGATATATTTTTGGAACCGATGTATATACTGGTTATCGAATAATATAAGGAGTAAGATCGAAAAATTCTTAACATACATAATATTCAATAACTTGAAAACGGTTGATCTTAGAGTATTCATTATTTTTTTAATCATTTGATAGTTTAGCACAGATCACAGAAATATATAATTTTTATGGTTCTAACTACTAATTTTAAAATTGTGGACCATTTTTGAAAACCCTTTCTTTGGAGATTTGATAGTTGCTTCAGTCACTTTTTTGGAACAGTGTGCACATCTTCTGTTAAAATCTTCAGTAGTTTGGGACACCTTTTTTGTGCTCTTGAATTCACTTTTCAAAAGTGCTCAATATCTCTCCACTGGTCTAAGCTATGGACAATTTTGAAAAATGTCCTCTCTTGGTACTAAAACTATGTTATTGATTTGGTACCACTCCAGAGCTTTCTTAACGTAGTGACATGATACCAAATGGGTCCAAAAATATGTGGACACGTTGTGCTTTCTTAAGAAAAGAAGAAGTCTTTTTTGCAAATATTCCTTTATGCATATTTTGGTATTTATAGATCCGAATGTATCAAATGACTGTCCTGTTTTTCCACAACTGCAAAAAGCTTGTCATACCATGAATTTTGTAAGAAATTTTTGCTTCTTTTGGGTCTTAAACTTATTTCCAACATTGATTCGAGCATTAGCAATAAAAATTTTTGAGACACAAGCTGCGAAGATTCTACCAGCACCTACGTTTCATCGTCAGATTGAGTATTTTTGTATGAAATTTGGTTTTAAATTCGAGTCCTATTTTTGGCTTGTAATTTTTTTTTTTTTTTTGCAGAATTCCAGTTTGGAATTTTTTGAACTTTATATGTTATCAACTTTCCCATTAGCTTTAAATTTTCGCACCAAATAGTCGAAGCACTGAGAAAACTGAGCTGATTTTCTACCAGATGTGTTTGGAGTTCCTTTCAATATGCCTTCAATTTTCTGGCCTTCCCAATATCATGTGGTCCTTTTTTCTTACCGAACTAGGTTTCTCATCAATAGTCAAATTCTCCTGATACTGTTTAATAACATTAGAAACGGTTTTATGGACGACATTTAATTATGTGGCCAATTATTTGTAAGACCTATTTGGATTTTTTGAAATTTTTTAATAACTTGTAGGACGTAAATCTTTTTCGTCACTATTTTGATGAAAATAAGGACAAATTAACATGGTTGTTATTAAAAATAATAACTGAAGTATTTTTTCATGATAACTAGATCAAAAAAAATTTTGAATATTGATTCCGAAAAAAGTTATGAGGCAAAATGTATGTTAAGAATTTTTCGATCGCACTGCTTAGCAATAAATTAGTGGTGTTGTTTCCTTTTCTAAAATTAATATTTTGTTTCAATAATATCTCAAGTTATACATTTTTTTCCAAAACGGAATTTTAAAATATATTATGAATGTGTTGAATTATGCACTTATACCATTTCCAAAATATTATAAAAATAAAATTTATGTCTTAAAAAAGTACATATTTGAAAGAAGTATGTTAAAATCAATCATGAATTTTAATATAGGAAATATGGAAAAATAGCATATCGTCCCTGATCTGACTTAATTACTTATGTAATTTTTAATAACTTTTTAGGAAAGCTGAAAAACTGTTTAAATTCGTAGTATATTTGCATTTTATATTTGGTTTTACATAAGTAATTTTGTAAATCCTAAACTAGTCGAGATATCGACAAATATTTTGGTGGTCATATGTACAACTAGTAGGGGATCTAAATGCAGTAATACAAAAATTTCCAAAATTTTTACATAGGTAATTCAGTCAAAGCAGGGACGATATGTTAATTTATACATTTTTTACATTTCGAAAAAAGGAAAATCAACCGAATTATATTTTGCTCCTCATACGATTTTAAATATTTTTACATCTTCTTAAAGCTTTCGGTAAGACCTAGAAAAGCATATTAATTAAAATGGTAAGGTGTAAAAAATTTAAGAGTTTTTTTTTCAAAGGAATCTCACAATTCCCAAAAAAAAAAAAAAAAAAAAAAACTGACGAAAAAATCCCAAAAATGGATTTTTGTTTTGGAAGTTCAGAATGCCACCACTTGTAGGAGTGGGATTAAAAAATTCCTCTTAAGTCATCTTAAAATTAACACAGTTTTGGAGTTATTCAGTTGGAAATTTGTTGGAATTAATGATATAAATAAAATAAGCTATATATTATATTCGTCACCTGAAATGTAAAAGGCAAAAAATAAAATTATAAAATTAGTTTTTCATACAAATTAATGGAAAAATCTCGATCTTATTTACAATACTATTGAGCAGTTAACCCTTTCATTATATTGTATCCATATGGATACATGACACATTTTGGTAATTTTCCGTTTCATACTTTTATGCTAATATTTCTGAAAGAAAAGCATGTACGACAACGAAATTTTGTATAAATAGTATGAGGGTCCATATAAACTTGTAAACCAAAAATAGGCGTGGTCTGCCCACTTTATTGCCACCTCCCATATAAGGTGAAATGTCGACGAAATTTTGTACAAATAGTTCAAGGACCAATGTAAACTCGGAAACAAAAAATGGGCGTGGTCTGCCAACTTGAATGCTCACTTTACCGCCCCTTCCATATAACGTAAAATTTGAAAAAGTTAATGGTGGGTATATAGATTAGGCCAAGCCGAATAAAACATTCTCGCTTGTTTTTTTTAAATTTTTTTACTAACTTTATATTTTTTTACACATTTTTTGTTTAAAAAACAGTAACAATATATAAAACTACCGACAAACTACTTATAACTACAAATCAGATATTAGGGTGATCAATTATTCGACTTTTTTGAGAAACCGGTTTTTGAATAGTTCGAATAGTTGGTATTTTAAAAAACCCGGTTGCACTTTTTGAAATTCAGAAAATACCGGTTAACCGGTTTTTTGTAGAAGTTAATATAGAATAGAAACATCTGGATCCGTTAGAATTTGAAGAACGAATAGTAGATTTTTAGTTTCTTACGTCGTCTGGGAGCTTCAGAAAGCTCTGGAGAGAAAACAATGCTTAGGAAAGATATATTTAAATCCATATATATAGATCCACGTATTTTCGCTCCCTGATAGAGATTTAAAAATCTGGCTCGTTAAGATTTGTAGGACAAATAGGGTTATAAGTAATTTTCTACGTCTTCTGGGAGCTTTAGAAAGCTCTGGAAAGAGAAAAAATTCTTAGAGAAAGACACATAAATCCTCTTATATCCGCTCCCTGATAAAAATTTCAAAATATGGCTCCGTTAGGATTTGTTGGACGAAAAGTTTTATAATTGAGCCAAATTTTAATTTTCTGCGTCGTTTGGGAGCTTCAGAAAGCTCTGGAAATAGAAAAAATGCTAAGTAAATTATATACTTATCTAGATGACTAAAAGATAATTATGTTTCAAAATTGTAGAAAAAAATCATCAAAAATTAGACTAAATTTTAATTAGCATAAACAGAAACCATGGCTTAATATGGTAGCCTGTCTCAATTGAAACGATTCTGCAGGTGGAACTTTTTTAACACAACACCTTTAAAAAATAAAGGAAATATTGGATCAAAAAAATCAAATTGGGTGCAAAAATATTACAGATATTACAATAGATTAAAAGAAGTCATACAGGATAATTATTACTTATTTATTTGTTTAATATTAGAGAATAAATTCCAATTTAGAATTAAACTATATTTTTAAAACATTAAAAATCAGTCTTTATGAATATTTAAAAAATTATTCCTAATTAGTACATGTTTTCTGAAATAAAATGCTATTTTTAAAACCGGTTTTTTGTGTTTAAAAAAACCGGTCTATTCGACATTCGAAAAATTAACATTTTGAAAAAACCGACAGCACATTGACTGAAAAAAACCGGTTTTAAAACCGCGTCGATCACCCTATCAGATATGCACCTATACCCACATATTAATACTCTTTATTTAACCATTAAAATAATAAAAAAAAACATTAATTGTTTAATCAAGGACCGTAATGATTATGAGTTTTAAAATAAAAATCAACAAATAATCATTATTTTTTGATTTTTATTTTTTCGCTCAACTTTTAATGATTATTTTTGATTTTTATTTTTTTTTGCTCACAATATAAAACTTAACATGAAACATTAAACTTTGATCTAGTAAACATTTTTTTTAAGTAAAAACTTTGATTTATTGCAAATAATTTTATTAAAAAAAAAAAAAAAAAAAAAAAAACAGATTTTTAATAAAAAAAAAAAAAAAAAATCGATTTTTATAAAAAAAATTTGATATTTTTTAAAAAATCTGATGAAAAATATATCATCACACTTCCCTTTTAGTAAATAAATCTAATTTACGATGAGAATTCTTTTTTATTAAAAATTGCGTAATAGTTTCATTTCTCATGTTAAGTTTTATATTGTGAGCAAAAAAAGTAAAAATCAAAAATAATCATTAATATTGATTTTTTTCATAAAAATAAAAAAAAAAAAAAAAAAAAAAATAAAAATCATTCCGGATTCCGATAGAACCTGTTCTGAAGATTACATTTCTGTATTTAACACTTTTATCCGGTTGTTCCTTGTATCTGATTTTTTTGTTTAAAATTTCAAGAATAATGATTATTTTCTGTCCCTGGTTTAAATAAAATTTTATTATGTTTCAATCGTTTACAGTTTTATGATCCCTAGAGTAAAGAGAACCGGTTCAAAACTAGTCACGTGACAGGTTCTCAGGGCTAGTGACCGGTCCCAGTTCCTGAACTTTATATGAGAAGAATCTGTCACTTTTACATGGTGTTGTCATTGGAGGTGGCTAATTAGCCCCTTGGGACAGGTCAAAGGTCACAGAACTGGTCCAAAAAGACAAGTTCAGAGTCGATTAATTTAATAAAAATTTGATAAAAATTCTGTAATTTTTTAAACATTTTTTTATTATTACATTTATTAATTTATGTTTAGTTTTATTTTATAACTTTTCGTTAATGTCGATGGCGGCACCCCGAATCGAACCCATGTTCATCTAACGAATGTTGTTTTGTAGTCTTCAACGCTAACCTCTCAGCCACTGATTCTTATTGCGCGCGAGTTGCTAATTGCGCACTTAACAAGCATTTTATAAATTGACTCTCAACTGTTAATAGTGTGTTTGTGTCAACTGGTTCCAATTGGAACTTTGGTGACGAGTTAGGTGTCAATTGGTACTTAACTAGTGCTGAGCAACCGGTCCATTATTGCAATTGGCACAAATTTCCCGCAGGGATCTTATGTGACAGCTTAAGTATTATTGATGTGCACTAGATTACCCATGAATACAAAATTTTTGATTTTACTTGCTCCACCGGCAGTTTCTGGTAGATGGGGCTATACAAATAATATGTGTGCAAAAATTGAGTCGATCGGTCGTAAACCGGCCAGTCGACTTTGACCTTTGTCGTACAACAAGGCTTAAAAGTAACTAATATCTTTATTGCGCTATAACTCTTTAATTTAATAATAAGTTTTCCTATAAATTTACTCTA
This sequence comes from Protophormia terraenovae, assembly GCA_951394005.1. Taxonomy (NCBI): domain Eukaryota; kingdom Metazoa; phylum Arthropoda; class Insecta; order Diptera; family Calliphoridae; genus Protophormia; species Protophormia terraenovae. The sequence goes on along the minus strand of OX596077.1, from coordinate 45,392,739 downwards.
TTTATAGTAGGTAACTTGGCTCCTACTATAAACAGGGTAAAAATACACGTGCAAGTATTTAAGCATACATGTGTTTAAAATAATAGACGCAAAACGTGGATTTGTACTTACTTGTAAGTTTAAAAAAATGTTCATAAATATACCAATTTACATAATTTGTGTTTAAAAATCAATAATAATGTGTAGTCTTACAGTTAAAATATTTGATATTAAACAAACATTTTTCTTCCATAAAAGGATTTAGAACAAATGTATTTATTTTGTATGAACTTTTATTCAAATTTGCAAATTTTATTCAAAAAGCAATACACAATAAAATTTATCTGCAAGACAAACTTCAACAACTAAGTATTTATTTCTTAATAGAAATCAAATTTAACTTCTTATAGTTTCTTCTATTTCCATTATAAATACAGCATAATGAACTCCTATTCTTACGCCTTGTGAATTGCTTCAGAGTATTTGAAATTCTGTGGTTGGCGAGATTGTGAAGATATGCTGTTGTTGAAAGTTACATCTTTTTCACATTTCGAATTGATAAATATTGCACATATTGAGTTATATGGTTATCGGCACAGTTTAATCTTTATATTTCAGATTTTTTGTTCACTTTTTACGCAAATGATTTAATAACAAATTTTATGATAAAGTTTTTATGAAATTTTATATTTTTAGAGCGTGTGCCAAACGGTAGCAAAGTTCTGTGAAAATTTTAAATTTTCCTATGGTGAAAAATTTTATAGTTTTGTCGTGCCAAATTAAAACTTTTTTCCGTGATAAATTTTCACAAAATCATTAATATAATTTCACTAAACTTTAAATAAAATAAACATATTTTTAAAAAGTATTTATTTTAAAGAGAAAAACTACAATTTTATAAAATAAACATTAAAAATCTCAAACAATTTCAAATTTAATTTATTATTTATTTCACGGCTTTCAAATTTGTCATTTCTATTGTCAAAAATGTATGTAGCCAGACCTATGAGCTAGTGAAATTTTATTCACCTCATATACTTCAAAATTTTACTTTTCTTCATACTTTGCTACCGTCCCAGCAAAAACTTTATGGTTTTCGGTAATGACGACTACTTATTAAAGTACTTTCCTGGAAAGCAGGTGTCATTATCTCTACATTACATAAATAAGTACTCAATAGTATAATTGCAGAGTAAGTTACAATCACATGGATCAGTTGTCTAGAGCGCAGGATTAGCAACCATAAGGTTGCCGGTTCAACCCCATTCTGATGCTATTCGTTTTTTTAACAAAATGTTTTAAAAATATATTTTATGCTAAAACAAGTTTTTTAGCTTTAAATATTAAGTGCGAGATGGTGTACTGAATAAGACGTTAGTCATTAAAAACGACTAGTTAATAGGGTCCCAAGTTCAAAACTCACTGACGGCAAATTTTTTCGTTTTTTTTTATTTTTGTTTAGGTACATATTTTTTAGTATCACTAGAGTCTAAAAATAACTACTAGAATTCATGGACAACTCGAACAAAAATAACTAGTTATTGAGACAAAAAATAAGTAGTTTAATTTTATTTCCAATTATACCTGCTAGCTTACCAGGAAAGCAAAGTTTTTGATGGGGTTTGGCACACACTCTTATAAATAAAATTTTGACAATTTGTATATTAATCATTTAAGGTAGGTACGATTACACATTCTGTGTAATTATAAATTAAAAATGTTCATTATATTTGAAACATGTTTATCAATATTCAAAATACTATCAGGCCTGTCACAGAAAACCATTCCGATCGAAAGTGGAATTAATTCCATGAAACGAAGAAATTTTTCGGAATGAAACCACAAATCAATTCCACTTTGAAAATTTAAAGTGGTTTTATTCCAAAAAATTTCTTCGTTTCATGTTTTTTGAAGAAGCAAAGTACGGAATTAATTCCACTTTCGATCGGAATGGTTTTCTGCGACAGACCTGTATATTTTGTATGTAGTTTTCCAGACAAAGTTATGGAACTAGCTTTGATAAACACATCGTGCTTAAATTTATGCATTTTATATATTCTTACATGAAAACTTACTAGATCTAAAGTAGTAACTTTACATGCATTTTTTGAGTGTAATTTTTTTTTTCCATGTAATTTTTTTAGATTTTTTTAACTTCAATTGAAAAATATTGTATTTGAATAAGGTGGTTTTAATAAAATTTTTTAATGTATCAAAAATGCGTGTTTTTGTTTTGCGAAAAACTCAAAAAAAAAAAAAAAAAAATTTTGACTGAAGTTAATAATTTTTTATAAAAACTTATTAAATGTGTGGAAAAAGGTTGGTATTAATATTTAACATCAAAAAAATTAAAGCTTAAAAAATTTTCTTCGAGACAGGACCATTTGTGTATTTTTCAATTATACCCCAAAAAGATTATTTATATGCGATTTGTCTTAAAAATTAATAAGGATTATCATATATGGAACCAATATAAACAAAATATTAAAATATTACATATTTTGATCCATGCTATAAAAGCTTGTAACAAAAGGTTTAAAAAAAGGGATACCGTTCTTGAATTACAATTAAAGGAAAAAATTAGACATGTCCATAAAAATCTGCATATGATAGAGACAAATTGAAAGCTTTTTCTTGTTTATTCTAGTCGTGCAATTTTTTAAAGGAGGAAAAAAACATTTTTTGCCTACCAGTTAGGGTGATCGATTATTCGACTTTTTTGAGAAACCGGTTTTCGAATAGTTCGAATAGTTGGTATTTAAAAAAAACCGGTTGCACTTTTTGAAATTCAGAAAAACCGGTTAACCGGTTTTAATACCAAAACAGACTTTTCGGTCCCTGATAGAAACATCTGGCTCTGTTAGAATTTGTAGAACGAATAGTTTTATAAGTAAGACGATTTTTAGTTTCTTACGTCGTCTGGGAGCTACAGAAAGTTCTGGAGAGGAAACAATGCTTAGGAAAGATATATATAAATCCATATATATAGATCCACGTATTTTCGCTCCCTGATAGAGATTTCAAAATCTGGCTATAAGTAAGCCGAATTTAAATTTTCTACGTCTTCTGGGAGCTTTAGAAAGCTCTGGAAAGAGAAAAAATTGTTACAAAAAGACACATAAATCCTCTTATATTCGCTCCCTGATAAAAATTTCAAAATATGGCTCTATTAGGATTTGTTGGACGAAAAGTTTTATAATTAAGCCAAATTTTAATTTTCTACGTCGTTTGGGAGCTTCAGAAAGCTCTGGTAAGAGAAAAAATGCTAAGCAAATTATATATCTAGATGACTCGAAGATAATTATGTTTCAAAATTGTAGAAAAAAATTTTAGTTAGCATAAACAGAAACCATGGCTTAATATGGAAGCCTGTCTCAATTGAAACGATTCTGCGGGTGAAACCTTTTTAACACAACACCTTTAAAAAATAAAGGAAATATTGGATCAAAAAAATTAAATTGGGTGTAAAAATATTATAGATATTAAAATAGATTAAAAAATTCATACAGGATAATTATTAATTATTTATTTGTTTAATATTACAGAATAAATTCCAATTTAGACTTAAACTATATTTTAAAAACATAAGAAATCAGTCTTTATAATATTTAAAAAATATTCCTGAATTTCGATTCAAATATCACTATTTAGTACATGTTTTCTTAAATAAAATGCTATTTTTAAAACCGGTTTTTTGTATTTAAAAAAAACGGTCTATTCGACATTCGAAAAATGAACATTTTGAAAAAACCGACAGCACTTTGACTGAAAAAATCGGTTTTGAAACCGGTTGGAAAACCGCGTCGATCACCCTACTACCAGTGCACAGAGGGCCAGGGAGATCGATTTTTGGCCAAAACCCTTTATCGTTGTCGAATATGGCAACAAAATTCATATTTCAAGGTTATTGGACTTGTTGATTCCAAAAATGAATTAAAAAATAAAAAATTCAAAATGGCGGAACCAAAATGGCTGCCAAAATTTTTAAGAAATTTTGTGATCCAGCTAAAATTTTGTGTATAGGCAGTTTTAGATTTACTTAATTTGAAACTGAAATCAGAATTTGAAAAAACAAAATGGCGGACTCAACATGTTTCTTTAAGTAATGTTAATTTCTTCAAAAATGTATATTTTTTTTTATAATCGATAAATGTGTCAAAAACCAAATACAAGATAACTTTGAAATCTGTATTCTATAAAATTATCGAAAATTTAAAAAAAATGCAATATGGTGGAAACAATATGGTGTCCAAAATTTTTTGTTGCTGTATCTTTCTAAAATTAAGTTTTATGTTTGTTTTTGTTCTTACTGAATTAAAGAACTAGTATTAAAAAATCAAGTAAGAAAGTTATAGTCGGTCTATTCCGACAATATAACACCCTACACCATTGCGTTTGTACATTAAAATGATTTCCGAAATTTTCGAAAATGGGCCTAATATGATAGTGTATATGATTTTTACTGATTTTATAGTTAATTGTGTCAAATATTGCCATTACACTGTAATTTATGTTCGATTTTGGGAGTTAAAGTGATTTTCGAAAGTGGGCTTTATATGGGAGTTATGCCTAATTGTGGACCGATCTTCCTGATATTTTGTACTCTGATTTAATAATGTATTAAATTTATTTGTATTGAATTTTATTGAAATAGTGTCATATTTGTATGGGGTATTTGTATGGGAGCGAGTTGAAATAATTGACGAATCACGACCAATTTCCAACTGTTTTTATTCTTTTAAATAGAGATAGAAAATTAACTGCATCTATAATTATATCGAAGGTAACCATTTTGGTGTAAATACACTGGATAATTATTTATTTGAAAAAATATATAAATGTTTTCTTAAAATTTATGTTATTTTAATATCTAGGAACACTATTATAAATTGGTGTGATAAGGTCATTTATCATTTGGAGCAAGTTTGGGCAACTTTTTTCAAAAACTAACATTCTATTAGATATAAAAATATAAAAAAATAGCTTTTATCGGACTGAGGATTTGTGTGGATTTCTTTGGAAGAAGGTTAATATCAAAAAAATATTTAACTTATTTGATTAAAGTTTAAAAAAATATACTATATGTAAATAATTTACCTTCGGGTTATTTTTGTTATAATTGCCGATTTAAATGTTAATTGATGCGATAAAAAATTTCAGCTTTTATCATAAATAATGTAGCAAAAACGAAAAAAATGGTCCTTTAATAAAATTTATTTCAAACAACTTTTTTAACTTTGGATCGATACAGAAGGAAATGGTGTAGATGGATAACAAAAAAAAAAAAAAAAAAAAAAAAAAAATCGGAAAACATGCTTTTAAATGTTCCTAATAATTTGCCATATTCGTTATTTTCAAATTCTTAAAAACGACTTATGGCCAAAAATCTACAGTAGCGAGCATACAAAATGCAACGCCAGGCTATATGATTTTTGATCGTATTGATTAGGGCTAGAACGTCATTAAATTAGCCAATTCTATTGTGATTTTATTCTTTGCGGCCTTAGCCAACTATTTTATGTCATTTTGTTCCAAATTGTTACGCATACGAACAGTTAATAATATTTTTTTTTTTAAAAGTTGTAAATTTAAGGGAGCAAAGAAAATGAAAACTATAATTTGGTAGTATTACCACTAATTACTACCAATACATATAAATTTAAGGTAATTTTAACTACAAAGGATATTAATAATATTAAGAAAACACTCTTTTCTCCATACTTTTCGAATTTTCGAATATTTTTGAATAACATTCTGATAATTGCAGTGAAATAATATTAATATGTAGTTCTAATATGAAGATTCTAAAAAATTATCTTAAGGAAACAATAATGAAAAATAATATTTTATATTATCTGAATGACCACATTTGGCCATTCAAGCTACTATTGCCAGCAATCGTTGATTTAATAATGTAAATAGGGTAACTGGATATCCTTCCAACAAAACACATATTATTTACTTACATAAAACTACCACCTTTACTTTTAGAGGCACGTCCTTTATTATTTTTACGAGTACTATATAATGGAAATAAGAGCCTATTACGATAACTTGAATTAATTTGACCCTAAACCCATATATTTCAATTTTAGACGATCTAGGTAGACATACTTACTTAAATATTAATTTCCAATAGTAAACAAGTCCAATAGTCCAATCATCACGAAGGATGCACTTTCAATTTTTCAACATATGAAGAGTTCAAAATAGGTATATTTCTTAACTGTTTTTCCTTGTGTTAGAATTTGTTCCAGGACCAAAATCAAAGGATATTTGAACACTATAGCGATACAGGGCATTCGATAATGTCATATCATTGCGAAAAACTATTTTAAGCTGTTGATTCCATCTCAATAACGATCGAAAGTGGTTGCGTTATTTCGGTCGGAAGGTCATACTCAATTATAAATTATGAAGTTAAGCTAAACTATCATAAATATTTGATCGCTTATTTATAGAAAATGTTTATTGGTTTTAAAACAACTAACAAAATAAATAATAATTCCAAAAATATCAATCTCTATTGAAAAATATCCAAAATAGTTCAGAAAAATATCAAAATTTAATAAAATTGGAATTTATTGCTAATATTTATATTATTTGTAGATTTCATGTATCTTATACAATATGCAACGATAGAAAATCATGTTTTTTAACAACACTATAGTTTCCAACCATTTCCAATCAAAATTTTTATCAAAATTTTAAAAATCATGTTTATTTGTTTAGATTTGCATTTTTTTTTGGTCGCTCACATTTTCAACTGCTTTTACTAAACGTTCAATAATTTTCGTTACGCACAAAAATATTCAACAAAATTATATGTAACAGGTATCTATTACCACAAATAATAAAATTACATTAGTACTGTTACATTAGGATTTGCTATAAGCACAATATATGTGCGAACAAAGATCATATCACATAGCGTTGCATTTTTAATGCTCGCTACTGTTTTACCTTGTATTTCATAAATTTTCCAAAATATATCATAATATAGGCCAAACTATTTAGAACCCCAATAAATTAAAATAATACTCACCGCATATGGTGGTATATCCCAAGTCTCTGGTAAATTGTAATTTGCTTCAAAATTATAGGAAACGAAAACATTACGATGTGGCAAATCCAAAGGCACAGCAATAGCAGCAAATACCTTTAAACCAAAAATTTTTTAAATTTTTAAATAACTTTAAGAAATCTTCAAACAAAATCTCACTAAATTATCTTACACCATAAGCACTATTGGAGGGAAAGAATAAGGCTGTTTGTGTAAATTTTATACTACAACAAAGACCCACTAATATTAAATATATTTTTAAAAATTGCATTTTTGCTTTAATTTTCAAAAGAAGTTCTTATTTAAATTTAATAAAATTTCAAAATTATTATTATTGTTTTTTTTTTTTTTTTTTGTTTTAAATAACGTCTTTTTTATTTTCTAGAATTACACTTTTTATTTTCAAGTGATTGGTGTTAACTCTTAAACTTCTTAAATATAACTAAACATAGTGTTTTGTGTAGTAATTTGTTAAAACTTTTAAACGCCTCAATAGATGATGTGTATCGAATTAATTAGAACATTTTTTTTAGGATTTGTTTTTTCTCATACGTGCATATCTTTCATTCGGTATTTTCTTTTAATTTGAATTTGAATGAAAGTGTCTGTTAATTAACAGTGTCAATAAATATAAAACGGTTATTTTGTGCGTTAAACTTGTGGCAGTTTGTCGTTGGTACTGATACTGGCGCTGCTTGAGCATTTCTTGAACAATACTGAACAATGAAAAAACGTTAATAGTTTTTGATGTTAAGTGAACTGGAAAATTTTTTCTATTGATTCATATTTATTTAGGGTTTCCCATAATGTGACCTTATTTTTAAAGACATTGTTTTTTTGTTTGTTAAGATTATGGTTTACGAAAAAAAAAAAAAACATTTAAAAATAGTATGTTTACATTGTTCATATATAATTGAGAAGTAAATTAGAAAATACAGTTTTGATAATAGATCTCTGTGTGCGAGTAATCAAATGAAGTCGATTAGATTTCGCAGCATTCTTTACAAATTAGTTTACAAGATTCAATCAGATAAGTATTCTACCGGGTGTAGTTTAATTTTCAATATTTCGAAATATGAATATGTTTTTACAAGAATCTGAGTATAATAATAACAGCTCTAATAAAGAGTTAAATTTATATCATAAGTTTCAATGTTACTGCAATTGCGATAATAGAATTATATACTTTTTGCGTAGTTACCGATCATCCAATACCGCCACTCTATTTCCTAAAGATCTCAAATATATCTCAAATTTCAAATCCTATTTACTTTTTTTGCTTTTAACAGCAATATTTGTCATTCATATACAGACCGAGCTCGTCGGAAATTAGGGCCACGAAGTCAAATATGAATGAAAATTTTAGTCGTGATTTGACGTCGCACGAATTAACGTTAACACACATTAGACTCAGTATAGTATGTTAACACACAAACGCTATGGTAATTGTTGTTTGTATATTGAACAATACTGAACAATGAATAAAATTTAAAAGCTTTTGATGCTAAGTGAACTGGAACATTTTTCTAATGATTGGTGTTTAATTAGGGTTTTCCGTATCGAAATAAGTATTCGAAACCCTCAAATTTGTAAAACGTTATTCGCTCTATCAGATCTTCTTACTAATTATATTTGTTATGTGCGACCAAAAATGTAGCTAATACTTTTATGTATGAATGCAGTCTTCAAAATTTCATTTGGAGATTATCGATGGCTGCGGTTCCAAAATGGGTATAAATTAATATATACATTATTTTTTCGGAATAAAAGATCGAAGCCGATCGAGGACCAAATTGAAATATCTAAAAAGATAACACAATTTAATGTATATTGCCTAGTACTCATTAGTGTTTCCATAGGAATACAAGTTTGTGCATTCCGTGCACAAAACGAATGTCATTTGGTGCGTGGTTAGAGCTGAGGTGTTTTCGAGTTGATTTGGAGGAGTGCATTCCCCTTGCGGGTCAGGGAGGATAAAGCTCAGAACAAAAAACTAATTTTATCACTGAAGAAATATTGCCACCTTTTTGGAAAAAAACCCAATTTTTTTATAGTTCCAACTTTAGATTAATATAACTTTTTCACGGATTCATATAATTATATGATTCTTGCAGCAATATTATTTATAATTTTGTAGGGAATCTGGCAAACATTTTAGAAAAATTCTAGGGGCAAAATTAAGCACGCCAAGTTAAAAAAACTAAAAAAAGGCGAGGCTAAAAATTTATTTCGACCCGAATATCTCTTAAACTAAAAGAGGTAACCTACACATGTAAGCATATTTGTAGAGATTTACAAGAGCTATCTATAAATAAAATTTCTTTTCTGTCGTATCATAAATGAATTTTTGGCGATTTTTTAAAAAAATTACATTCCCGAGATGGGTAGCTCTAAGGGTTCTTTAGCTACAGAATTATTTAAAAAAAAGCGTTTTGGAACCACTGTGTGCTGTTAGTTTTATTTTTTTTAACAAAATGTCTAAAAATCCCCAATAAACCATAGCACGATATATAAGCATAAGTATTTAATTGCAAAAAATATATTTTTTAAATACTAAAACCATTCAGAACTAAATTTGGTACAGACGATTTTACTATCGTTATTTTTGGAAATTACGATATTATAAGGAAAGGTACACTTTAGTCCGTAAAAACTATCGTTTTAGATTCGAAAACGATTATCACTAGTGATAATTTTTATCACCTAGATAATATCGTTTTGATATCGTTATAATATCGTTTGGTTTATTGGGTGTATTCTACACTAAAACAAGTTTTTGTCACTTAAAAAATTAAGAGCGAGATGGTGTACTGAGTAAGACGTTAGTAGTTAAAACCGAATGGTTAATTTCTGCCCAAGTTCAAATCTTACTGACAGAAAAATGTCTTCGTTTAGATACATATTTTTTATTACATCTAGAATTTAAAAATAATTTTACATGAATTGTGGATAACTCGAACAAAACTAACTAGTTATTTAGGCAAAAAATAAAAAGTTTATTTCTGTTTCCAATTATACCTGCTAGCTTATCAGGAAAGCAAAGTTTTTCCTGGGAACATATTGAAAAATTATGCTGACTACTCGCTAACGATTCTTATTGCATCGTTTTACATTACTTTGCTTTAAGAGTATTTTTTTTCCTAGCGATCTTATTCAGTAAATGTCTTTTAAAAGCAAACAACGCAACAATTTTGGTGGAAGTTTTTGGGAATGATGCTTAAGCTGAAGCAAATTGTTCAGACTGGTTGAGACGATTTAAAAATTTCAATGTGCATAAAGAAGATGATGCAGGCTTTGCTTGTTCAATACTCTTGTCAAACGCAGAAAGTGAAGTGTGTGATTTATTATAAGCTCTTTACACAGAGTAAAGTGATCTCGAGAAATCTTTGCCGAACACAAACGATCGGTTTGAAAAGAGCGAAAGGTGCTAGAACATGCAATCAATTATATTTTTAGAGGGACTTTTTTTTATAAAATTCTAATGTATGGAAAAATGTATAGATTTTTAGTATTGTAGGTATTTTTAAGCAACCCAGCAAAAACTTGATATAGCATGTAGTTACGGTTGTAGTTACTTTTCCATGACAACAACATGCCGTCTACATTACATAGAAGTAGTTAGTAACTATTTAATTATAGCCTGGTATGTAATTACTTATTTATGATTACAGTTTTTGAAAAACTATTTTTTTCTGATTTATTATTCAGTTTATCAATTAATATATTTAAAAAAAGAATTAATGTGCGACAAAACAAAATTTGCTTATGTATTAATTTTCCATCTAAAATAGTTTTTAAAATATTAAAGTTTTTCCTTATTGTTCAATTTTTGAAATTTAAATTTATAAAATCTTTCCACGTTTAAAATTAAAAAAAATATATTTAAAAAAAAAAAATAAAAAATTCTAAAAAAAACGAGAGAAGAAGATATAGTCGGTCAAGCCCGACTATATGATACCCTACACCATTACCATCCACATAATTTTGTTTTTACTTATATACAACTTACTTGTGTTAAATATTAACATAATACTAACATTTGTATGGGATTTATGCACGTTAGTGATTTTCAGGAGATGAGTTTATATGGGAGCTATGGTCAGTTATGGACTGATCTTCATGAAATTCGGCAGACGGATTTTTGCTGATATAAAACTTATATGTAATAAATTTTATTAACATACTCCTATTTTTAAGGCATCTATAAGTGTTAAAACTCTATTCCGGGAGGACATTTGTATGGGGGCTAGGTGAAATAATGGGCCGATCATAACCAAATTCAATAGGATTCGTCCTTGTGCTGAAAAAAGCATATGTACCAAATTTCATCAAATTATCTTCAAAATTGCGATCTGTACTTTGCGCACAAGCTTTACATGGACAGCCAGCCAGCCAGCCAGCCAGCCAGCCAGCCGACCAGACGGACGGACGGACATCGTTAAATCGACTCAGAAAGTGATTCTGAGTCGAACGGTATACTTTAAGGTGGGGGTCCAAAGATTTTTTCTCTGCGTTACAACTTCTGCACAAACACATAATACCCCAACCACCTTCGGTGGTGTAGAGTATAAAAATCGAATTTTCTGTGAAAAAAATTAAGTGAAAAAAATTAAGTTTAAAATAGCAACAATATGCAAAGCTGCTATTAAATAAATGAAAGAAAAAGATTTGCCAATAACTTGGTTGTTTATGGACCGATTTATTCGATTCAACCATAATCCTAACGGAAAATTAAAATTTGAAAAATAATGTTAATATTTAAATTGAAATAAAATTGAAATGAATAAAGTAAAAAAAATCTTTCAAAAATTTACTTCTTTTATTGAAATCGTAACACCGTTGTTATAATGGCGTCCGTCAGAAAATAGTTTTTTGAGTGTTTACCTTACATATAGAGGTATATAATTAGAATAATCTTATGTTGGTCCCAGCTTAAAAATTTGAGAATTTAAAAAAAAATTGAAAATTGACAAAGCTTGGATAGGGCCTGTGGTGAAACCTTTGCTCCAAGCTCCTCCGGACTTACCTTACACGCATTTGTATTAAGATTGCTTTTAAAAACAATTTATAATTACACAACTGAATAACTCACTGCTTTAGGTACTTCGACTCTTCAACTGCAACTACTCTAAGTCTCTTAACACTTTCTTTTATATTAACGTCCTGCACTACTGGCTACTTTTAAAGTAACTAGAACGATCCTCCCGTGTAAATTCTATAGCTGTCTATTTCTCGTCTATTAAAAGTCCGTTTAAAGTGAAAGTTCCATCCAGAATGTTCGTCTTTAATTATACTATGACTCGTCCATATTTCGTCCGTAGCCTACGTGACTCGTCACTAAATCGATTTTGAATATTCTTTCCGTTGACAGATTTAACCCTTTATAAACCAAGTCAGTCAGATCTGTTGACACGATCCAATCCCACATATATTTATATGATTCATGCATCAATATTATTTAGATTTCTGTTAAAAATCTGGTGAATACACATTTGCAACTATCAACGAAATTTGACTTAAGTTTATGGTTTCGATCTATTATATTTATCGCCCAAGATTTATACAAACTGCCATACAAAACGAGAAAAGAAGATATAGTCGGTCAAGACCGACTATATGATACCCTACACCATTGCGTATGAGCATAAAAATTCGAGAAGTGGATTTATATTAGACCTGTAGACCAACACTTTTACTAAATCTAAAATAAAGTATACAAGTACAGAATAATGCGTTAATAATAACATCTAGATGATTTTATGCATTATAGGGCGATTTCCGGAAATGGGTTTTTGGAGGAAATTATCGATCGATTCTCATAAAATTTTGCAATGTTTTGTACTTTGTGCACAAGGTTTACATGGACAGCCAGCCGTCCAGCCAGCCAGACGGACGGATGGACGGATTGGTATACTTTAAGGTGGTTCTTCGATAACTTTTTCTATGCGTTACAAACATCAGCACAAACACATAATACCCCAACCACCTATGGTGGTGTAGGGTATAAATAGAAAAACAAAAAATGAAATTTGCGGAAATATAAAAAAAAAAAAAAATATATAAAATTCTGTAGCTCTCGCACAATGTGACATTTTGCTAAATTAACAGGTCAAAATTCGAATTTTGACGTCAGTGAGTTAGAAAGTGCTCAAAAATATTTTTTATACTTAGAAATCAAAATAATCAACACAAATAATATGGGGTCAGTCTTCTTAAGACCGCGATCGCGTACGCATGTACAATATTTTTGCTTAAAAAGTGTAAACAATTTAAACAAAAAAAAAAAAAAAACAAATATATTTTTCATAAATAAATTACTAAAATTGTCTTATTACAAGAACAATAAATATACAAAAATTTTTGTGAGCACAAACAATTTTCATTGCCCTCATCATGTCTGAGGGCACTGATAGTAGTGATGATGATATTAGCTGGCAGGTAGTTACGTTGCCTACGTTAAAACGCCGTCAAAGTGAATCACCCAAAATATTTCAAAACAAAAGAAAATATATTGATAACAACAATTCAACTACATTAAATAATAATAAAAACAATTTTAACAATGCTTGCATTCCAAAAATAAACAACAACGTTGCTAGTACTTCAAAACAAGCTACCTCTCAAAGCAGTAATCGTTTTGCTACACTTGATAACGAAAATAATGAAATAGACTCTACTGATGAAGAGAATGATAATACTGATACTGAACAGAATGATAATAATGATAATGTACCAAAACCTCCTCCTATATTTATACCTTTTGTTGCTGACGTTAGTAAAATGATTGAATCTTTTTCTAAAATAATTCCTTCCGATGATTTTAATTACAAGTCTCTAAGAGATGGCCAAATTAGGTTAATGATAAAAAATATTAAATCGTATAGATTAATTGTTACTTATCTAAATAATAAAAAACTTAAATTTCATACTTACCAAGTTAAACAAGAACGATCGTATAGAGTAGTCGTAAAAAATCTACACCATTCAACCCCCATCGACGATATTAAAAAAGATATTGAAATTTACGGACACAAAGTCAGAAACATCACTAATCTACAAAGCAGGATCACGAAAGTCCCACTTCCAATATTTTACATTGACCTGGAACCAGCTACAAACAACAAAAGTATATACGATATTAAATATATTAATAATGCCATTGTAAATATTGAACCTCCAAGAAAAACTAACGATATTGTGCAATGCCACCGGTGTCAAGAGTTTGGTCATACCAAAAGATATTGCCGCAAACAGGAAAACTGCGTAAAATGTGGGTTAGGCCATCTTACCACTGATTGCTCTAAAAACAATGAAACTCCACCACGTTGTGTTAACTGCTTACAAAATCATCCAGCTAACTATAAAGGTTGTATTGTATATAAACAAATGTTGAAAAGAAGATTGCAAAACAATAATTTATATAGAAGAGATAAAAACAACCAATATACCTTCAACAATGAAAATTTCCCTAATATAACCCAAAACACAATTCCAAATTTACACGAAATAAATAATAATAATAATAGTTCATACTCTGATGTTCTACGGAGTAATCAGCTAAACAATCCCTTTGAAAAAATAGAAAAACTAATAGAGAATCAAATAGAGTTGACAAACAAGCTTATAGGCATGATGTCTGTTCTAATAACAAAATTATGCAGCTAAACCTAAGGATAGCAATATGGAATGCCAATGGGCTCTCCAATCATACCCAAGAAATAGAATTATTTCTTAAAACTAATTTTATTGACATCCTTCTTGTATCCGAAACTCATTTTACTACCAGATCCTTTTTCCGAATAAAAGACTATGATTTAATATGCGCCAACCATCCAGACGATAGAGCACATGCAGGATCAGCAATATTAATAAAATCTTCGATACAATATGACATTTTTAATGAAATAAGGAAACCCTACCTTCAAGCTGCGTGTATCAAAATTGTTTGTGACTCAATTAATATATCTGTATGTGCTATTTATTTTCCACCACGTTTTTCAGTAAAATGTCAAGAATTTGAAGAATTTTTCAAATCTCTTGGACCAAGATTTATAGTTGGAGGTGATTTCAACTCTAAACATCATTGGTGGGGCTCTAGATTGATAAATCCTAAAGGTAGAGAACTCTATAAATGTATAACTAATAACAACTATTCTATTCTTTCTACCGGAAGTCCCACGTATTGGCCTACAGATTTGTCAAAGATACCTGACTTATTGGATTTTGTTGTATATACCGGTATAAATAATAATCTTCTCCAAATAACAGATTGTGATGATCTTAGCTCTGACCATACACCACTTATAGTAAACTTTAATACATTTTTACATTACCAATCAAAAAATTATAAAATTCTCAACAATAGAACTGATATGAACTGTTTCACAAGTTGGATAGAAAGAAATGTTAATCTAAATATATCATTAAAATCAACTTCCGAGTTAGATGATGTTGTCGAAACTTTCAATAATCTTATTCATGAAGCAGGATTTTTATCAACACCAAACATAACAAATCATCATAATCAGAGTAATTTTTTTGTAGATACCGAAATAAGAGCTATGATTAGGAACAAAAGAAGGTTAAGGAGGGTATGGCAGGCAACCAGAAATCCTAATGACAAACGAAACCTAAATAAAGCAACTAAGGATCTTAAATGCCGATTGCAAGAAATAAAAAATGATCATATTGGAAATTTCCTAAAAAATCTTAATATTGATAATAATGACGAGTATTTTTTATGGCATGCTACAAAATATTTGAAAAGACCCACCAAGAGAAATATACCAATCAAAGATGAGAATGGTTTATGGTGTAGAACCGATAAAACTAAATCAGAAGCATTTGCTTTGCATTTATATAAAACTTTTCAGCCTCATGATATAAATAATGGTCCTGATACAGACGATATAAATAATTTTTTAGATAGTCCTTGTCCGATGGATTGGCCAATTAAACACATCTCACCATAGGAAGTTCAAGAGGAAATTAATAACCTTAATTGCAAAAAATCTCCAGGATACGACTCTATTGACGGGAAAGTTGTCCAAGCTCTATCAAAGAAAGCTATTTTACTATTAACTCTTATATTTAATTCAATTTTAAGACTAAACCATTTTCCTACACAATGGAAATGTGCCGAAGTAGTAATGGTACCTAAACCAAAAAAACCTGAGAATGTTGTTACATCGTATCGCCCAATAAGTTTGCTAGTCACTTTCTCCAAAATATTTGAGAAAATATTTATGAGAAGAATGTTACCAGTATTAGAAAAGCTTAATATAATACCCGATTACCAATTTGGATTCAGACATAAGCATGGCACACCGGAACAATGCCATCGTATAGTCTCTTATATACGAGATTCTTTAGAAAACAAAGAATATTGTTCAGGTGTATTCTTAGATGTACAACAAGCCTTTGACAAAGTTTGGCACACTGGGTTATTTTTTAAACTTAAAAAGTTACTTCCAACACATTTTTATTTAATACTAAAATCATATCTTAGTGATAGACATTATTACGTAAAGGTAAATAGAGCTTTTTCGGAAATATACCATATCCAAGCAGGAGTTCCCCAGGGCAGTGTCTTAGGGCCAACCTTATATACAATATTCACATCTGACATGCCAGTCACAAATAATATTTTGGTTGCAACATACGCTGATGATACGGCAATACTAGTTTCTAGCGCTGATCCAAACGTTGCCTCAATACAACTACAAAGACAACTAAACGAAATAGGAATGTGGTTAAATAAGTGGAAAATAAGAGTAAATACCGAAAAATCTACTCATGTAACATTTGCCCTGCGTCGTGGAAACTGTCCAAATGTATTTCTTAATAATTGCGTCATTCCGCAAAGTGATAACGTGAAATACTTAGGATTGCATATTGATCGTAGACTTACCTGGCAAACACATATTAAAGCTAAAAAACAATATTTAAATATAAAAAGCAAACGGCTCTATTGGTTATTGGGTTCTAAGTCCAAACTGAGTCTTGAAAATAAACTGATAATCTATAAAACAATATTAAAACCGGTGTGGACTTACGGTATACAATTATGGGGAACCGCCAGTAATTCTAACATCGAAATCCTACAAAGATATCAATCAAAAACTTTAAGGTCAATTGTCAACGCTCCATGGTTTATATCAAACAAAGCTATCCATGATGATCTATCAATCCCAATGGTTAAAGAGGAAATTTCCAGATTAAGTGAAAATTACCTACAGAGGTTAAGTAATCATTGCAGTTTGCTGGCTATAACACTCCTAGATGACACAAACGAAGTAAGAAGACTGAAGAGGAAGAGGATATTGGACTTGCCATTTCGACACTGATTAAATATGTATCAAAATGTCTTGTATATATTTGTAAATAACCATTTATATAAAAATATATTGTAAATAATGTAAATATTATTAACTAAAATTTAAATAAGCTTAGAAAAATTGTATTTTAAGACAATATTGTTGTTCTCATTGGAGTTCAACAATTAATGTTACTGTATTTAACTTTATATAATTTACTTATTATCCTTTAGGATAGATTGTAAATAAAAATGAATTATTAAAAAAAAAAAAAAAAAATAAAAAAATAAAAAAATAATATGGGGTTATAACATTCCATCCAAAATCACTTCAGAATTTCTAAATTCTTGAAAAATATGGTATCTATGAAAATAAATCTTAGATATCTGAAAACTACTTACAATTATATAAATTATAATCACTTCCGGCACACATTTAACCAAATTCTCATACTATGACTAACTAGATACGCGCAAAATAATAAAAAAATATCTCATTTTGAATCGACTCGTTGCCATTAGCTTTATTTTAATTCAAAAATGGGTCCATTTCGCACAAAACACAAATATTTTTTTTCATTACTTATTGACAGTTTGTTTTGTTTGTTTTATAAATTAAATTTTACAACAGGGTTTCAATTTTTGGTATTGAAAATTCAAACAAATTAAAATTTAAAACATTTTTATAAAACTCTGTATGTATGAAGAAAATAAAAATACAACAACCCTACAAACATTTGGAAGATATCTTCCTAGAAGATATTTACGCAATATCTTCTTTTTATTATTTGGAAGAAAATCATCAAAGCAATATTTTTCTAATATTATATTTTTATCAGTTTGAATAAAATTAGGAAACAAACACAAAAAATAGATAAAATTTTTATTTTTTGTCATTTATAAAGTAATTTTTATCATCAAAATATCGCCCTTTTTTCAGTATGGTGATTATCACCTCCGCAATAAATTTATGATATCTAATTGAAATCATCTGGAAGAAGTTAACGCAATATATAATTTTATTTTTCACTCATGTTTTTTCAATTGTCGAAAAATTATTTAGAAATTAAAAAATATTATAAAAAATTGTACGCCTCTTGGCAAAACAAAATTGATATCATATGTGAGCGTGCAAATTTAATATGCTTATGATGTTACGATATGTATGCATGATTTACAGGATATTGAAACATTGTTTATTATATTATTTATTGATTTCTTTAGCAATAAATTTGGTATATTATTACATCTTCCAGAAGATTATCTGGGAGTATCGCCTTTTTTTCACCTGGATGATTATCTAGCAATATTGCTTATTTTTCATCCAGGCGTATCGATTTCTTATTGCTAAGAGGTATTGCCAGCGACGCACAATCTCACCCGATGGGAGAAACTTCCGCAATACGAATATTGCCGCAATAAATTTTTTCTTCTAAGCAATACGATTTCGAATAATTTTCGTATTACTTTGCTTGTAGGGAACATATTTAAATTATTGTTACTAACACATACTTAAAGTTAGGTACTTTTTTACTAACACACTGTTAGAGTTAGGTACTCCTGCCAAAGAATCGGACTACTTGTATATATTTTGGTTTCTAATTTCTGATTTTCAATAGCAACTTTATAAAAAATTTAAATTAGGTACAAATTCAAATTGCACCAAATTGGTCATTGGTGTAACATTATATTTTTCAGGCTCGAATTGTACCAAAAAAGTACAGCTGTACCAAATTTGACATCCCTGCTCTGAATGGTTTACGGTGTACTTATAATAATTGAATTCTCTGAGAATACTTAAAACATTCTCCCATTACTTAAAATATCACAAATTTTATATTCTTTAAATTTTACCAATTACAACAATGGAGTTCAATCAGATAAAGAATACATGCTTATGACTTGTACAACCACATGGACCAAACATTAACTGCAATCAAAATATAAAATCTAATAAATGAACAAACATACTACATGTGTAAGTATATACAATTGTTCATTCTTATGTATGTAGTAAAACTGAAAATGTTGGCTTAAAACAAAGATGAAATTTTAATCGGCAACAATTGCAACCAACTTATCATCAACATCTTTCATTACTACTTTCATCCATTCATTTATTTGTGTATGCATGTTCTTTTTCCATAGCTCAATCTTCATGTTCCATAAATGGGTTTTGGTTTTATCATATACTCAGTTGCAGCTGATGTCAAGGAAAACTTGATGTTATGGTGGCAGATCAAAAGATTTTTCATTAAATGCTAATAAAGTTTTATTTGTATGGTTACAATGAAAAATTGAATGAATGAATGAATGAATGAATGAATGAATGTTCTACATGTCACACTTGTATGGAATAAAAATGAAGTTAGAATAATTAGTTTTTGGAACTAATGCCACAAAAAAAATTTTTATGCTTCCATATAAAATGTTTTCATTTATTAAGAAACTACAGCTAATTTTAGTTTACTTGTGATTTTTAAATGAAAAATCTAATTTTTATGGAAAGATATGTATAAAGTATAATTTACATTGGAGCCTTATATCAAAAACAACTAGCCATTTTAGTATTTTTATGATTTTGTCTTCTTATGGAAAGATTTTTTCATAAAAAACTGTAGTTTTTTATAGAAAATTTTTAATAAATTTTCTTATCGATAAATTTTCTTTTAATAGATAACTTTCAATGAAAGTATTTTTTATAGAAAATTTTCCATAAATATTTTTTTTTATATAAAAATCTTTGATAAATTTACTTTTTATAGAAAAAAAAATCCGATAAATTTTATTTTTATAAAAGATAAATTTCCGATCATTTTTTTATAGAAAATTTTCAATAAAATTTCTTTTTATAGATAATTTTTGATAGATTTTCTTTTCATAGAAAATTTTCGATAGATTTTCTTTTTAAAGAAAATTTTTGATATATTTTCTTTTTAAAGAAAATTTTCGATAGATTTTATTTTTATATAGAAAATTTTCGATAGATTTTCTTTTTATAGAAAATTTTCGATAGATTTTTTTTATATAGAAAATTTTCGATAGATTTTCTTTTATAGGAAATTTTCGATAGATTTTCTTTTATAGAAAATTTTCGATAGATTTTCTTTTTATAGAAAATTTTCGATGTATTTTTTTTTTGTAGAAAATTTTCGATGGATTTTCCTTTTATAGACAGTTTCCGACAAATTTTCTTTTTACAGACAATTTTCGTTTTTTATTCTTTTTGTAGAAATTTTTCGATAAATTTTCTTTTTATAAAAAAATTTTCGATAAATTTTTTTTCTAAAGAAAATTTTCGATGAATTTTCTTTTAAGGAAAATGTTCGATGAATTTTCTGTTTAAAGAAAACTAGCTTTCCATAAGCTAGTGCGCAAAGTACAGGTCGCAATTTTGAAGATAATTTATGAAATTTGGTACATATATAATATTTTTGCACAAGGACGAAACCTGTTGAATTTTGTAATGATCGGCCTATTGTTTCACCTGGCCCCCATATAAATGTCCTCCCGGAATAGAGTTTTGACACTCATAAATACCTTAAAAATAGGTATATTTTCAAGAAATTTGGCAGAAATAAATTTCATATAAGTGTAAATTGGTCCATAATTGACCAAAGCTCCATATGCTACCTTCTTCCGAAAATCAATTTGGCGTGCATAAATCCCATACAAATTTTAGTATCAACCTTATATTCAAAACAAAGTCATTTATTGTAAGTATAAATAACAGTGCAACATTTTATGGAGATCGATTCATAATTTACCATAGTTCCCATATAAGACCCATTTTCAGGAATCATCCGAAAGTGCATAAATACATGAGAATGTTAGTATCGATGTAATATTCTGTATTAGTATATTTTATTTTATATTAATACAAGTATCGGTCCACAATTGGCCCTTTCCAGAATTTTGGTACACATAGAAAATGGTGTAGGGTATCATATGGTCGGGCTTGAACGATTACATCTTTTTTTTTTCTTGATTTTATATAAATTTTGTGTAAATTAAATGTTGATAAAAAAATGCAACTGACCATAAATTAATGTCTATTGCTGATTAAGATTAAAGATCAAGTAGCCTTATACTTTATTTATTTTCCACTATTTTTTTTTAATAATTTTGTTTATTAAAATGTAAATATTCGTTATTCTTCATACCAATAGTTTTGATCATCTCCAAAATAATCCACATAATCATGGGTTAAATAATTTTCATTATTTTTTTCAATTTTATAATCCAGTAACAAATTATCTAAAATATAGGAAACGTTAAAAAAGTTTTAAAATATTTAATTTTTATTAATCCAAACTTACCTTCAGTTATAAAATCTTTTAAATGTTGATAACGTGGATCATTTACTATTTGGCTTATGATTTCTCTTAATAGATGGTCATCGATTTTTCCATCAAAATTTGTCATAATTCCATTATTTTGACTTTGAAATATGTCATAACCATGGGATATCATATCATGATCATAAGAATCACAACTACTGCCCAAAGCACCATAAATACCATCGTCATCATTATAAATTACCTCATCTAAATATTGATCTTCCAATTCTTCATCGGTATTTGATAGACCAAAACGTTGCAAATCATTCTACGATAAATAACTTTTTTTTTATTCTATGAAATTTTTTAAATTATTTTTTCTTCTCTCACCTCATTTTCAATGACAAAATCCTTAAAAGCTGCTCTGATTGGTGTCATTGTACAAATAACTTGCACTAAAATATAAAGTTTAAACCTCATGGCCGTTAAATGTTAAATGACCATAATGATGATGTTTTGAAATTTTATTGTTTTTATTTTGTTCTTTTAAAGATAAAAATCACTTACCTTTTTCATGGTCAATTTAATACAAAAATTGCTTTGCTCTGTTTGAAATCTAAAAGTTGATTTATCAGTTAATTGTAATGTTTTTGTGTTTTTATGGAATGTTTAAGAATTTAATTAATTTGTATAAATTGGAGGAAAAGTTTAAGATAAAGTATTATTTTTTTTATTAAAAATTAATGTTAGGAAACAGCCTTTTATTGCTAATTTCTTATCTAATTAGGAACAATATTATTTGCGTATTTAAATAAAACATAGTATATAGTTTTAATATTTTTCTTCATTATAATATTTTAGAGAGATACTAATGTCTAAATTAACAACTCATCGAAATTTCAAAATTCGTTAGTTTATTCGCTTGCAGGAATAAGGCAAAATAATTTTAAATAGATAGATTTTTTTTGGAAATAAATCTAATCGGCTGGTTAGGTTAATATAAAATTTCACACATGCGTAGCAGATGTGTGTACAATTTTAAGTTTGTGCATCAATTATGAAAACACATGGCTCATTTTATTCGTAGCATTACCAGATTAGTGATAAAGATGATAAATTGAAACATTTTTGATGTTTTTATTTTTCAAAATAAATTTTTGTTAAAAAAATCTTAAATTTCGCCTGAGAAAATAGTTTTTTGGACACTTATTTCGAAATAACTCCGAAACTTTTGGCGGATAAAAAATCATATTACAGCTACTTAAAGCCAATTGTATTCCGCATATTTTGGTGTATCACTTATGTAAATCGTGCACACCGTTCTCGCACCAGAATGAAAAATTGCCTTATTATAGGCGAAATATTAGACACGCAGAAAGCAGATTCGTGTTTAGCACATCAAAATCCATTAAGACCAACTATTCGTCTTTAGGGGAAGATTTTTTTGTTGACCAGTGTTACTATATTTTATAAAAGAAGTGAGAACTGTTGAAAAATTTATAATTTTAACATTGTGATGTCATTGAACTCTGGAAAGACTAGTCGATGTCCATGTCAGTGGCATTCTCTCACCGACGAATTTTTGTAGGGCACAACATGCCTACCTAAAGGACAGGTCAGTGGAAACGGTGCTACATGACGTGGTCGGTACGATTAAGGATACGATCGACAAAAAAGGAGTATGTGATGGCATTCTTTCTAGATATAGAAGGCGCCTTCAATAATCGTCGATTTTCATGAATGAGTCGATTGGCGAATAAAGAACTGGACGGGAACATTATGAAAAGCAGGGCACAGTGGGGCCAAAATCAAAATAAATGGTAATAAGTCTGGAACTTTAAAACCACTAAACCGATTTAAATGAAACTTGGAACATCGATAGAGGAGGAGTTAAACTTTCAGAGTATTGTTGAGTAAAGTCTGTAGCTGCAGCATAGACGCCGCTACAGTGGGCCAAAGTTGACCACCTCGAGGGTGAAAAACATATCGGGGCTTATAAATTTTACAAATATTAACCGATTTTAAATATTTTTACATTTTTGAATTTCCCTAAGCAAGACAAAGAAAAAACTTATTGTGCTAAATTATCACGTATGGTTTAAAAGTTATTTAACTTCAAAAAATAAATTTCTAATTTTTGGCCCTGACTTTTTTGCGATATTGCCCTATAATTTTAAAATAAAATTTCTAAAATTTTTTTAAAATATGTTGAAATTCTCTATAATTTTCTAAATTATGCTAATAAAAAAATTGTTTTGTTATCTTAATTCGATAACAAGAAAAAAATTTTCAAAGTCAAAATTTCAAAACAGGTCTCAAGAATTGAAATTTTTTGCCAAAAAAATAACTTTATATATTCAACTTTTTAAAAAAATTTAGTTAAAAAAGTTTAATATTTTTTGAAAGACGGGATCCCAAGAAAACGTGTAAGTGTAATTTTTAAAAGTTTTGGACGTTCACCCTACATCAGCAGTGGTCAAAAATGATCAATTTTGGATGAGAAGTTCACCTTTTTGAGTCTGTAAAAAAAATTTATTGTTGATTTCGGTAATTCTGTGAATTAAATTATATAGCTCAATATGTTCTTAAAGGTTTTGCAAAAAATTATGACAGCTTTCCGGTAAACTAAGTCACACGAGGCAATTTTCTGAAAATACCCATATTTTCAATAATAAAAACTTCGACCTTTAAAAATATATAGTAAAATTATACATATTTTTCTGATTTTCACATTTATTAATTCTCCATTAAATATTTTATATCATGTGCAAAAATTATGTTGATACCTATAATTATTTAGAAATTATTCTGTTCAAAATTTTTTAAATATGTCCATATAAACATAGTTTTCATTTGTTCGCTTTGTTTCAAGAAAAGTGTGCAAAAATTTTAAACTAGTGAAATTCAGTATACATAGTTTTAAAGAAGACACAATTTCCTTTAAATTGATGTATAATTTGACAATTTTCAGTTTATTACGTTTATAGTAAATCAATTTCAAATAAGCATAATGCATAAAGTTAATTCTTCATGTTTCCTTCTATTTTTGGTAATGCAGTGGGATAAAACAGTGCGGTAAGGCCGTATAAAAAACAACATGAAAAAAAAAGATTTTGGAACTCTTTGCTAATTTCAAACTTATTTACAAGAAACGTTGCAAACACAAAATAGTCATTATATATATCATTTTAAAGAAAATTGTGTCTTCTTTAAAACTATGTACAATAAATTTCACTATTTTAAAATTTTAGCACACTTTTCTTGAAACAAAGCGAACAAATGCAAATTATGTTTATATGGACATATTTCAAAAAATTTAGACTGAATAATTTCTAAATAATTATAGCTTTCAACATAATTTTTGCACATGATATAAAATATTTAATGGAGAATTGATAAATGTGAAATATATATAATTTTACTATATATTTTTAAGGTCGAAGTTTTTATTATTGAAAATATGGGTATTTTCGGAAAATTGCCTCGTGTGACTAAGTTTACCGGTAAGCTGTCATAATTTTTTGCAAAACCTTTAAGAACATATTGGGCTATATAGTTTAATTCACAGAAGTACCGAAATCAACAATAAATTTTTTTTACAGACTCAAAAAGTTCAACTTCTCATCCAATTGATCATTTTTGACCACTGCTGAATGTAGGGTGAACGTCCAAAACTTTTCAAAATTACACTTACAGGTTTTCGTGGGATCCTGTCTTTCAAAAAATTTCAAAAAATATTAAACTTTTTTAACTAATTTTTTTTAAAAAGTTGAATATATAAAATTACTTTTTTTGGCAAAAAATTAAAATTTTTGAGACCGGTTTTGAAATTTTGACTTTTCTTGCTATCGAATTGAGATAACAAAAAAAATTTTTTTATTAGCATAATTTAGAAAATTATAGAGAATTTCAACGTGTTTTTAAAAAAATTTGAGAAATTTTATTTTAAAAGTTATAGGGCTAAATCGCAAAAAAGTCAGGGTCAAAAATTAGAAATTTATAATTTGTAGTTAAATAACTTTTAAACCATACGTGATAATTTAGCACAATAAGTTTTTTCTTTGTCTTGCTTAGGAGAATTAAAAACTGTAAAAATATTTAAAACCGGTTAATATTTGTAAAAATTATAAGTCCCGATATGTTTTTCACCCTCGAGGTGGTCAATTTTGGCCCACTGTAGCGACGTCCGTGCTGCAGCTACATACTATATTCAACAATATTCTGAAAGTCTAGCTCCTCCACTATCGATGTTCCAGGTTTCATTTAAATCGGTTTAGTGGTTTCAAAGATCCAGACTTATAACCATTTATTTTGCTCTTGGCCCCACTGTGCAGGGTCATCAATTCCGGTTTAGGTCTGAGTAGTTCGAGGAAAGTCATGACAAGAGGCACTCTACAGGAAGGAGTATTATCTCCACTCTTGTGGAACCTTGTTGTAAACAAAGACCTTTTCGAACTCAACGACAAAGGCACCAAAGTAGTCGCATAAGCTGACGATGTTGTGCTTCTCGTCAGGGAAAAATTTCTCTCCAATTAGTGAACTCATGGAATCAGCTTTGGTCGTTTTACTGACATGGGCTAGGAGAACGGTTTGGGAGTAAATCCTACAAAAACCGAACTAGTGCTTTTTACTAGGAAATATAAGGTTTCGGTTTTTAAGCTACCAAGTCTTGATGGTATCAGCCTGAAACTCTCGAGAGAATTCAAATATCTTGGCGTGGTCCTGGACTCTAAGATCTCGTGGAAACGTAATGTCGTATGCACTGTGTGCTTTCTATACATGCAAGAAAACCTTCGGGAAAAGATGGGGTCTGAACCCGTATAATGTCTGTTGGACAATAGTTGTTAGACCCTTCGAAGCTCTTGTATGGTGTAGAGCAGCAGACTCGAAGACACACATCTCTATTATAAATAAAGTGCAATGACTGGCTTGTTTCTCAATCACTTGTTCAATAAGTGCCACTTCTCAGACCAGTTTGGAGACTATGCTTGACATTCCTCCTCTTGATATTTTCATTAGAAATATCTCTGCCAAGTCCGCTTTACGGTGAATGAAATGGAACTTAGGTGGTCCTCAATCACCACTTATAGACTGTTAAGGACTCTCTGGCCATTCCGGTCACTGAGCAGAAGAGATAATAATCTCTTGACAGTTCATCGATAAGGCTTCTTGTAGGTATTATCACAGGGCACTGTGTGATCGGGCGTATGTCGGAATATATGGGTTACCAGGAAATAGCTTTTGTTGAAGTTGCTTAGATGAGGAAGAATACGTACAACACTTGTTAGAAGAATACCCAGCACTGAAAGGGCATAGACTGAGATACCTCGCTAGACAACTCTTCCATGATCTGGATTATCTCAATGACATGCCACTGTCAAACCTGATTAGGTTTGTTAGGAGTACGGGTTGGTTTTAAGGTGGACCCACGGAACGTTAGTTTTGTTTATAGGAGGGGAGATGATCATTCTTCCCATATAATACAATAGGCCTAAGGGCCTTCGAGTGCACTCGCAATAGCGGGCGACCCTTATAACCTAACCTACCTTCAAAAAAGCATAAAATATGCACAAAATTCTACTTTTGAAGTCGTGAAAATGTTCCTTCTTTTAAAGCACTTGATAGTTTTTTCGCTGGGTACTTCCATATGCATAGGATTCATATAAAAAATAAACAATGTTTTTTTGAAATCAAGCTCGGTTTTCAGGATATATCTATCCCTTGCAGAAAACTTTTTGTTTTTTATTTTTTTTATTCTGCATTCACAGTCGAAAAAAATGATATAGTGCAAAAAGGAATGTAAGAAAAAAATCTTAGATTATTGTTGTGCTTATATGTTTTATACGGTATAGCCTACATCCGGCCACGGTCGAAAATGGTAAATTTTTGAACTATAGTTAAATTTTTGAATCTGCACTTTTTTAATTAGATTAGACAGTACAATACATCCACTAATTTGAAAATGTTTAATGCCTACCAAATACTAAATAATTTCTGTATTAATACATTTTATTTCCATAGTTTTTTTTTTAACTTATAACAAGAACTTATTTATTTAATAATAAATAATTAAACTCTTTCAAACTAAAGTACTTAAATATTAACTATAGGCATTGGTACGTGCGGCAAAGGATTACACTGTTGAGCAAAACTTCTGGCCAAATTACAAGAACTTTCATTTTGTTGCCACATCTCTGGGGGACAGTGTAGGAAGGTCTCAGCATTAACACAACCATAAACCATGCTGGCATATGGTGAACAGCCCAAGTCACTTAATTTTGAAAACATTTTTATGCCTTTGGCCTGCATATTTTGTTTAACTACATCGAAATGAAAATTAATGAAATGTAAAAGAAAAGAAAATATAAAAATAAAGAATTAAAACACACACAAACAAATTTATTATAATAAATCATATGGAAATAATTATGTACAGAAAGGGGGAGAGGAAGAGCAATAAAATCTTTAAGGATTGTCTTTTTCAAATTTCATACGCACTGTTGGTCAAGCATGTTTGAAAGGATTCAACAATCGTTGGCACAATAATCTTGTCACGTTGTTCGATATGCGTTGTCAAAAACTTTTGAACATTTTCAATATGTATATCGCCATCAGCCTTAAGGGAATTCGTTTCACGATAAATACAATCTGGATAACACTAAAATGAAAAAAAAAAAAAAAAAAAAAAATAGAAATAAAGTTATTAAACCAAATGTTCTTTAACTGTCTTATTTCAGAAATTTCATATTTCATATAAAAAAAAAAAATTCAAATTTTATCTAAACAATAAATATATATTTCTTAAAAATACTTGCCACATGTGCATATGCGGGATATTTGTCATTGTGTGATTTAAAAGATTTTATTTGTTTATGACATTTTTCAATTGCATCGCCCATATTGATCACAGGTAAACGACAGCACTTGCTGATGTCCTGTTATGATTAAAAGAATAAAATATAAAACAATAAATAAAAATATTATGTATTGAAATTTATTTTTTATGTATAAATATGTGCGTATATCATATCTTTTATAAATATTGTATGAGAGTATGTATTTTTTAAAATAATATATATTTAATATCTTCATGTACCCCATATGTGTATTGACAGATGTTTAATTTAATATAGAGTTTTTTTTAATATATGGAAGTATGTTATGGTTGGCTTTACAATGAGATATGTTATATTGCAAACAATAGGACACACAGTGTCCTATTAAAAAAATAAAATGGAAATAAATCTGGAATTTCCAAACAGCTGGTCTGATTTCAATGAAATTTCAGACAGTGTTAGTGGAGGTGTAGTCGATTTTAATTTTTACGATTGGACATCATAGGCATAACGGAGGCGGGTCCAGAGGGTCCTAAAGTTGGACACCTCTGGTGTTCAAAAGATTTAAAACGATCCAGATGCGTTATATCTCAGCCTATTTAAAATATATTTATATGAGTGAAAGTGTTAAATTGGTTTTTGTGCAAATTATTAAATTTTAATTTTGGAATAACATTTTTGTTAGGTAATATTTTTAAATAAAATTTTGCACTTGATGCTTAATTTGGACCTTTAGTCACTTTTTTGGATTTCTCAATAGAAATCCCGCAAATCTCAAAAAACTTTCAAAAATTTCAAAAAATGGGATTTTTAAAGTTTTTTGCTATATCTTCCCAACTGATATCGGGGAGCAAAAATTTCTACTACCAAAAAATTAAAAACACATCAAACTTTTTAAAAAATATAATTATTTTTTAATTCCAGCTTTGCGATTTGAGAAATTAAGGCAAAAATTGGAAAATCATAAAAAAATATGTCAATTTTGAGAGACCCTGGTTCACGCAGTATTAAAGTTTTTAATTTTTTTTTCCTTCACACAATTTCTTATAAAGTAATCTTTCAGAAAAGTATAAATACTTTATATGTTACTTCAGAAATTTTTGTATAACTCAAAAAGAATGTAACTACCTTTTTCGCAAAAAAACTGTGAAAAATCTACTTTTTTTTTTTCAAAATTCAAATGCATATAACTTTTGATTTCGTAAAGATTTTTTCAAAAAATATTTTCATACAATTTTGTTATTTTTCGTTGATTGTAAAATAAAAAATACTAATACTAAAATAAAAATATTAATCCGTGAAGCCAAATATCTCTTAAACTAAAAGAGATAACCTACACACACGACGATGTTTGTAGATCTCGACTAGCAGAATCCACTCATATAAAAATATTTTAAATCGGCTGAGATATAACGCATCTGGATCGTTTTTAATTTTTTGAACACCCGAGGTGTCCAATCTTAGGACCCTCTGGACCCGCCTCCGTTATGCCTATGACGTCCAAACTCAAAAGTTAAACTCGCCTACACCTCTACTAACACTGTCTAAAATTTCATTGAAATCGGACCAGCCGTTTGGAAATTCCAGATTTATTTCCATTTTATTTTTTTAATGGGACACTGTGTTTTCTAATATACGAGGACGGATCAATATTTCCATGACTTTTTGAACTTCCCTCGTAGTTATATGAAATGCAATACTGTTCCCATAAAGTACCACCTGTTAATAGTCTACTGTCAAATTTTGAGCAAGTGTCGTCATTTACTTTGGGAACGTGGGTATAAAAGACCGACATTTTGGACAAACGGGGAGAGTTACTCAGTGTGAGTCAAGCTGAGTTGAAGTAGCATTAACACAAAAGGAGTTTTGTGTTAATGCTAGGCTATTTTTGAGTTTTGTAAATAATAATGTAAATAAATGTAAATATGAAATTTGAAGTGTTGTGTATATAATTTAAAATAGAGGAGTTAGAGTGTGACAGAGGGAAGTCACAAAACCCTAAAGTGTTCATCAAAACGCTTTCAAAATCTACAATTGGGGGCTCGTCCGGGATGTTCTCATGAGCCAATGAGAAAAAAACGTACAACAATATTCGTTAAAATATTAAGTACAGTGTGCGAGAATGAGACGTATGGAAAGTTATTTGTTAGGAGAAAACAATAACAATCGACAGAGCAGTACCAGTACAGATGAGACAAAACAACAACTGAGCAGATGAATTGCAGCAGATGTGGGCGTTCGTATAAAAAAATCCTTCGTAGATGGCGGATAGAGTGTTTACGAGTGTATTTGAGTGAAATGTGCTCGTTAACAGGTGACGCGATGAGTTGCTGCGGTGGTATTTACTCACTGATAGATGGCGCGATGAGTTTCTGAGGTGAAATATACTTGTTGATAGATGGCGCTGTTGTAAATTGACCGTATGAAGCGAGAAGACATGTGTATGCAGGAGTGTGATAGAGACAGTTACCCTATATCGCCTATGAACGCTGAGCATGGGAGAGAGAAAGGATATAGAGTATCTGCAGAGGCGCATAACCTGTAGAGTGAGTAGTAAATAGCAGAGATTTACTAAGGTGTTAGAAGCATGCGGCAATACAACAGGCAGCAAAGGGGAAGGTTGATCGTTGTGCGATAACAGAACGACGACAGAGTGTGAGTTACCGCCCAGAGGAGAAATTGTGTGATTGTTGTTCGATTCCAAGTCGTTCTAAGGAGAATTGTGC
Source organism: Protophormia terraenovae (assembly GCA_951394005.1). Taxonomy (NCBI): domain Eukaryota; kingdom Metazoa; phylum Arthropoda; class Insecta; order Diptera; family Calliphoridae; genus Protophormia; species Protophormia terraenovae. Next base: position 45,361,540 of record OX596077.1, on the reverse strand, counting down.
GTGTATGGGTATTGGTGTGCACGTGCAATTTGTTTACGCATTTGGTTTGTTTTTTGTGTGTTGATTTTTTTTTAGTTGAGTGTCCGTTAGGTGAATTTTTGGGTGCGCAGTATTGTGTTGTTAGTGTTTTTTTTTTTTTTTGGGATTTGTTTATTTGTAGTATTTGCAGCTGCGCAATGCAATTTTAGTGTCCGTGGTCCGTTAGGTCATTATTATTTTTTTTTTTGTAAAAGGGTTTAGTATTTTGAGTTTTTTTATGGGTGATTTTTTGTTGTTTGTGTATGTTGACAAAGCACACGTGCTTGGGAAAGTGCGTTTTATTCTGATGTTTTTAATTTTGTCCGTGTATTTATTTTTGTAATTTGATAGAGGGATTATTTTTTTTTTTTTTTTGTGATCATTTTTTATTTTTTGGGATTTTGTTGACTGTCGGGTGTCTTTTTTTTATATATTTTGGGTTACATTTTTTTTGTTTAGTAAAATTTGCTATTACGTAGTTATTTGGGATAACATTGTGCGTATTAGTTTTTTTTTACTTTTGATCTTTTCTTTTCGTATTTGGTTTTTTACAGTATTCTTTTTTATTGGTAATTTGTTTTATTTGATATTTTGTTTTTATGTTTTTTTTTTTTTCGAGGTGGGAGATTTTGACGTCTGACGGAAGCAAAACGGTGATGGTGTTGATGGTGCAGAGTTCTTTGCGAAGATATCCAAACCAAGGCCTACAGTTGAGGTGATATTGAAGATGCATAGTCGGATGGGCAAGATTTCATTAAAAATCTTGACCTATAGAAGCATAGGAGTATTGGAAGAGGTCAACATGGTCGTACGGTTTGGAGATTGAGGGATTCTGGTAGATGTACCAACGTCACAGAGGACGTGAATCCGAGGGTTTCTACATTCGGGGTCGAATGTGCTGTCAGGAGGGCCGAATGTAGGAACTGGAGGAGAAAGATGGGAGGATCACCGAGGTTTTGCTGGACAGAGACGTTAGTTTAGAGTTTTAAGGGTTGGGCTTAAACAGGACGGGATAAGACGGAATGGGAACGTGGGTATAAAAGACCGACATTTTGGACAAACGGGGAGAGTTACTCAGTGTGAGTCAAGCTGAGTTGAAGTAGCATTAACACAAAAGGAGTTTTGTGTTAATGCTAGGCTATTTTTGAGTTTTGTAAATAATAATGTAAATAAATGTAAATATGAAATTTGAAGTGTTGTGTATATAATTTAAAATAGAGGAGTTAGAGTGTGACAGAGGGAAGTCACAAAACCCTAAAGTGTTCATCAAAACGCTTTCAAATTCTACATGTATTTTTCTCAAAATGAAAAAAAGTGAATTTCGAGTGATCATTAAACATTATTTTTTGCGAAAAAAAACCGTCAATCAAACCAAGGAAAAGCTCGATAAATACTATGGAGACTCTGCACCATCGATTTCAATGGTAAAAAAGTGGTTTACAGACTTTCGTTGTGGTCGCACAAATACAAATGACGCTGAACGTTCTGGGAGGCCAATTGAGGTCAGTACACCCGAAAATGTCGAAAAAATCCACGATATGGTGTTGGCCGACCGAAGAGTAAAACTGCGTGAAATTGTTAATGCCACAGGCATTTCATATGGCAGTGTGGTTTCGATTTTAAATGATCAGCTGGGTTTAAGAAAGTTGTCTGCAAGATGGGTGCCGCGTTTGCTCTCAATTGAACCATAAACGTAAACATGTGACAACTTCAAAGGATTGTTTGGAGTTGTTTAACCGGAATCCGAATGAGTTTTTGCGGCGTTTTGTAACTGCGAATGAAACATGGTTTCATTACTGTACTAAACAATGGGTTCCTCCGGGTGAACCTGCTCCGAAGAAGGCTAAGGTAAGTTTGTCGGCCAATATCCACATCGATTACCTTCAAAAGGGAAAAACAATAAATGGCGAATGTTATGCCAACTTATTAGACCGATTTAATGAGGATTTAAAAAGAAAACGATCCCATATGATTTTTCATCAAGATAATGCACGGGTACACACGTGTGCAGTCTCAATGGCAAAATTCTATGAATTGGGCTACGAATTGGTACCTCATCCGAAATTCAGCTCCAACGATGAAATTATTGACCAAACATATACCTATCTTAAGGATCTTGTTTTGCAAAAAACACTGTGTAAGAACGACTTGAGGATAATTCTAATTAGAATTTTATGATATTTTTTTGAACAAAATCAGCCAAGTTGTTATGAGAGATATGCTTTAATATAAAGTGCAACCTCCTTAATTTTACAAATCGCGATTTATCGCGAGAACTGGAGTCAATTTACTTTAAAAATTGTCTATAAATGACAAAAAATGACAAATTGTAAACTTTCTGCCATTAGAATTTTTTTTTTGCAAAGTTTCTTTAATTAGAATTTTTTTTCGCAATTTTTCTATAAGTAAAAATTGTATAAGGAGTGAGATCTTAACATACATAATATTCAATAACTTGGAAACAGTTGATCTTATAGTTTTCATTATTTTTTTAATCATTTGATAATTTAGCACAGATCACAGAAATATCACAGAAATAAAAACCACTAATTATAAAATTGTGGACCATTTTTGAAAACCCTTTCTTTGGAGATTTGATAGTTGCTTCAGTCAATTTTTTGGAACAGTGTGCACATTTTCTGTTAAAATCTTCGGTATTTTGGGACACCTTTTTTGTGCTCTTGAATTCACTTTTCACAAGAGCTCAATATATCTCCACTGGTTTAAGCTGTGGACAATTTTGAAAATTTACCTCTCTTGGTACTAAAACTATGTTATTGATTTTGTACCTCTCCAGAGCTTTCTTACCGTAGTGAAATGATACCAAATGGGTCCAAAAATATGTGGACACGTTGTGCTTTCTTAAGAAAAGCAAAAATCTTTTTTGCAAATATTCCTTTATGCATATTTTGGTATTTATAGATCCGAATGTATCAAATGACTTTCCTGTTTTGCTGCAACTGCAAAAAGCTTGTCATACCATGAATTTTGTAAGAAATTTTTGCTGCTTTTGGGTCTTGAACTTATTTCCAACATTGCTTCGAGCATTAGCAATAAAAAGTTTTGAGACACAAGCTGCGAAGATTCTGCCAGCACCTACGTTTCTTCGTCAATTATACAGCTTGAGTATTTTTGTATGAAATTTGGTTTTAAATTCCGAGTCCTATTTTTGCCTTGTAATTTTTTTTTTTTGCAGAATTCCAGTTTGGAATTTTTTAAACTTTATATGTTATCAACTTTCCCATTAGCTTTAAATTTTCGCACCAAATAGTCGAAGCACTGAGAAAACTGAGCTGATTTTCTACCAGATGTGTTTGGAGTTCCTTTCAATATGCCTTCAATTTTCTGGCCTTCCCAATATCATGTGGTCCTTTTTTCTTACCGAACTAGGTTTCATATCAATAGTAAAATTCTCCTGATACTGTTTAAAAACATTAGAAGCGGTTTTACGGACGACATTTAATTCTGTGGCCAATTTTTTGTAAGACCTATTTGGATTTTTTGAAATTTTTTAATAACTTGTAGGACGTAAATCTTTTTCGTCACTCATTTTGATGAAAATCATGACAAATCAACATGGTTGTTATTAAAAATAATAACTGAAGTATTTTTCCATGATAACTAGATCAAAAAAAATTTTGAATATTGATTCCGAAAAAAGTTATGAGGCAAAATGTGTGTTAAGAATTTTTCGATCTCACTCCTTAGTATAGTAAACCACCAGTTTTCTAGTCTGTAAGAAAAATTACTCTTCGCAATTTGTTGCATTGTTTGGATAATAAAATATATATTGTTTGTATTGCTAGCAATGTAGTAGATTGATTAAAAATAAAGTGGTTGCACATATCAATTAAATTTAATTAAATTTATAAAAAATTCCACTTTAAGCTTTTAGTAATAATAAAATATCTTTAAAAATCCTTTTAGTAGTTAAAAAATAATTGTAACATAATTATTAATTAAAAAATAATACTTATTCGTTTTCTTGCTCATTATTTTCACTAATAAACTTAAATTTTTAGGCACATATTATTGTGATTTATTTACTTACAAAATTATCAAAATTTGGTGGTTGCGAACAATTAAATGAACTCATTGTTGTCATGCCAGTAGCAACAGCAGCTGCTAAACAGTTCTTAAAGGATTAAAAAAATTATCATTTTATTACTTAAAAAAATATCTTTGAAATTTGTTTAAGCATTTTATAACTTACAATTCTAATGACAGTAGACAAATGAAATAAAACAGCTAATTTCCAAACACTTTGTTTAGTTGCAAACATTTTTGTCACACGATAATACACCATACAGCGATGACGACCGGCCAGTAACAATTACGGTGTACAATTAAGAATAGAAAGTTTTTAAATGAAACTTAAATAAGTTTAATGTTTTTTTATATAGAATTTCAAAATAATGCTGACTGGTAGGTGAAGTGGAAATTTCAATGTTATTTTTACAGTTTTTGATGATGATGACCATGGTGAATGATGCTGATAATAAAAGTAAATTAATGTTTGTTGAAAATCAACTTTTTTCTTTTTGTTTTTGAGGTCGTAACCTAGTATTTTAGAGTGTGACTAAAACCTTGACTGATGTTAGGGTAAAATAATAAAATGGATTTTGTTTTTTATGCAGCAATATTGACTATATTAAATTTTCCTAAATGCTCTTGAATTCTAACACTTTTCACCGTCCTATAATTAGCTGTAATTCATACTATTGTTTCTAATTATTTTCCAGCATTATTCAGCTAATTATACGCAATTCATACTCATAAAAGTTGTGTGTAACTGATATTAAAACGAAAAACAAATATACATATATTTATTTTATAGAGGACATTTATTTTCTAAAAGGGTCAGCCAGCATCATCGTCATCATGTTTGTTATTATTGTCATCAACAGTCAACATCTTCATCATCATCATTATTTTTATTATTAGTAAATCACATTCACCCATTCACCTTACAAATTCTAATAAATTGAAGGTTTCCAATGATTAGTTGGTTGATTCATATTGTTTTCACTAAAGAATTTAGAAATAATTTAACGCCTCATTTAATTTGTAAAGTTCTGCTGAGTTGGCTTTTGGTTTTTGGTGGATTCTATTTTTGTATTTTACTTTAGATTTAAACTAATATTTAAATACAATATTTTGTATGATATGGCTAATTAATATTTAGATGATGCAACAGATATTTGGTTAAAAACAATAAAAGTTAATGACAAGTGAATTGATATCAAATATAAAAACTTTTAAACTTATGAAATATTTTAGAAACTGGGGGTTTTTGTTGATGTTTATATTTTTTAATTTATTTTTAGTATGTAGAATAATAAATAGGTTTGAAATTAATGCTCAAACTAAATTATGACGTACATATGTAAAATTATATATTAAATAAGAACTATGATCAGTACCTACTGAGATTTCTGCCAATGCACAAAGGTCAAAAATCCAATTTTCTGGCATAAATTTAAAAAGCATTGATAGTGCCTTTTTAAGGTTATGTCGAAGTCATTTTATATAAAACTAAGACTAATACTTATTTAAAACGATTTTAATTATTTTAGCTTAAGTTACGGATAAAAAAAGGGTTAAGTGCCCCGGTCAAAAATTTTTTTTCGAGCACCTTCAACAAAAAAAAAAAAAAAAAAAAAAAAAATATGTAGACTAGACGGAATTCCTTATGCTAAACTCGAATCTGCTTTCAGTTTTTTTCCATCAGGTCGGGATTTTTTTTATGAACGTGTCTAATATTGTGCCCTAAATATGCCGATTACTCGAGTATATTTAACTATTACTTGAGAACGGTATGCACGATTTATTTACTGATATACCACGATATGCGGAATAAAATTAGCTTTAAATCGTTCTATTATCAAATTCTTATCCGCTCAATAGTTTAGGAGATATATAAAATTGTTCATTCAAAATTCAAGATTTCTTTTTTTTACTAAAACTTTTTTTTTTTTTTAAGTGAAAACATCAAAAATATTTAAGTTTATCACCTTTATCTCAAAGCTGGCAAAACTACGAGTAAATAAAGCCACGTATTATAAAAATTGATGCACAAATCTTGATTGGATTCACAGTTAAGTTTGGATACCCTTGCATACCTATTGCAAGTGGAAATACACTAGTGGACAAAAAAAAATTTTCGTCGTAAATAAAAAAAAAAAAAAATGGGTGGATTAGATGGTATTCAACGTGCTAAATAAGAATCAGCTTTTACTTTTTTTTCTATCACGTATTGATTTTTTTTTTTATGGGCATGGCTACTATGACCACGCCTTTAGCCAGTCACACTTGTATATCTCGAGAACAGTTTTTCCTATTGTGATAAATTGAACTTTAATATATAGCGACCTAAATTGTCTTTGAGTTGAATTTATATAATTTTTTGTCCAGTTAATATTTCCGTAGTTATTCGGTAATTAGTACCGAAAATTTTAAAATTTATTTTTTTGGAAAAGTGCTGAAAACTTTGACCCATAACTCTGAAGTTCTTGAACAAATGAAAAATATTGTTAACATATCTTGAAGACAATTTTCGTATGCATCTTTTGATGTATCACTTATCAAAATCGTGTAAACGGTTCTTGAGTTATATCGAATTTTATGGTGTGACCGCTGAATAATGTGATGATATTAGTCATGCACATAAAAAAAAAAAAATCAGTACCCGATAGAAAAAAAGTGAATGCAGATTCTTGTTTAACTTGTCAGAATCCACCTTGTCCACCTATTTTTGTTTCAAGAAAAAATAAAAAAAAATTTGTTTTGGCCACCACTGTATTTCTACTCAATTGTATGTAACATGGGTATTTTTACTTAATTGTGAATAAAATCAAGATTTATGCATCAATTTTGAAGATACATGCCTTATTTAATTTGCATTTGCATGATTTTTTTCGGACACTTATTTCAAAATAACTCCAAAACTATTGATCACATAAAAAAAAATAAGTTTGGGGAATTTGAAGAGATTTTTAATACACATCTTTTGGTGTATCACTTTGATCAATCGTATACACCGTTCTTGAGTTATGAGTAACTGATTATGAGAATATACTAGAGTAACGGCCTTACTATGGGCGAAATATTAGACACGCCCATAAAAAAATTCAGACCTGATGGAAAAAACCAAAAGCAGATTCGTGTTTAGCACATCAAAATACATCAAGTCCAACTATTCGTCTATGGGGGAGGATTTTTTTGTTGACCAGTGTAATTATATGTGCAATATTTGTTTTCTGGTTTTTATATATTCCAAGAGTGATAAACATTTTTTTGGTTAATAATTTATTTCATTTCTATCACTGCCCCTATTTGCAAAATTTTAGGTTCCCTTGTCATTGTATTCGAAGTACCGTTATAATAAACAAATCATTGTCTAAATTTTAATAGAAAATAATTATATTACTCAACTGACTGACTAAAGTCCACAGTTTGAACCATTTAACCAATTAAAGTTACTATTAAAGTTATTTGGGGAATATTTAAGACGATTGAACCCAAAAACCCAAAATTTTTTTATTTTTTAGTTAAATTTATAGCCAAAACATGTCACCAGGTCGTGAACTGTCAGTTAAAGTGCTGAAATCATTAAAGTAAGTAAGACGACTATTTATGTAAAACTCCGAAAAATGGTGTATACAGAAAATGTTTATCATAATACTTTTGGAAATTTTCAAAAAATCTGAGAAATTGCAATGATTCTAGAAGCGGGACTTAAGGACAAAAAAATAAAGGCGAAATGAACGGTTTTTAATAACAGGACGTGTGCAAAAAATAATAAAAGAGATTTTAGATTAAAATTATGACTGTTGTGTGGCAAAAACATAACTTATAGAGAGGTACAAAAATTCACACGCAGAATTTAATGATAATATACTTTATTGGTTAAAAACTTTAACTACACCATGAGTTCATGTACATAAGAGATGAAAAATATTATATTTAAATCATCCAAGTGTTTATCATAAATATTTCATGGGTATTTGACGTCTGCAAAAGACGAGCTTGAAGCGTAATCATAGTGTCGAATCCCACATAATGTAAGTCGATTTTAGTTATAGAGAGAAGTTGAAAATATTTATTGGACGTAGCAAAATTAAATCACAGCATAACATGAATTTACTGGACAAAAAGTCCAATAGCTTCGTTGATGAATTTCCTACTAAAATCAGATTTTTTTAGTAAATTAATGTGACAATGTTACTATATCGGGCCTCAAAATCGATTTTTAAGTCACAAAATATTATATTTCTGCAACGACCAGTAATTATCCTCAGACCTTCATGACATAAGGATTTTCAAAGAATACTGTCTGCTGAGATATACTTAGATTCAGAGGTATATGCCAATATTAAGTAAATGTTTCAAATTGATTTTATATAAGTATGGACCTATATGTATATAAAGGAAAAAGAACGAATCGGTACAACGAGGGATGCATCTGGTTACGTTTTAGCAGGACAACACAATTCTTTGACAACTATCATGAGTATTGAAAATTAACTTTATTTAAATAAAGGATTTTTAAAAAATTCTTGTCGTGCACATATAATTATTTTCTATGAACAATTTTAAAATCAATTAAATTTTGCCACAAAATACACATAAGAAATACATTTTTCATTTGACTTATAAAGCTCCAATAAATATAAAAAGTATAAAAAAGATTTGAATTTGAAAATCCTATTTTTGAAGAAAATAAATTACTTTATAGGTATGCACATATAATCATTTGACTGGGGTATATTTGTGTGAAATTTTTTGAGTTTTCCACAAAATTTTATGCAAAACAATAAAACTTTTAATGCCTATACAAAAATAATACTCTTTAACCTTATCCAAATAACGGTACATCGTCTCAAGCACAAATAGTCCTTTTTTAGTATGGACAAAAAAAAAAGGGTCAGGAATTTAAATTTCTTCTGAGAATATGAGAAGACAATTGGCGAAAACACAATTTAATACAAATACCATTCTAGAAAGCCCCAGTCTTAAAACACAGGCCGGCAAAGGCCTCAAATAGTATCCTCATGTACCCAAAAGTATAAAAATTGCGTATTATCTTCTAAAAAAATAGTATTTATTTTATAGAGATATATAAATGTTAAATTTGATAGCATAACTTTTGTATGGATTAAAAAATACAGATTTGGAAACATTTAATACCCCCTGCACAGTGGGGCCAAAAGCAAAATAAATGGTAATAAGTCTGGAACTTTGAAACCACTGAATCGTCTACAGAAAGAGTCTGTAGCTGCAGCAAGGACGCCGCTACAATGGGCCAAAGTTGACTACTTCGAGAGTGAAAAACATATCGGGGCTTATAACTTTTACAAATATTAACCGATTTGAAATATTTTTATACTCTTGAATTCTTCTAAGCAAGACAAGGAAAAAACATGCTTATTGTGCTGAATTATCTCGTATGGTTTAAAAGATATTTAACTTCAAAAAATAAATTTCTTATTTTTGGCCTTCACTTTTTTGCGATTTTGCCCTATAACTTTTAAAATAAAATTTCTAAAATTTTTTTAAACATACGTTGAAATTCTCTAAATTATGCTAATAAAAAAAATGTTTTGTTATCTCAATTCGAAAGAAAAAAATTTTCGAAGTCAAAATTTCAAAACAGGTCTTAAAAATTGCAATTTTTTCCCAAAAAAGTAACTTTATATATTTAAATTTCTTAAAAAATTTAGTTAAAAAAGTTTAATATTTTTTGACATTTTCTGAAAGACGGGACCCCTACATCTAGCAGTGGTCAAAAACGATCAATTTTGGATGAGAAGTTGAACTTTTTGAGTCTGTAAAAAAAATTTATTGTTGATTTTGGTACTTCTGTGAATTAAACTATATAGATCAATATATTCTTAAAGGTTTTGCAAAAAATTATTACAGCCTACCGGTAAACTTAGTCACACGATGCGATTTTCCAAAAATACCCATATTTTCAATAATAACAATTTCGACTCCTAAAAATATATAATAATATTATATACACAGAAAAAATTATAACTAGAATTTTTTTTATTAAATCGTTATTTGGTTTTAAATAAAATTTTATTAAAGTAGTTATTTAATTTTAATATTTTGTTTTATTGGTTATAAATAATTTCAAAACCAATATAAGAAACAAAAACAATTTCCTTTGTTTTGACAATTTAAGAAAAAATAAAAATTAATTTCTACAAATTATGAGACTAAAAATATAAAATCCAACATTTGACGCTTTTCAGAGGTAAGTTATCTTCTTTTCCGTACAGATTTTTATTATATTTATAATTCTTTTTATATACATATGTACATTATAGATTATGGACCACTTTATATACTTTTTTATTACCCACGGACCCGCAGTCATATTTTTATATAAAAAAAAAAAAGAAATATCAAAAGGGATGAAACAATTGCATGCAGTTTTGGTAAGTTAAAGAGCTACCTTGACGTGGAAGAAATAGTTGTTTGAAATACTAGCTAAAACAGTTTTCTTTCCATTTCATATGCATATATGCTTTGACGTCCAGTTTGCTTGTTGCAGAATCTATGGATCCTGAAACTAGAATATTTTGTAGACGGACGCCTTATTAAGTTATCATAGTCATATATATTTACACATTTTCAAAATTTTCGAAAATTTGGAAAAGAAGTCAAATATTTTTGTTGTTATAAAATATTTTGAAAACGTTCTTTTGTTGTTGTAAAGCCTGAAATGTGTAGAGTAGATTGTGCTAATTTCTGAAAAAGTCGTGGTATTTATTTCTGATAGTGAAAGAAAAATTCATACTCATTTTTTAATTCAAAAGTATTTACACACATTTTTTATACTTCATAATTATTTACATAGCTTTAAAAAAGTCAATTATTTACGCTTAACTTTGCTAAAGATGTTATCAAATCTGGTCTATAAGATAATGTAAAATCTTTTGATACAAACTCAACTTTAATAAATTGCAAAAATCTAAAAATAGTGGCAAACTTTATAACTTTAATGTTACTCTTTATATACAAATTTCTCATCAATTAAATTACTTTTGTACGAATATTTTTTTTCTTTTCAAGACCTTAACATCAAATTTACATACACTTTCATGTTAAACATAATATAACACTTCTTCATTGTTATATTATAGAAAATCCAATAATTGTAAAAAGCAAAATTTTTGTAAAATTACTTTTTAAAAATTTTATAAAATCAAAAATAAATATTGTTTGAAAATCTACTAAAAATCAAATATTATTTTTATTGAATTTTACTAAAATTTTGAAACATTCAAATTTATAAATAGTAAAAATATTTTAATAAGAAAAAAATTAAAATTTTTTCAATAAAACATTTACGAATATGAATGTTTGATTTTACTAATTTAGTGATAAGTCCGATTTTAGTAAAAAATATAATTGGTTTTATAAATTTAGTATTTGAATACGAAATTTAATTTTTTCTGTGTATATTTTTCTAATTTTCACATTTATCAATTTTCCATTAAATATGAACTATTTGTGCTTGAGACGATGCACGTTGGGGTAAAATGTGTCCAAAGTGGCGCTTAATTGAATTTTAAAATTTAAAAGTTTTGTAATAAAGTTGGATACCGAACAAAAAAATAAAAAATTATGTATCTATATCAATTAAAATCTTTAAGTTAGGTTGTGTTGTTTTCCTCTAAGGAGCTCTCAAAGTTAAGGATTTTTTTTACACTTTTGAAAAATAGTAAAAAATTCTATTTTCACCAACTTTCAGTATATTTATTTTAAATAAAAGGTCTTTTAAGGTAAAAATTGAAATAGAAACCATCAACTTCAGATATTTAAATGTACTTTTCTTCAAGTATTTGTAAATTATATTTTGTCCTAATATTTTTATTTTTTTAATTGTCCTAAAATACAGTTATTTTCAACTTTCATGGAATGCAACTTAAAATGTTACAAGATGTTTGTTCTGAAAAATAGTATATATTGTCCACTTTAATATTATGAAAAAAAAAATCGTGCAGACATTTTCTTTGCTTTATCAAACATTAAACGGTGGGGAAGAATCGAAATAAATCTGTAACTTCTAATCGGCTGGATGGATTTGCATGAAATTCATAGGCTTAGCTAAGGACAGTAGCATTTTGAGTTTAAAAGCAGGATCTAATACACGCATCAGGAGCGGAACTATGGGGGTTAAAAATAGGATACTAGTGTCATGGTAAATGTTTAACCACTAGCGAATTTTTGTTCCTTACCCAATTTCCAAACTTAATAAATTGTATATTTACATAACCTTTAGTCCCTTTATATATTTTTTTCAATCGGCTCAGTAGTTTCGGAGTTATAATAAAAAAATTAAACAAAAAATATATTTTTTACGTCAAAATAGCAAGTTTTTTTTAAATCAACTTAAAGTCCTTGATAAATCCTTTAGAAAACATACTTGCTACATGCAAGTAATATACATATGAAATTTCCAAATTCTCAATTTTACAAGATCTTGGTTAAGATTTTTCCATATATAGCCAAATATTTTCAACCGATTTTATTATGTTTTATGTATTTGGTTAAAAGGCAAAATTGCCTATCGAACAAAGAAAATTTTAAGTCGTTATCTTTATTAAATCAAAAGTAAAACCATTTGAATTGGAAAGTTTGCAAAAATTAACAAACAGACGGACAGATGGACGGACATTATAATTCGTTCAAAAAAATCTTAAAATTCAAGAAATATTTTTGTTTCTCTTCTCGATTAATATAAAAACCAAATGAAGGTATTAAAATTTTGATATCACCTTTTGCTGAATTAAGTGGCCTTTTTGACCCATTTAACCCAAATATATAGACAGACGGACAGACATTGTCCTGCTGCCAAAAAATATTTTAGAATTCTAAAAATGCATTTTTTTTTACTAACTAATAAACAAAAAAAAAAAAAATATAATGTGATCATCAAAATTTGGATATCACCTTTTCCTGAATTAAGCGTCATTTTCATCCCTTTTAACTCAAATGTATAGACGGATGGACGAACTTTACCATTCAGTCAAAAAACGTCTTGTAATTCTAAAAATGCATTTTTTTATTTACTAATAAATAGGAAAATTAAACGTGATCATTAAAGTGTTGATAACACCTTCTCTTATGCATTATTTTCGACCCATTTAACTGTAATGTATGGACGGACGGACAGACCTTACCGTTCTGCTAAAAAAAATCTTAAAATTTCAAAACTGATTTTTTTTTTAACAATAATCAATAGAAAAATAAAACGTGATCATTAAAATATTGATATCACCTTTCCCTGAATTAAACGACATTTTCGACCCCTTTTACCCCAATGTGGGATGGTAACTAATTTTTGGGAGTGTGTTAGGCAAAACAAATTTTGTAAAAATCTATACAATTTCAAATAGTCAACATAGCAAATCAAATTTTGGTAGTATAGTAAACTATAATTCTTTTTTTATAAGAAATAATTATGGTAATATAACATCGAGTTTGCATCGATGTCATTTTCCATTTGTTATCCACATATTTTACTTTATTGTAAATTTTTTAACTGTTTGTCTTAAGAAAACAGCATTTTCACCTTATATTAAATAAAAGTGCTAAAAAAATTATCTTGATATCCACATTTTCTTAAATTCTCTCTAATAATTGTTATAAATCCTTAAAACCAAAATAAAAAAATTTATTTTGTTATAAATTATTTTAATGATTGACATTAAATAAATTTATGATAGATAGTTGTATATTTAATCAAATAATTTTGAGTAAATAAGTTGCATCTAATCTGAACAGGCTTAAAATATTTTTCCCTTTCTCATATTTTACGATATTTGATATGTGGAAAATTTTATATTATCAACAGTACTTACTACAATGCAAATTTTTAACATTTTAGCCATAAAAGGGACATCATTTTAAAATTCTTATCCATTTTTAAAGAAAAATATCGTAAAATTTGTTTGCACGATGTACTAAAATGATGGTTTATAGACCAAAATTTTTTTAAATATATATATTATTCAAGACAAAAGTCAATACTATTTTTTCGACGAAATGTTCTAGACCCGTGACTTTCAATCGCTGGTAGGGAACTGAAGATCAATTTAAACAATTTTTTTTCATATTTTTCCCATATTAAGCTAATTTTTACTCTTCGTTTGAGGGGTCTTCCTACAAAATGTTTGCCTACGGGACACTCTAGTGTACACTTATACTACTTTAATTATTTATTGCAATGGGATAAATATATATATATATTTATCTATATATACAGTAAAAAACTCCGTTATTTTTACACAGGAGTAACGGAACCCATTTTTTTTACATATGGATAAATTGCTTTTGTTGTATTAATATGTGTGCCAACTTTTGATGTGGTGAAAAATTAATTATTCTGTTAACTGGTTTGTATTTGCCATTATGCTCACAAGCCATGTGCTAATTTTCATGGTTATAGTGCAACTAGATTTTCTGAAAATGGAAATTGAACAAAAAACACCAATACACATGTCAAATTTTTCATGAAATCTTACATTGCACAGTGGGGTCAAACGCAATTTTTTTGGTAATAAATCTGTATCTTCAAAACTACTGCTCGGATTAAATTAAAATGTATGGAAGAGTTGCAGAGGAGGACTTAAGCTTTCAGAAAAATCATCCTGTGGTCACCCTGTGATAACACAAGATAAGCTACAGGGTGTCAAATTTGACTACCTCGAGTATGTAAAAGTTTAAAAAAATCGTAACTTATAAAAATGAAGTCCGATTTTAAAGTGTTTGACAAGATAAAGAAAAATAAGCTTACTCACCTAAGTTATCTCTTACAGTTAAAAAGATATTTACACTTGAATTTTGAATTTTTGATTTTTTGCCTCGACTTTCTTTCGTTTTTCATGAATAAGTACTGTGGCATAGATTAACAACTAGATATTTATGTGAGAGAAAAAAACTTAATTCAATTGTCAGAAACCTAATTCATACAAAAACAAAATACATGTAGTCACATATATTTTGTTTTTGTATTTTCAAAAAAATGAGTAAATTTTTTGAAAATGTAGTATAGGGTGGCTCTCACATAAACTTCTAGTTCTATTCTATGTCCTGAGGTATATGAGGTAAAAATTTTTTAAAAATATTTTGTAATTTGCTATATATTTCAAAATAATATGCTGAAAGAATTTTTGGATTATCTCAATTCGTCTAGCCGTGAAAAATTTTCAAAATCAGCACTCTGAAATTACTATGAGAAATGGCTATTTTTACAAAATTATAGTACAATTCTTTCACATTTTCTCAAAGTTCCGTTAAAGAAAACATTTTTTTCTTTATATATTTCAAAAGATAAGGCTTCGTAAATGTTTATTAAAGAAATTTTGAACTGATTTATGTTTGCACCCTACACCAGGTATTGGTCGAAAATGGTCTTTTTAACTCTTCCATACATTTTAATTTAATCCGAGCAGTAGTTTTGAAGATACAGATTTATTACCAAAAACTTTGCGTTTGACCCCACTGTGCATTGGTCATATAAAATAATTGCAAGGATGGCTGATGCGCCGCAAAATACATTTTCTTGGGTCATAATATTATACAAAGAAGTCATGGTCACTGAATGGTAATCTGGTAATGGAAGACGAATAGTATCTTCAGGCTGTTGGACTCAGACAAAATATAAAGGATTTTGAGAGAAAATCACCTCATCTTTAGGTAAAAAGTGTTACAAAAAGTTAAAAGTTGTTATGCTTAATACAGATTCGGAGACGCATCAAAAAATTCTGAAAGATAAACATTTTATGGACCAAATAATATT
Organism: Protophormia terraenovae; assembly: GCA_951394005.1. Classification (NCBI taxonomy): domain Eukaryota; kingdom Metazoa; phylum Arthropoda; class Insecta; order Diptera; family Calliphoridae; genus Protophormia; species Protophormia terraenovae. The sequence goes on along the minus strand of OX596077.1, from coordinate 45,345,705 downwards.
TAGTTGTGTTTTAAAAAAGGATCACAATATAAAATAGCATTTCTCTGTAATAAACTCAAACAAAATATATTTTCATTTAATGTATGGAGAAATAACTTAGATTCGACGGGGTTTTTCACATTTTCGGCTATAAAATCTACATTTTTCCGAAGTCCCGTAGATTTTGATTGAAAACTTTTAACAACATATTACAGATTCTTGAACTGCATTCCGTTTGCCGATTCGTGCTTTGGGATTTGAGAAAATATAGTCTAAAGTCAAAACTTTCATATAAAATGGGTGGAATTCGGGAGGGTGTGTACCTTGAGCTTGTTTTTTATCTTAAAGTCTTCTCAGTGAAGATAACTTTCAGAATATAATAAAATTACTATATGTTGTTAAAGAAAAATTCATTGTAGAGAAAAAAGAGTGTAGATACTTTTTCGGCCAAAAAAACACAAAAAGTCGTAATTTTTGCAATTTTTTTAATTCAAAATCGTTTATCTTTGAACTCGGTAAAGATATCAAATTTTTTTATTCGATAGATAATTTTGTTCCTTAATTAGTGAAAGAAAAAACAAATAAAATCAGTCGGAAACACTAGGATATATATGAATAAAACTGGACCAAGAACATGCAAAATTGAGGTACTTAAAAATTCAAATGGAAATAACTCAAAAACTATAAGAGATAAATAGGACATGTATGCATTTTTTGTAGCTCTTATCAGTGCCTATAATAATGTATAAGAATATATGAAATTGGACGAGAAACTAAAATTTGACAAGCGATTAAAAAATTTCTATGTCAGAGATACCCAAATTTCAGCCTCTTTAGCTCCGCCCCTGAGGGGTCTGTTCCGTCCCTCTTCCAAACTTAACATTTTTCACTCCTCTGCTATACATGTACCAAATTTCATGCAAATCCAATCCAGCCGATTAGAAGTTACAGATTTATTTCCAAAAAAATTTTGATTCTGCCCCACTGTGCAATGGAATTGTAACAAAGAAATTGTAAAAGTTTGTACCGAAAGAGGCCAATCCATCAAATTGTCCGAAAGTCGTGGATGTATTTCCATGAAAATTTTAGAAATGACCTTTATAAAAAATAAAAATAACTCATACAGATTATTATTTTATAATTCTCCCTTAATACAAAAAATAAAACATTGAATGTTAAATTTTCATCATCAAAACAGCAAAAATATAAGTGAAATACTTATTTCCGGTCTTTTGTTTTCAACTTATTAAGGAGAAATGTAAGATATCACAGCTTATTTTTTGTTCTATTGTCTCTGCTTTTTTCTTACTAAATGCAATTTTAATTTTGCTTATAAAACATAAACTAATGAAAATTCATTTCTTTTGAATTTTTATTAAAATTTTCATGCTATTCACAAATAAATCTTTCACCTTAAATTTGCTCTACCAAATTTTATAATAAAATGTGTTTTTTTTCCTATTTTCATTTAAATTGTTTTCAGTTCTGTTGTAGTAAAAGACTCTATAGAAAAAGTGTAATAAAAAATAGTCAATATTTGTTAAATCCTTTTTTGTTTTCATAACAAATAAACTTGAATTGATAAAATTCTTAAAAAAGACTGAAATCACTGGCCATTTCATGAAAACAGAAAGATTTTATTTAAATATTTGTTAACAAATATTTACATTAAAATGATTGGTCGTACAAGTTAATGTTCTGGTGTTAAAACTTGGTAGGAGGGTGGCTATTTCTATGTGTTTGCTGGGGTGTGGGTGTTGGAAAAAGGATGTTAGGTTTGCTGTGTGTATTTGTAGGATTATAGGAAATGGTCATTGTTCATTTAAATGCAGTTTAAAATTTAAAGTGTGCAAAATGATTTTTTTTTTTTTAAGAATTTTAATGTTTATAAAGAAAAAGTTTTATTTATGGAAATTACTAAGTAAAATTAAACATTTAAATTTTAATAAATAATATAAATCACAAAACTTGTTTCAATGTAATTTTAAAAATGAATTTGCATTTAAAATATATTAATTTTATCATTTAAGCAATGAATTTAACTGACCTTAAATAATACTCTGTATATTTATCTTCCCCTATTTTCGTGTTGTCAAACATAAGTTTTCTTCAAATTGTACTTTGAGATCTTTTATAAAGATGTCATATGTAAACTGAAGATGTATTAGAATGATTACGGATGTATGGTTGTGATTTAATGCTGGTTTGAGTAAATTTATTATTGTCTATTATAAATCTTGTTAAATGTGTTTCCGTGTATTGAATTTTTGTTTGTGAAATCGACAGGTAAACAACTTAAAAAGACAATAAGATTTTGCCACTCATAAACATTTGCTAATAATCGCAAAGTAAAACTATACAAATGCAAGCAATTAATAAACAAATACCCACATAATGTTTAAGAATACCTGACAGATTGATAATACCACGAATTTACAGTGGAGCAGAATCGAAATTTTTTGGAAATAAATCTGTAACTTTTGATCGGTTGGATGCCAAATTTGTGTTTCTTGTCCGATTTCAAATATTTTTACAAATTATTGTCCTATTTATCTCTTATAGTTTTTGAGTTATTTGAGTTTGAATTTTTAAGTACCTCAATTTTGCATGTTCTTGGTCCAGTTTCTATCATATATATCCTAGTATTTCCGATCGATTTTATTTGTTTTCTTCAGCTAATTAAAATACAAAATCTTCTATTGAATAAAAAAATTTTAAGTCGATATCTTTACCGAGTAAAAAAATAAACGAATTTGAATTAAAAAATTGCAAAAATTACGCCTTTTTGTGTTTTTTTTGCCCGAAAAAGTATCTACACTCTTTTTTCTCTAAAATAGAATTTTCTTTAACAACATATAATAATTTTATACTTTTCGGAAAGGTATCTTCACAGAGACGACTTTAAAGTAAATTATAAGCCGAATAACTCAAATGGTCAAGGTACATACCCTCCCGAATTTTACACGTTTAATATGAATGTTTTGACTTTAGTCTAAATTTTTTCTCAAATCCCAAAGCACGAATCGGCAAACGGAATGCTGTTCAAGAATCTAAAATATGTTGTTAAAAGTTTTCAGTGAAAATCTACGGCACTTCGGAAAAATGTGGATTTTATAGACCAAAATGTAAAAAAAAAACCATTTTTGGGATTTTCGGCGTTTTTTTTTGGCAATTGTGGGATACTTTTTACAAAAATCTCAAAGTTTTTTTCGCTTTCTCATTTTATATGATAAAGTCTATATCCATCGAAAATTTCGTTTAATAACAAAGATTTTATTACAGATAAAATATGTATAGTTGCTCAAAAAAGAAATTGTTTTTCAAAATTGTAAATTTAATTGCTAAGATCAGAAAAACTATAAACTTGATTTTTTTCATTTAAATTACATTGCTTAGCTGACATAATTCTTCATTACATGGAAAAAGATTGAAATCAATATCTTTTAAAAAACCGAAACTACGCCACTTTAAAGTTTTATTAGTAAATTTTATAGTGGAATAGTTTTGGTTCTGTAAAAGATATTGATTTCAATTTTTTTTCTATGTAATGCAATGTAATTTAGATAAAAAAATCGAATTTATAGTTTTTCTGATTTGAGCAGTTAAAGTAATAATTTTGTAAAAAATTGTGTTTTTGAGCAACTATACATATTTTATCTGAAATAAAATCTTTCTTATTAAAAATATCTTAACGAAATTTTCGATGGATGTAGACTTTATCGTATAAAATGAGAAAGTGAAAAAACTTTAAGATTTTTACAAAAGTAATCCCACAATTCCCAAAAAAAACGCCTAAAATCCCAAAATTCCGTAGATTTTTATTGGAAACTTTTAACAACATATTACAAATTCTTAAACTGGATTCCGTTTGTCGATTCGTGCTTTGGGATTTGAGAAAATATAGACTAAAATCAAGACCTTGATATAAAATGGGTCGAATTCAGGAGGGTGTGTACCTTTACCATTTGAGTTATTCGGCTTACTTTTTACTTTAAAGTCTTCTCTGTGAAGATACCTTTTAGAAAAGTATAAAATTGTTACATGTTGTTAAAGAAAATTTTATTTTAGAGAAAAAAGAGTGGATACTTTTTCGGGCAAAAAAAAAAAAAAAAAAAAAAAAAAAAAATTTCGATTTAAATCAAAATTTTTACTTTCGAAAATTCGAAAATTATCGAAAATTCTAATGTATTCCAAAGAGTTTGCCAATGTCTTTTCCAAACCTCTAATAATTGTCAGAGGTCTCTATTTTGAACCACAATAGTTCTGCTCCTGAGGGCTGAGTGGGCAGTGTTGCCAGTTTAGCCTTTTTAAGGCTAAATCTTGCCTTTTTATTTTGCTTTTAGCCTCAATATTATGATTATTTTTTAACAAACTTTATTACCCATAGATACTATTTAGGTTATATTTATAAATTCTCTAAAATATCTTTAAGAAATACCAAGAACTAATAAGAACAAAAAAATAAATCGTTTTTTAATAAAACAATATATTAGCTTTTTTCTGGCTTTATTTTTTTGGGACATTTAGCCTTTTCTGACCTTTTTTAAAGTCTAATTTAGCTACTTTTTTTCTCCTGGCAACACTGTGAGTGGGTTCCCCTCGAAAATTCATATTGTACACACCTCTGCTACGGCTATGAGATATTTTATGTAAATTTAACCAGCAGATTAGAGGTTAAAGTTTATGTATTTCTTTATTTTTTTATGTACTCAATAGTTTCGGAGTTATTTCGAAATTAGTGTTCGAAAAAAAAATTCATTTAATTGTGGGTATACATGGATATTTTCATTTAACTGTGAATGAAATCAAGATTTGTTTATCAATTTTGAAGATACGTAGCTTATTTAACTCGTAGTCTTACCAAGTTTGATATAAAGATGATAAACGAAAACTTTTTTTGTGTTTTCACTTTTCAAAAAGAAATTTAATAAAAAAATCTTAATTTTTGCATGAAAAATTTTTTCGTATACTTTCGAAATAACTCCGAAACTATTCAAAGGATAAAAATTCATATTAGAATCACTTAAAGCCAATTTTATTCCGCATGTTTTGGTGTATCTATTATATAAATCGTGCACACCGTTTTCGAATTATAATGAAATATACTTATTTAGAGCGAAATATTAGACACGTCCATAAAAAAGCTCGACCTGATAGGAAGAAAACTAAAATCAGATTCATGTTGCTGTTATGTTAAATTGACGTTCTTTTAGCCCTAAGTATTTTATTAAAAGCTATTTTATTTTTTTTAGAAGAAATATGGGTTTTATCATGGGTAATTTCCTTCCCATTGTTCCACATCTGATATCAAATGTTTGTTGTGTACATGTGTTTGTAAGTATACCTACATACGTATGTGTGTATACGCTAATTGAGATGATTGAGAAAATAAAGGTGAATATGTAATATCTAATGACAATATTACGTTGATTTTCCAAAATAATTGGCATTAAATACATTGAGTCAAATATTAATTGTTACATAAGATAGATTAATATTGTTTATTGTTGTGACATTAATTTGTTATCTCAAGAAGACAACGAAAATCAAAAACTTAAAATCCATAAAATCAAAATAATTGGTAATCAAGGAAAGCCACAAAGATTTTTTTACATAAAATTTCATACGTTGATAACTTTTTAACGTTAATGTTATGTTTTTTTTTTTTGTCTTTAAAGTTCTTTAAAACATTTTCCAATCATTAAATTTTTTTAAAGTATTTTTATAATATTTTTCTATGCTACGATATTTAAAAACAAAATTTAAAACGTTTTTGATTTTATCCCAATAAAGTTAATAAAGTTGTGTTTGCTTGTTTAGATGCGTATTTCCGGTAAATGTATTCTTATCCTATGTGTTTAATATTCGCGTGTTGTTTAATTTTTTTTTAACCAACAAACACGTTTTCAATCAACGTGTTGTGGGGAAAAGTAAAAAAGAATAAAAATAAACTTCATATTAGAAGTGGTAAATTCAGGTGAAATTTCTTCTATATGGATTATAAAGTCTTTGGAATAATTGGATAAATTTTGTTTATTTATTTAAAAAATTATAAGAAATGAACAGATAAGTTCTTTTTTAGATTTAAATTCTTAGTTAAACAATTTTCTACTAAGACCTTGTGCCTATTAATTGTTTATAAGTCCAAAAACTCTTCAATCCAATACAACATAAAATGCATAAATTCTATATATATAAACGAAATCCAGAGATTGTGACAAAAACAATCACAATTACACGTTCATATAAAGCTGAATCATTATTATAGCGAATGAAAACTTCAAAATGGTTCGTACATTTAGTACGACTATAAAATGTTTATCTAAATATGAATTCAATACAAACTCAATTTATACTTTTTGTAGTAAAATCTATAAAAATATGAAATAATTTATAAAAAACTAGCTAATACACATTTTTCTGAAAAATTAGTTCTTATTATAAATTCTTTTGATGTACAATATATATAGTTTTCATACTTGACCTTATTTTAATAAAATATAAGCATTTAACATATAACATTTTTCTTATTAAATAATTCTTATTCTAATGCCTTGAGATACACAATATTTTTTGTTTTTCCTTCTGATGCGTATACATATAAATCTGCGGGCTTTCCCACTCGTGAACATGCGATATATATATATATATATATATATATATATATATATATATATATATATATAAATAGATAGATGTTTCCCGTGCAAAATTTAAGCTCTAATAGTTTCCCAGATATACTAATTTTTGTATTTAATTTCTATGGGAGGGACCATACCCCCATAATCCTCTAATTTATTAGACAAATGTTTTCATGGATGTCAAAATTCTTTGTGCAAAATTTGAGTATTTCAACATCAATAGTTTCCCAGATATACGAATTTTTGCATTTAATTCATATGGGAGGTACAATGCCCCCTACTTCTAGTCCGCCCATATTTTTCTTAAATATTAATATTGACACCAAAGTGGCTCCGACAAAATTTTAGAACTCTAACTGTCATATTTTCTCAGATATGATAATTTAATATTTTCTTTATATGGGAGGTGCCACGCCCACTATTTCTAGTGTACCAATTTTTGACATATTGAAGCTAATGCTAGACGTACAAAATGTGAACTCTCTAATTTTTATAGTTTCCCAGATATAAAAATTTTGGTATTAACTTTATATGAGAGATGACACGCCCACTATTCCTTTTCCGCCCATTTTTTCACAAAATGTTCACATTGACACTAAAGTTTATTGTTATAGTTTCCTAAATTTACGGCATTTGGTATTGGCAAGCAATATTATTCGTGGGATGTGCCACACCCCCTATTGCTAGTTCGCCTATATTTTTTCAGAATGTTCATATAGGTGTCAAAGTTGTTCGTGCAAAATTTGAGGACTCTAGTATTACCAATTTCCGAGATATACTACTTTTAATAGTTATTTAGTAAGTGGGCGTGGCACCTCGCCCACATGGAATTTCAAAATAAAAAGTTGCCTATTTTTCCTCTATGTTTTTGGAAGTGAAAAATGATATGGTTCAGTGATATAAACTTCATGGTAATAATAAAGTGTTGACAACAACTGTTTGAGTAAAATCATTTAAATTGTATGCAAATTATTTAATTATTATTATTTTTTTGGATTTGCTAAAATCAAATTGCTTTTGGCATTTAATATTTCGCTAGTGAATAATAAATAAAGCTAACTTTTTATACCAACCATCAAAAAGATGGGGGTATATTGATTTTGTCATTCCGTGTGTAACATGTTGAAGGAATCATCTAAGACCCTACAAAGTATATATTTTCTGGGTCCTGGTTAGATTCTGAGTCGATCTAGCTATGTCCGTCCGTCTGTCCGTCCGTTGAAAGCAGTATAGGGCTCGAACGGAGCAACGTAGGGAGACGAAATTTGGCACAAATGTTTGTCTTATATAAAGTTTGTTTGGGATTGAAAATGGGCAAAATCGGTTAATAAACAAAAAAGTTATGGGCTAAAAACTAGAAACACAGCTGATATTTCTTCAACAAAAGCATGTACGACAACCAAATTTTTTATGTATAGTTCGGGAATCGGTTTCCGGGTTTTTCCGAAAAACAAAAAAATTAAAATAATGACTAAAAGTGTTGCACAGTGGGGTCAAGCGCAAATTTTTTGGTAATAAATCTGTATCTCCTAAACTACTGGTTGTATTAAATTGAAATGTATGGAAGAGTTGCAAAGGAGGACCTAAGCTTTGAGAAAAATCATCTTGCAGTCAACCTGTGATATCACATAATAATCTACAGGGTGTTAAAATTGACTACCTCGAGTATGTAAAAGTTAAAAAAAATCGTAACTTGTACAAATGAAGTCCGATTTTAAAGATTTTTATATTTCTGTAAAGTGCTTGGTAAGATAAAGAAAAACTAAGCTTTCTATTCCAAGTTATCTCTTACAGTTAAAAAGATATTTACACTTGAATTTTGAATTTTTGATTTTTTGCCTCGACTTTCTTTCGTTTTTCGTGAATAAGTCCTGAGATATATGAGGTAAAAATTTTTTAAAAATATTATGTAATTTTCTGTATATTTTAAAATAACATGCTGAAAGAATATTTGAATTATCTCAATTCGTCTAGATGTGAAAAATATTCAAATTCAGCACTCTGAAATTGGTATGAAAAATTACTATTTTTTACAAAAATATAGTACAATTCTTTCACTTTTTACTTAAAGTTCCGTTAAAGAAAAACTTTTTTCTTTATATATTTCAAAAGATAAAAAATAAATGGTTAACACAGAAATTTTGAACTGATTTAGGCTTGCACCCTACATCAGGTATTGGTCGAAAATGGTCAATTTTGGGAAAGGTGAAATTTTTATCGATTAAAAAAAAAAAAATGTCACCCGAGCTTTTTTAAATTTTTTGACGATATTTCACAAAAAAAAAAAATAGATTTAGAACATTTTGACACTAAATTGCTTCCCGCCCGGCCAAAAACGAATGCAGTAGAGTAGATTTCATGAAAAAAGTAAATTTTTTAAACGACTTTTTTTAACTGCATAAAAAAGCATATTAACATAATATTTTCGCAATTATTTCTTATGTAGTATATAAAAAATATATCGATTTTTCTCTCGTGCAAAAATCATTAAAAAAGCTTTACGAATAAATTTTTGTTTTGTAAAGCAAAATTCCGCTTATTTTCCAAAAACTAATAAAATATTACAAGAATATAAATACAGACTTATTTACCAATTCATTGATGTATAAAAGCATTATATCATGGTCTTAAAAACTGACAACTTAGGTCAACTCTCAACAAATTAACTGTTTTACAATATTTCCATATGTGCGTATACGTAATAAACAATTGTATTGGCACGTTTTGGTTGTTGAACGAGATAATATGCGCAATAATCGCTTATATTTATTAAATATTGTTTATTTTTGAAAAATTGCCAAAAATTTATTTGTAAAGTTTTTTTTAATGATTTTTGCAGGAGTAAAAGATCGATATATATTTTATACACTACATAAGAAATAATGGCGAAGATATTATGCAAATATGCTTTAATTACTATTATGAATTTTGAGAGGGAAAGTACTATTGATATGTGCATTCACATAACCTTTTAGTTGCACAAATAATATTTTGCGATTTCCGGTCCATAATTAACGGAAAATAAATGGTCAGTTAAGGATATAAATGTGTCCAAAACATAAATTGACCAAGAAAGCTGTAAATTCCTGTAAAATAGCGGCTAAATTTTAAAAGCTCCTTTTTATTCGATTATTTTCGCGGTTTTAAATGAACTTATTATCTTTTTCACAAAATTATCAATATTTAAGTGTAATAAGTAGTTCCATGTGATTTATTTGCAAACATTTTTAATTTAACCTTTTGGGAACTAAATGCATAAAGTTGACGCTCTAGCTTTTAATGGGTTAATTACGTGTTATCTTCAATAGTAACAGGATAGATCATTCCTATGGTACATTAAAACCTAATATATTTTGAAAAATGTCCGAAATACATTAATCTTTATACCCTACACCACCATAGGTGGGGAGGGTATTATGCGTTTGTGCTGATGTTTGTAACACCCAAAAATATTGGTCTAAGACCCACCTTAATTTATACCAATCGGCTTAGAATCACTTTCTGAGTCGATTTAACGATGTCCGTCCGTCCGTCCGTCTGTCCGTCTGACCGTCTGTCCGTCCATGTAAACCTTGTATTCAAACTACAGGTCGCAATTTTGAATAAAAATTAATGAAATTTGGTACACAGGTTTCTTTTTGTTCAGGGACGAAGTCTATTGAAATTGGTTATGATCGGTTCATTATTTCACCTAGCCCCCATACAAATGTCCTCCCGGAAAAGGGTTTAACGATCATAAATCCCTTAAATATAGCAATATTTTAATGAAATTTGGAACATATAACTTTTATGTAAGTCTAAATAAGTGTGCCGATTTTTAAAAAGATCGGTCCACAATTAACCATAGCTCCCATATAAACCCTTTTCAGAAAATCACTTTAACGGGCATATATCCCATTAAAATGTTAGTATCAAGTTAATATACGACACAAATAAGTTTTATATGAACTTAAATGATAGTGCCAAATTTTACAAAGATCGGTCCATAATTTACCATAGCTCCCATATAAGGCCCTCTTTCGGGAATCACCCAAAAGTAAATAAATTCATTTAAATGTCAGCATCAACGTAATATTCTGTATTCGTATGTTTTATTTTACACTTATAATTCGCGAATTAAATTTCGCGGTCGCGTATTTCAAAAAATGGTATTTTTAAATTCGTAAAAAATATATATGTAGATGATTAAGCCTTTCTGAGTGCTCTCTGTAAGTATCGTGCTGAGACTATAAATGGCTTCTGAATTATTGCAAAAAAATATAACGTAGTGTAAAACAAAAAATAATTGTTTTGAAAGAAATTTCAAGCATAAATTTGTTCACTTTATTCGGCGCGATTTTTTCAATAATTCATAAACTATTTAAAGTCCCCTCACGATACTTACGGGGAGCATTTAGAATGGATCCATCCTCTAAATATATGTATTTCACGAATTTAAAAATAGCACTTTTTGAAATACGCGACCGCGAAATTTAATTCGCGAATTATCTACCAATAAGATGCAACATAAAAACATGTTTCAGGTATCGTTGCAAAGGTAATTTCATTACCTTTAAATATTCGCCTCAATAAACGTTGTAACGTAAATATTTTGGAAAATATTCGAATTTTTAAAAACACAATTTTTCTCATTTTTGACATATTACAAATCGCGAAATATTGCGGTAAACAAACTTAAACTCGGCATTTGCGTTACCAGCGTCAATATTAATATTCTTGTCGAATTTCATTAAATTCGGATGATTTTTGGAAAAAATTTGCGATTTTTAAATTTTATTACAAACAAAATAAAACCAGTTGCAACAAATATTTTGTATTTTTTATGACATTTGTTGTAATAACTCCTAAAATATTGCTAGTCCCAGAATGCCACTTTCCACGGTTATAGAAGACATTTTAAAAATTAACATATATTTTTTTAAAATTTTTAAAAATACCACTTTTCGAGATATTTGAACGCGAATGAAAAATCGCGAGATATGTACCAATTTGATGTTGAGAAAAAAAATCATATTATACGTCATATTAAAGGTAATTTTGATACCTTTAACATGACATCTCAATAAATCTTATATAATAATTACCTCGAAAGATATTTGTAATTTTGTGTATGCAACTTTGTACATATTTTGAGCTATTTTGCACTTTCAAACCGCGATATTTCGCGAACCACTTGATGAAATTATCTTTGAATTAGTCTTAGTTTTGACAAGAATAATAATTGTACCAAATATTATCAAATTCGGAAGAGGTGAGAAAATCAGCTGGTTGGTTTTAAATGGAATGACTCTATACTTGAATATTTGAAAAAACTTTATAATTTTTTTATTCAAACCTTTTGAGGCTGAATATTTTTAGTTCTTTGGAGTTTTTGTTGAATGAAATTATCAAAATATTTATTTAAAACTTTTCTATTTGAATATATAGTTTTTAAATAAAAATCAGAGAAATTTGTTGAACTTCTTCTATTTAAATAAAATACATATGAATATTATTCAAGGTTAGCATAATCAAATAAAAAGCTTTTGATTATCTTCTTTTAAAAAAATATTTGTATATATAAAATATTTTCATTTTTAATCAGATTCAAAATTATAATAAATTCAATTGTTTAAGTATAAATAGAAATCCTTAATGTTTTAGTTTATAAATTAATAGATTGATTAACACATATTTTTAATTAGAATTAAGAAATGAAAATAAAATAAAAAGTATTTTAATTTTTTATTTCATTCACAAGTTACAGCTATGAATACTCTAGGTATACTTAAAAATATATATCTAAATGACAAAAAAAAAAAAAAAAAAAAAAACAAGGAAGAATGTTTTATTCGGCTTGGCCGATTCTATATACCAACCATCAATTTTTTAAAATTTAACGTTATATGGGAGGTGGGCGGTAAAGTGGCCGGACTACGCACATTTTTTGTTTCCGAGTTTAAATTGTTCCTTCAAGTATTTGTACAAAATTTCATTGTCGTTTCACCTTATATATATTGTAGTTCTAACCACTACTTATGAACTTGTGGACCATTTTTGGTAACCCTTCCGTTTGAGATTTGATAGTTGCTTCAGTCACTTTTTTGGAACAGTGTGGACATATTCTTTTAAAATCTTCGGTATTTCGGGACACCTTTTTTATGCTCTTGAATTCACTTTTCACAAGAGCTCAATATCTCTCCACTGGTCTAAGCTATGGACAATTTGGAAAATTTACCTCTCTTGGTACAAAAACTATGTTATTGTTTTGGTATCACTCCAGAGCTTTCTTACCGTAGTGACATGATACCAAACGGGCCAAAAATGTGTGGACACGTTGTGCTCTCTTATTAAAGGAAGAAGTTTTTTTGCAAATATTTCTTGATGTATATTTTGGTATTAATAGATTCGAATGTATCAAATGACTTTCCTGTTTTGCCGCAACTGCAAAAAGCTTGTTATACCAGGAATTTTGTAAGAAATTTTTTCTGCTTTTGGGTCCTTAACTTATCTTTTACATCGCCTCCAGCATTAACAATATAAAAGTTTTGACACAGAAGCTGCGAAAATTCTGCCAGCTCATACGTTTCTTTGTCAAATATACAATATGAGTATTTTTCGTATGAAATTTTGTTTTAATTTCCGTGTCCTATTCTTGGCTTCTAAATGTTTGGCAGCATTCCTGTTTGGAACTTTTTCGACTGCATTAGCGTTAAATGTTCGCACCAAATAGTCGAAGCACTGAGATAACTGAGCTGCTTTTCTACCAGATGTGTTTGGAGTTCCTTTCAATATTCTTTAAACTTTCTGAACTTAACAATATCATGTGGACCTTTTTTCTTTACGAACCTTGTTTTCTATCAATGGTCAAATTCTCGTGATATTGTTTAATAACATTGGAAACAGTTTGACAGCAGAAAGTTAATTCTGTGGCTAATTATTTGTAGGACCTATTTGGATTTTTTTGAAATTTTTTAATAATTTGTAACACGTATATCGTTTTCGTCCCTTATTTTGATGAAAATCATGAGAAAGCAACATGGTTATTATTAAAAATAATAACTGAAGTATTTTTCCATGATAACGAGATCAAAAAAATTTGTCTAATATTGATTCCGAAAAAAGTTATGAGGCAAAACGTGTGTTAAGATTTTTTTGATCGCACTCCTTACTTTATATGGTTTTTAATGATTTTTTCGACATGTTATATCCGAAATGACAAAATCTATATACTCCCTATCTTTTTGATGGTGGGTATAAAAACTAAACATATAAAAATACGCTTGATTAACATCACTTAATTTTTATCATATAATTTAAGGTGTCGAAAAAATTTTCTTCACATGAAAAATTTTTGATAAACATTTTTCGAAGAAAATTCAAACTAGAATCAGATTTTCTGTGAAGTAAAAAAAAAAAAAAAACAATTCGTTATATCTTGTATAGGATTATATTGTACGAGCTGTAAACCCGCTACTTCGTTAGCGGAATTTTTTTATAAAAACCATACTATATAATAAATTTAAACTAAGATTCTTAACTGCCATGGGAACATTTTTAATAACACTGTATATTAGAATAAATAAAAAGTACCAAAAAATCCCTTTTAAGGATTCTGATTCACTTAGGACCTTACATCTTCAATTTTATGTTAATAATATTACAGAACATTCAAGAAGTACTATTAGCAGAACGAAAAAGTACCACAAAGTCCCTTCTTATTATAGATTCTCATTCACTTAGGACCACATATCATTAATTTAATGTTTCTAGGTTAAGTATTACAGAAAATTCAATAAGCACCATTAGAATAACAAAAAGGTATGACAAAGTTTCTAGATCCAAAATTAAAGAAAAATTCAAAAAGTACCATAAGAAGAACGAAAAAGTACCACAAGGTTCCCTCTTATGGATTCCCATTCATTTAGGACCACATATCATTAATTTCATGTTTCTAGGTTCATAATTATAGAAAATTCAAAAAGTACCATTAGAAAAACATAAAAGTACCACAAAGTACCCTCTTATAGATTCACATTTATTTAGCACCACATATCCTTAATTTCGTGTTTCCAGGTTCATAATTATAGAAAATTCAAAAAGTTCTACACAGACCTATATATTTAATTTCATGTTTATAGGTTCAATATTACAGGAAATTCAAAAAGTACCATTAGAAGAACAAAAAGTACAACAAAGTCCCTCCTCAGGACTACAGGACCATGTATCTTTAAATGCCAAAAATTGCACTCATGTGAATTCTTATCCACATAGAACTACATTTACTTAATTTCATGTTTCTAGGTTTAATATAATTGAAAATTCATTACTGAATTTGAATAACATATAATTTCCCGCTCTTATCCCCTTTATGGTACTTTTTTTTCACCCATGAAAGTATCTAAGATGTATCCCATATTAAAATACACATATGAATATTTAAATAAATATAAAAAAAATATTTTATGAAAAAAGTACCCAAAATTTTTACCCCTTAAACGTTAGAATTTCGAAAAAGTACGAAAAAGTAAATTTTATCTGCATGCTGACTGGTTTAAAAGATACATATGGTGCCAAAAAAGTACCAAAATACAGTTTTTACCCGTTTTCTCCCACAAAGGGACGATTTTAAAAAAAGTACCAGACACCTGTCCGATTATTTTTTAAATGAATAACAATAACTATTCAACTTTTTTTGTGTCTCTATTAGTTTAGGAGATATAAAGTTACCGATTTACCCGTTTTTAAAAAGTTCGCAAAATGATAATATCAGGACGAACATTTTGAGAAAAGGTATCTCAGAATGAAGTAAAATTTTATTTGAGTTAGGAATATCGATACTTTTCATTTTGGAGCCACCCTAATAAGCGTACATATATACATACATACATACATACATACATACATACATACACACATACATACATACATTTCATTTTTTTTAAATCTATTTTTATTTAAAATAGAGTATGTATTTTTTGCACAACCTAGTTTTTTTTTTCTTTTAAAAACTTAAACGAAAGAAAAATACAATCAATATAAAAGAAAGCAAAGAATAAAATGAATTGAATTTTAAATTAAACTTAAATACGTTTTGCCATCAACTCGCTACTTTTTTAAGGAGTTGAATATATTTCCTTTTATTTAAATGTCTATGTTTGAAGAAAAATATCAAACACACGCACATAATGACGTGATATTTATTTAAATATATTTTTTATAACACAAAAATGGTAAAATTGCATTTTAAACTAAGTAGAATAGCAACGAATTTCTTTTGTTCTTTCAAAAATACTTACTCACTAAAACTTTTGCAGATTTTTGTAAAGGGGTTGAATGTAAGTGTTTATGCTTCCTTGATTACGGTACTTTTTGCTATAAAAAGGCTTATAAACGGAGGCACTTTTATTAGCTTATTATTATTTTTTTTCTTTAGAATATATTTTTCGCTTTAATGAAATCCTTTTATTTTTTTTAAAGGTAATTGAAATGTATTTAATCTTGTTAGAATAAATGAAGGTAAAATTTTCAGTCCTAGTTTATGAAAAAGTGATTTAGTCTTTTTAAAGGGATTTGAAAAAATAAACATAAGATCTGTGTCAAGAAATATTTTAAAGTTGTCATAACAAAATTTTAATAAAAATGTAATATTGTGTTTTATGTAGTTGTTTCTATATACATTATACCAGTATACATATTGTAGATATATGTACATTAGGGGTATAACTTTTTCCATAGCATAGTCGAATAGGGCAATGAATATTATTTAAAAAAATGGTATTACTTTTTCGCGGTTGTCAAAAAAGTTCACCCACAAAACGCGGTAAAGTTTGGAAATCAATAATCCCAATGTAACCGCGAAGCCACATATAACACAACGTGGTATTAAAGTAGTACATTACATTCATCCATTATGCAAAACAATGTTCACAATAAATTAAAAGTTTATGTCTTTTAATAATTAAAAACAAAAATTTTCACTTTACTATTTTACTTTATAAAATAAAATATTTAAAATTTTTATTTATAATATATGTGTACTTTTTTGGGGGGAGATTTTAAAAAATTGTTTTTGTAGGCGAGGTTTTTATTCCAAAATGATCCGAAAAAATTGTTTTCGTACATAACACAACATTCGCCATCGCGTGGTGCTGGGGCCAAAATTTGGTTATATCCCTAATGTACATAATACTATAGTATGTATCAGGCATACAAACATATATACAAAATTCATTGTAGTATAAAATTGTTATTTATTTTTTTTTGTAATAAATTCATAACTTTTGTCTCCATATAATTTAATTATTTGTTTATAAAATTCTTATATATCAATTTTAAGCCACAAAACTAAATAAATTCTGGAAATTGTAAAGATTCTTTACTAATCTCAACTTTTCATCGAAAGAAATAAAATTTTTTTGGTTTATACTTCTATTTTATGAAATAAATATTGTTAGTAATAAATAATACAATAATACAGTTAAAAAATTTAAGATAATAAAAGAAATATCGATATTTAAATTAAGATTTTTGTAAAAATATTTTTTGTTTTTCTTATGAATTAATGATTTCTTGTTTATGAAAAAATAGATTTTAATTACTGTGTCGGCCAAAAATTGCTAGAATATATTTTACTATAACTCGAAAACGGTGTATCACCATATTTTCTGCGGTCACATTATGAAAATGGTTTTTACAATTTCGACTATAACTCAAGAACCCTTTTGTACGATTTTGATACACCAAAAGATGCCAACGAAAATTGTCTTTAAGTATTATAGATCAAAATTTTCCCGATTTTTAATATATGGGAAATTCTTCAAACTCGTATACTTTTGATGTGCAAAAAAATTTCTAAAATTTTTAAATGGCACATCAACGATATTTAGTACCAATATTCATTGGCTCTAGTGGAACACAGATCTGTTCGCGTGAATGACTTTTACCGAACGGCATCAATGTTATGGCGGTTTAGGATAAAAATTTACAAAAAAATTGCTAAAATTCTATTTATAGTCCTAAATCAAAAATTTTTGTATTTGTGTACTCTACAATGCTGTATCTAAAAAAAAAAAAATTAAAAATATCGCGATAAGTAAAGTATGCGTGGATATATTAGCGATTTAATAATTATTAAACCTTCTTATAAAATTTGCAAAATTCAGTTTTTAGTGATGTACACACAAAGAAAAAATATGGTTCCTGTGACCATAAACTAAGAGCAACATACTATGATTGTAATATATGATTCCAGGTTACAATAAGTATATTTATACGTAATCATTTTTATGATTCCAATTTATAATTTATTAGTAAGGTTCATAACCTTATTAATAACTTTTAGTAAGTTTTATAACCTTGTCTTAAGTATTGCTTTCAATTTCATCATGTTTTTATCATTTAATAATTCTATGTTATCATATATATAAACTAATGTCATCATATATATATTTCCATTTTATCATATATATTATTCCATTCTATCATATATATGAACTAATTCCATCATAAGTATAATTCCATTTTATCATATATATGAACAAATTTCATTATACATATAATCTCATTTTATCATATATATGATCCCATTTTTTCATATTTATATTCATTTGTACCACGATATGTGGTACAATCATCATACTAAATAAATACAAAACTTGTCAATTTATATTTGTTCATATATAAACTAAATGAGAATTATAACTACTGGACTGATACACAAAAATGTGTATTCAAAAGGCATTAAAAGTTAATGGCTTAATGGTTGTAGAATTAACCAAATTTGTAAAATGAAATGAATGGTTATGTAATTAACTAAACTGTTGTAGAATAGACTAAATGATTGGATTTATTCATAAATATGATTTCATATAAACATATTTAAATACATATTATAATTCAGTGAACCATATTAAAATTTTGATTGTGGGTAATCATTAAATGATTAAACAGAATCATAAACGTTGCTATCATGAACACAGTATATTTAAATCAATGAAAAACGGCTATATAATCATTGAATAGTTGTGGTGATCATGCTGTAACCATGTTTTTTCTCTGCGTGTAGTCATAATTTTTTTTAAATAAGTCATAAGACCATGTCATTTATATACATTTTTATACCCTTCACCACAGGTGTAAAGGGTATATATAAGTTTGTCATTCCGTTTTTAATTTCTACAATATTCGTCTAAGACCAAGTCTAAGTATATATATTCTGGATCCTTATTGATAGGGGAGTCGATATAAAGATGTCCGTCTGTCCGTCTGTCTGTTGAAATCAGTTTTTAGAAAGCCCCAGTTAACGGATATATATGTTTTATATGTCAAATTGTTAGAAATATTCCTTAGAAAATCGCTAATAAAAATAAGCAAAATCGGTTTATAAATAACTGAGATATCGGCAAAAAAACGAAGATACCCCCAAAAAATCGTATTTGCTGTCGGCTTTTCTCGGCTCCTATAAAAGATAGCGAATTCGTTTTTGCACGAAAAATTCAAAACCTTTCTTGTAATTTTTTTGATGAAAAAAAAATCGGTGCACTATATTCCAGATATCGGTCAAAACGCGTTTTTTCACTTTTTGTAGCCTCTACATAAACTACGGCTTTTTGAACAGGTTGGTCATAAATATTTTTATAAAATTTCGGTTTTTTACAGAAACCCAATTCGCTCAAAAACAACAGAGATATGGTGCAAAAAATAAAATAAAAATAATAAAATAAATACGAAGGAACATTTTTTTATATTAAGCATTGTTATTGTTGTTTTTTTTTTGTATTGGCAAGTTGTTTAGTTAGCAACAGCAGTTCTTGTTATTGTTTGTATATGCAGTGTGGTTGTATATGCAGTCAGTTTGTACATACATACATACATACATGTATACATGCATACATACATACATACATACATACATACATACATACATACATACATACATACATACATACATACATACATACATACATACATACATACATACATACATACATACATACATACATACATACATACATACATACATACATACATACATACATACATACATACATACATACATACATACATACATACATACATACATACATACATACATACATACATACATACATACATACATACATACATACATTCATACATACATACACACATATACATACATACAAAAATGTATAACTATTCAATTTTTGTTGTTTATATTTAAAAACATATTATACTATGACTGTTTCTTTTTCGTATTCAAATGTTCGTAGTTAAAAAAAATTTAGGCGTTAAGGCGAAAAATTTATTATTTGTGAGTAAGATGGTAAGTAACATTCATTTAATTGCACTTAGTCAAATTTCTAAAGTTGCATTAAATGAAAAATCGTACTTTTTTCGAACGCAATATTGATTTTGATATATGGTTTTAAACAGCTACAGATTGACATATCGCCAATTTTGATTAGCGCCTTGGGTGTGCCTCGACGACTAATGTTAAACTAAAAACATCGCATTCTTAGCCCATGCAAACCGTTGATGAATATTTTTAGTGAAATTATATTTTCTGCGTAAGTAAAACTTTACACAGGAACTTATTTCAGTTTAAAATTGATTTATAACGCCAACATCCGCTATAACAACAAATGTCGTTTGGAAACCTTTTTCGTACACGCGATACTCTAGCCTCACTGAAATAACATTGCGATTGTGCGAAAAATGCACCAATTGAAGCCATTCACGTTTTTTCTTTCCAAATTTGGGTACCTCCTGCAGCATTTCTGTTGAGGCACATTAACGAGATATATGTCCAATGATGCATAATTTCAAGAGCTATTAGGCTTTGTTTTGAATTTTGAAATATCCGAAACGGCGTAAAATCCACAGTGACAAACTGCAAAATTTTTAAATTTTTTAAAATTTGGTTCCACAACTTTTGCACAACACTATTTGACACTGGTTAATGGTACGCTAATTAAATCCATGCTGGTCCTTTTCTACAAGTGTTTGTTGTCGATTTTGATTTTTCAAAGTCAAAAAAATCGTAAAAGTGTCAACTTTAAACACCAATATCTCTAAAAGTTGTTAACGGATTTTAATGATTTAAATTGTATATTTAAGAAAAATGTCCACTATAAATGTAGCAATTTAAAAATAATATTATCTAGGGTAGAATTTCTTTAAAAATGCATCCTAAAATTGCATTTACATTATGAATGCATTTTTTAAAAAATTTCTATGCTTTCAATTTTGTTCTCCCTATAATATAAAAAAATTATGTTTGCTAAAAATTACAATATAAATTGTTCTGGGACAAAATGGTTCACTATTTAAAAAAAAAAAAATTAAAAATATTTCTTAAATTTTTTTCATAAATTTATTTTTATTTTTTTTTTTTAATTTTTGTATTTTTTAATTTTTGTGAGCTTATTTTAAAATTAATTTTAATCATAATATCACATAATTTGTTATTTGCGGTATAAAACCTATTTGTCTCAGATTAAGTGCTGATGTTTTATATAATAAAAATATTTGTCTTCAATATTAAGCAAAAATATTTAAAATCAAAAGGGTAGAAATTTTTTAAAAATGCATTCGAAAATTGCATTCTTTTCGTGAGTGCATCTTTGGGAAAAAAATTATTTTTGATTCGTATAATATTTTTTGTAATAAACTTTATATTGGTTTTTAAATCAATAACATCCGACGTATAGTTAAGGAGTTATAAACGTTTAAAGTTACATATAACTAAAAGAGTATAACAAAAAAAAAAGAAAAAAATTAAAAACCAATTTTTTTTGGAAAATTTAAATTTTTGTACGAAAAACTGATGGAAATTATTAAAAAAAAAAAAATAATAAAAATAGTAGATTTTATTCTCCCCACAACAGTTATTTTTGCATTTATAGTAAAGATTTTATTTCTTATTTACATTTTTAATTAATTCAATTATCTTCTTGATTGATTTAATTAATTTTTTAATTGAAAATTTTTTCAGTTTTTCATTTTTACAGTTTTTAGTAATTGATATAAATAATAATTGTGGTGAGAGCTTCAAATTTGAAAAAGTTTTCAATTGAATGAATAATTTACTCACATATTTGGTTATAGGTGACTAAAAAGAAATTATAAATATTTTATGTAAAATAAAATCTTTGTTACTAAAGAAATCTTAACGAAATTTTAAATGAATCGTATGAAATGAAAAAGTGAAAAAAAACTTTGTTTTTTTGTTTTTTTTTTACACTTTTGGCTATAAAATCCAGATTTTTTTGTTTTTTTTTGTAAAAAAAAAACGCCAAAAATCCCAAAAAATGTGCTTTTTTACATTTTCGGCTATAAAATCTAGATTTTTCCTAAGTCCCGTAAATTTTTATTAAAAAATGTTAACAACATATTTTAGATTCCTAAACTGCATTCCGTTTTCTGATTCGTGCTTTGGGATTTTAGAAAATATAAACTAAAGTCAAAACTTTCATATAAAAATCCGAAGAGTGTGTACCTTGGCCACTTGAGTTATTGGGCTCGTTTTTTATTTTAAAGTCATCTCTGTGAAGATTCCTTTCAGGAAAGTATAAAATTATTATTTTAGTCATCATTATTGCAATTTTAAAATTTAAAATCGTTTTTTTTTCTGTAAAATTATTGCCTTAAAATTTTTTTATTCAATAGATAATTCAGTTCTTTAATTAGCTAAAGAAAAAACTAATAATATCGGTCGGAAATACTAGGATATATATGAAAAAAATGGAAGAACATACAAGATTAAAGTACTTAAAAATTCTAAAGAAAAACCTACATAACTTGAGATGTAGGAATAAGTACATAATTCAACATATTCATGATATATTATAAAATTCCATTTAGGGAAAATTTATGACTGGAAATATAATTAAAAAAAAAAAAAAAATATTAATTTTATAAAGGGAAAAACATTTACAACATTTACTTTTTGATATTTTTCGATCAATATATATTTCAGTTTCATAAATAACTCAAATAATTTTCATATGAATTGCGGATATAATTACTCTGTAGATAATTCAGAATTGTGTACCCATGGCCTTTATTTTTAATTTTAAACCTTAAAACTGTATCCTGAAAAGTAATACAAATTAATTACGTAGTTTTTCTTTATCGCCACAGAATTGTATACATTGGTATTTTCATTTAACTGTCAATGAAATTAAGATTTGTTCATCAATTTTGAAGATACGTGACATATTTTATTCATAGTCTAATCAGATTCGAGACAGAGATGATAAACTGAAACATCTTTCATGTTTTCACTTTCCAAAGGAAATTTAATAAAAAAAAAAAAAACACATTCTAAACACATTTTTTTTGTGCCGATTGGTGTAATACAAAACGAGAAAGAAAGATATAGACGGTCAAGCCCGATCATATGACACCCTACATCTAAATTCGGGGAGGGTCTTTTTTTAGACTTGGGACCAATTGTGGACTGATACTCAT
The DNA here is from genome assembly GCA_951394005.1 of Protophormia terraenovae. NCBI lineage: Eukaryota > Metazoa > Arthropoda > Insecta > Diptera > Calliphoridae > Protophormia > Protophormia terraenovae. The sequence goes on along the minus strand of OX596077.1, from coordinate 45,322,651 downwards.
ATTAAGGAGTGAGATCGAAAAATTCTTAACATACATAATATTAAATAACTTGGAAACGGTTGATCTTAGAGTTTTCATTTTTTTTTAATCATTTGACAGTTTAGCACAGTTCACAGAAATATATAATTTTTATGGTTCTAACCACTAATTTTAAAATTGTGGACCATTTTTGAAACCCCTTTCTTTGGAGATTTGATAGTTGCTTCAGTCACTTTTTTGGAACAGTGTGCACATCTTCTTTTAAAATCTTCGGTATTTTGGGACACCTTTTTTGTGCTCTTGAATTCCCTTCTCACAAGAGCTCAATATCTCCACTGGTCTAAGCTATGGACAATTTTGAAAATTGACCTCTCTTGGTACTAAAACTATGTTATTGGTTTGGTACCACTCCAGAGCTTTCTTACCGTAGTGACATGATACCAAATAGGTCCAAAAATATGTGGACACGTTGTGCTTTCTTAAGAAAAGCAAAAATCTTTTTTGCAAATATTCCTTTATGCATATTTTGGTATTTATAGATCCGAATGTATCAAATAACTTTCCTGTTTTGCCGCAACTGCAAAAAGCTTGTCATACCATGAATTTTGTAAGAAATTTTTGCTGCTTTTGGGTCTTAAACTTATCTCCAACATTGCTTCGAGCATTAGCAATAAAAATTTTTGAGACACAAGCTGCGAAGATTCTGCCAGCACCTACGTTTCTTCATCAATTATACAGCTTGAGTATTTTTGTATGAAATTTGGTTTTAAATTCCGAGTCCTATTTTTGGCTTTTAATTTTTTTTGCAGAATTCCAGTTTGAAATTTTTTGAACTTTATATATCATCAACTTTCCCATTAGCTTTAAATTTTCGCACCAAATAGTCGAAGCACTGAGAAAACTGAGCTGATTTTCTACCAGATGTGTTTGGATTTCCTTTCAATATGCCTTTAATTTTCTGGCCTTCCCAATATCATGTGGTCCTTTTTTCTTACCGAACTAGGTTTCTCATCAATAGTCAAATTCTCCTGATACTGTTTAATAACATTAGAAACGGTTTTATGGACGACATTTAATTCTGTGGCCAATTATTTGTAAGACCTATTTGGATTTTTTGAAATTTTTTAATAACTTGTAGGACGTAAATCTTTTTCGTCACTTATTTTGATCAAAATAAGGACAAATTAACATGGTTGTTGTTAAAAATAATAACTGAAATATTTTTCCAAAATATTCAAAAAAAATTTTGAATATTGATTCCGAAAAAAGTTATGAGGCAAAATGTTTGTTAAGAATTTTTCGATCTCATTCCTTAAGTGTAAAATAAAACATACGAATACAGAATGTTACGTCGGTACTTACATTTATATGAATTTATTTACTTTTGGGTGATTCCCAAAAGTGGGCCTTATATGGGATTTATGGTAAATTATGGAACGATCTTCGTAAAATTTATCATTTATATTTATACAAAACTTTTTTGTGTCGAATATTAATTTGATACTTACATTTTAATGGGATGTATTCTTGTTAAAGTTATTTTCTGAAAAGGGCTTTATATGGGAGCTGTGGTCAAATATTGACCGATGTAAAAATTCAGCACATAGATTTAGATTTATATGGAACTTATATATGCCAAATTTCATTAAAACAATCTTATATTTAAGGGATTTATGATCGTTGAAATCCTTTTCCGGGAAGACATTTGTATGAGAGCTAGGTGAAGTAATGGACCGATCATAACCAATTTCAATTAGGTTCGTCCTTGGACTTTAGTTTCATTAATTTATGCCAAGTTTCATTAATTTATGTTCAAAATTGCAACCTGTAGTTTGATTACAAGGTTTACATGGACGGACAGATGGAGAGACGGGCGTACTGACGGAAGTACGGACATCGTTAAATCCACTCAATAGGTGATTCTAAGCCGATTTGTATAAATTAAGGTGGGTCTTAGACCAATATTTTTGGGTATTTCAAACATACATACATTTAAATTACATTTTTTTTGAAAATCTTGTTTTTGTGAATTAATGATTTTTTACAAATTTAATGATTTTTTTGTTTACGATAAAATCTGATTTTAATTATTGTACTTATTCTTAGCGAGAAGAGATTTATTAATTAAAATTATTAAAAATAAAACTCTTAATAATATGGTAATAAGTACTTAATTTTACTTTTAAGATGCTGAATATATTATTTTTTAAAAGTCATTTCACTCTTTCTCTTTATTTTGAATCCATTTTTTTTCCAATTAAACTTTGGTATTACTTTTTTTAATACACTCACATAGTAGCAGGGAAATATTTGTTTATACTATTCTAGGTAAAATCTAATCTAAATGAATAGGTATGAATTTCATAATTTTCTATATTTTATGTTATTGTTTTTATATACCTACCTGACAATGTGGATTTTGATTGAGTCAATTAAAATTTACATATATGTATGTTTTCTTAATATTTGCACAGATACAGTTACCAAACTTAGTAATAGAGAAAGAAAATAAAATTTTAAATTGTTTATTTGTAAATTGAACAGATATGGATACATATCGTTAACAAAATTTTAGGAAGTTGTAACAAATATTTAAAGAAAATTATCTTAAAAAAAAAAAAAGAATAATAAATAACATTGCTACATTTGGTTATGGTTATTCACTCTAATTGAGATGTGTATAGGGTTGCAAGTAGATTATAATTGTAATCGAAGTCGCACGATCAGTGAAAAAAACAATTGGAATGTAACATACTGTTTTATGTAGATTATATTATACAATGCCAAGAATTGTCTACATGTATATGTTCAGAATTGTGAGTATTATTCGGACTGGCTTTAAAAAATTTTATTTTTAGAATGAAAAGACCTTACTCTTTTCAAAAACTATATACACTTTTGCATTCGTAACAAAACTGTGTAAGATATTAAGGAGACAAAATTAAATATAAATTTTTTACATGTATTTTTGAATTTTACAGTGATCTTTGACATACATTTTATAAGATAACATACTTATTATTTCATTACTAGTAAAATCAGCTATCGCTTAATAAAACCAAATGAGAATTGTAGAAGATATCATTGAAATAATTCCCAACAATTGGGACTTTTATCACAATAAAGGAAGTAAGAGCCACATTAAGTTAAATAACTACCAATGAAATAAGTCCCGACACAAATTAAATAATTCTCAATTCAAAATTATCAAATAAAATAATTAATAAGTTATAGTTTCGGAATTGCGTAGCTGGTTTTTTTTTTTAATACTAGAAAGCCATTTTGCTAAGTAAAGTTTTCTGCATAGCCGGCATTCGGCAGGGAAAAGTACTGTCTCCTCTGTGGTATTTCAAACACCGGCTTCGCTATATTCTAATCGGCTAGTTGGATTTATATGAAATTTCACATAGGTGTAGCAGAGAACAGTAACATTTCGAGTTTACAAGCACGATCTCATATACGTTTCAGGAGCGAAGCTATGGGGGTACTAATGTCATAGAAAATGTTTAACCACTACAGATTTTTTGTTCCTTAACCGATTTTCAAGATTTTTATTTCACCTTTAAGTCCATAATACATCTTTTAGAAAACATGTTTGCATGCAATATTTCTCTTATATATTCTTCGACATATATTCATTTGAAATTTCATTAATCTCAAGTTTGCAAGATGTTAAGTCATTTTCATATACATACATCCCAACATAAAGAACAAAATTGTCTATCGAATAACGTCAAATTTAAGTCGATATCTTCATTGAGTAAAAAAATAAACGATTTTGAATTGGAAAGTTTGCTAAAATTAGTAAAAAAACGGACGGAAGGACAGACATTAAAATTCTTTAAAAAAGTCTTAAAATTCCAAAAGTATATTATTTTTTACTTCCTGACCAATATTAAAACTAAATTTTAATATTAAAATATTTATATCACCTTTCCCTGAATTAAGTGCCTTATCGACCCATTTAATTCAAATGTATAGACGGACGGACATTGCCATTCTGCCAAAAAATATTTTAGAATTCTAAAACTGCATTTTTTTTACTAATTAAGAAATAAAAAAAGTAGAACATGATCATCAGAATTCGGATATCACCATTCCCTGAATTTTCGACCCATTTAACTCAAATGTATAGACGAATGGACGGACATTACCATTTAGCCAAAAAACATTTTATATTTCTAAAAATGCATTTCTTTACTTACTAATAAATACAAAATTAAACGTGGTCAATAAAGCGTTGATATCATTTTTGTGGCTACTAGAGGGCGCTAAAATCATAAAGATATTAATGAACCAAAAAGATGGTTTTAAACTGTTTTAGGAAAAAAAAAAAAAAAAAAATTGTCAAAAATTAATTTTTTGATGAAATGCATCGAAGTTTCGTTTTTTCAATACCTCAGAATATTGGTAAATTAAAACTATTATTATCTTTTAAATATAGTATTTTGAATATATGTACATATTATATACATATTATTGCTCAAATTTACACATATTTTTTACTTGAAATCTAAAAATTCCCTAAATTTGATGAAGGATATAAACAAATTATAAAAAATTATAAAATTTTTTTTCCGGTTTATATAAGTTTTTACAGTTATTTAACAGATTAAAAAAACAGTCAGAGCCTATTTTTTGCCACAACTTAAAAAAAAAATTAAATTGAAAAAGTGTCTGATTTTCCGTTTTTACTTCAATTTCAAAGGGTTCTCAATGTTGACGTAATTTATTTTGCTAAATTATAATAAAATAATTATAAAAATTATTCCGAAATTGAAAAAACAAATAAGAAATAGAAAAATATATTTTTTGGACCTTATTTATTACGTTAAAAGTCCTCCAGATGGCGCTAATTATAGAGCATTTTTAAATTTTAATACAAAAATTATATGAGTTCGATGAAGTATTAAAAAAATTATAAAAAATTATAAATTTTTTTTTGCTTGATTCTAAAATTTAATATTGTGTTGTAATATATAAAAGAAGAATTACTTCCTATTTTTTGCCAAAACTGAAAAAAAAAACAATTCAAAAAATTTATAAATTTCCTTTTATTACACAAAAGTCAAAAAATTCTTTATGTTTGTTAAATCGACATTGCTTTAAAATTTAATAAAATATTGAAAACTAAAAAAAAAAAAATAAAAATGTTGGACCGGAAATCGAATTTAAATAAAAATCATAAATAATCTATATTTAGCTGCAATTACAAATTTTGGTGCAATTCTGACCAGTATTCACGCAGTAAATCCGTTTTTTAGTTTCAGGATATATGGGAGGTGGGCGTGTCCTTGCTCCGATTACAAAATAAATTAGAAGACATATAAGCAATCTATTTTTAATGTCTGGCACAAATTTTGGTAAAGTTCAGACCAGTATTTTAGAAAAAATTTAGTTTTTTAACTTCAGGATATATGGATATATGCGCCAATTCTTTCAAAACTTCGTAATTATGCATTCTAAGCCTAAAGTAATATGCGTACCAAGTTTCAATTTGCTACGACAACTCCTTCTATTTTTGTCCCATCGTTTTATGGGATCAATGCACTGTGCGTCAGTTCGTCCATATAAACCTTGCAATCAAACTACAGGTCGCAATTTTTAACAAAAATTAATGAAAATTGCCACATAGGTTTCCTACAGTCCAGGAACGAAGCCTATTGAAATTGGTTATGATTGATCCTTTATTTCACCTAGCCCCCATAAAAATGTCCTCCCGGAAAAGGGTATAATGATCATAAATCTCTTAAATACAGAAATATTCTAATGGAATTTGGCACATATAATTCTTAATCTGTTATCCGAATTTCAAGAAGATCGGTTCATAATTGACCGTAGCTCCCATATAAAGCCCTTTTGAGAAAATCACTTTAACGGGCAAAAATCCCATTTAAATATTTGTATCAAGTTAATATTTCTTAAAAATAAGTTTTATATAAATATAAATGTTAGTGCCAAATTTTATGAAGATCGGTCCATAATTTACCCTAGCTCTAATATAAGGCCCTCTTTAGCGAATAACCCAAAAGTGAATAAATTCATATAAATGTTAGTATCAATGTAATATTCTGTATTCGTTTGTTTAATTTTACACTTAATATTAATAGACTTAATATCTCGAATTTCGATGTACATAATGGTGTAGGTATCATATGGTCGGGTTTGACCGACTATACATATCTTGTTTTCTTCTTTTATTAGAAACTGTGAATGTGCCTTGAGAAAAACAGACTTTTTTTATACTCACCATCAAAAAGATGGGTGGTATATTGATTTTGTCATTCCGTGTATAACATGTCGAAGAAATCATCTAAGATCCCACAAAGTATATATTTTCTGGGTCCTGGTTAGATTCTGAGTCGATCTAGCTATGTCCGTCCGTCTGTCTGTTGAAAGCAGGGTGTCCGTTTTATACTTTTCTGCTGATATTTCTTCAACAAAAGCATGTAGGATAACGAAATTTTGTACGTATAGTTCGGGGGCGATATAAACTCGGAAACCAAAAATGGGCGTGGTGCGCCCACTTTACCGCCCACCTCCCTTATAAGATGAAATTGTGTTCAAATAGTTCAAAGACCAATGTAAACTCGGTAACAAAAAATGGGCGTGGTCCGCCCACTTACTGCCCACTTTACCGCCCCCTCCCATATAACGTAAAATTTGAAAAAGTTGATAGTGGGTATATAGATTCGGCCGGGCCGAATATAACATTCGCGCTTGTTTGTTCATGCTCTTGTTTTCCAAACTTTGGGACTATCTACTACGTTGACTATTTCGAATACAACAACAAGATATAGCGCAAAATACGCACGATTACAACAAGTGTTAATCCATATTTTTCAATTTGTATTTCATTGATGGGCGACCCCGCCCAAAAAAAGAAAAAAATTAAAAAAGTTTAAAATTTTTGTCATCAGAACTTAATTACTGCTGTAGGTCTGAATAATAGCAAAGATGATGCAGAATTTATCCACAAAGTCTGATTAGTTCAGATAAGGTCGAATGAGATCAAAAAGTATAAACGCGCAAACAAAAAATGTAGAGAAAGAGGAAAAGTTAAGCAATTTTTAGCCTTTTTTGTAAGTTTTTGAACTTTGAACAACAATCATGATCACAAAATGAAACTCAATAATAAAGTAAAAGTTCTCAATAATGCTTTTATTAATCGGGTAACACTCACGAGTACTAAACTTTATTAGATATTTTAGTACCTCAATTTGGTAATCAGCTTCGATCTCTTATTCTTCCTCATATTAAAAAAAAAAAAACAAATGAATGAATTTATACTTTATTGTAAACCTTTTTGCGGACCCCCCAAAATGCGGCTAAGAACCCTCATTTGAGAATCCGTGATTTACCCCAAAGTCTTGCTTAATGTAAGTCAACAATCTGAAAACTTTCTTCAGAACTACATGGTTGTTTGTAATTTTAATTCTCTTTTTAGGAGTATATTAATTTCATTGCATTTGATTATAACCAACAGAACTTGTATCCTCTTAAAGGGTTATAATTTTTTGTTTCCATCATTCCTTCCATCTATTTCTGTGTGTGAGTGTGATTGTTTTTTTGTTTCGTTTGAAAAATGTTTTCGACTGAATTTAAAGCCCTAAAACAAAATGTGGCATACATCATAATAGGTTAGTGATGGCCTAAGGTCAATTAAAACATTTCAAATTTTGTTAGAATGCAGATGAATTGTGATTTTCGAATAAAATTATGCATATCAGGTTAAGATATTCAAGTAAGAATTTCCAAACAAGTTATATGGTAAAACAAATAAAAAAGTTATAGTCGGTCAGACCGACCACATGATACCATTAAATTAATAATAGGTAATAAAATACAATTGAATAATGATGCATTGTTAAGAAATATAAAACAAATTTTATGCTTATATTGAAATGCGGTTTTGGTAGTTCATAAAATAGCAAACCAATGAGCTATTAAAATTCCTAGAATTTCTATGCAAAATCGCTTTATATTCAGTTTTAACTGTTGGTATATTTGTAGACAAGTTGTTTACTATAATAGAATTACCACAAAATTCTTACGAATTTTAAAACTTTAACTAACTAATTTCAAATGTCAGCAGTAATTAGAAACATAAGGAGTCAGTTGATATATTAAAATTATTAATTTTAATTAACAACACATTCATAAATGCCTGATTGTGTTGTCTAAATAACTACAAAATCCAAATATAAATAGAAGACAAGTTTTCCGAATGAATTGTTAATTTGGTTTATGAACTAATTTGAATAATTGTTAAAAAAAACTAACAAATACATACAAACATACCAAGAAAACAAAACAAATACTTGAAATCCGTTTAACTTTAAAACAGCCAAAGGCAGAAAGACTGACATAAAGATTTGAATGTGTTTGTGTATTTAATTTCCCTGCAGTCAATGGTGGCAGTTGCGTACAAGTTACCTAACCAACTACATTAGGGTACCACTAGTCATTTTATTAGCTACGTGACTAGTCACTTTAACATGGGCTTGTCCTAGCAGCAAGTATATTGCCACCTACACGATTTCTTAGTGTCACTTTTTTGCACACACAATCACCTACGTGACTACCGAAGGATCAATAAAATGACAAATAGGCACTTCAATGACCAAAAGGTGGCCCTTTTTACGTGCACAGTCACTTTAACGACTACAAAGTGTAACTTTTGGGCGCACACAACCACTTTACTGGTTACAATGAGTCAGCTAAAAATTTTTGATTTTCCTTTTGTCTTCTTCCCGCTGACCTTAGAGCCAGTAAAGTGCCAATTGCTAATACGCTCAATGGTGACCGATGGAGTGCGGCAGGTGACTATACACCAATGATTCTTACTGTCTAAAAGTGGGTTAATTGCCACCAAATAAACTGCTGGGTTGTTTAAGCTCTTTGTTGCGAATGTGTTTGTTATATCCAGCATACAAAAAAATTATAATTTTTTCTTGCGCTCCACAGTGGGGTCAAACGTAAATTTTTAGGTAATAAATCTGTATCTCCTAAATAAAAATTGAATTAATTGGATTAAATTGAAATGTATGGAAGAGTTTTAGAGAAGGACCTAAGTTTTCAGAAAAATCATCTTGTAGTCACCCTGTGATAACACAAGATAAGTTACAGGGTGTCAAAGTTGACTATTTGTTGTTTTCCATACATTTATTCAAAACGAATTTTTCGTTCGACATAGAGAAACAGGCAGTAAGTCCGATTTTAAATATTATATTTCTGTAAAGTGCTTGGCAAGATAAAGAAAAAAATAAGCTTACTCACCTAAATTATCTATTACAGTTAAAAAGATATTTAATTATATATTTCAATAGATAAGGCTTCATAAATTACTAATATAGAAATTTTGAACTGATTTAAGCTTGCACCCTACATCCAGCATTGGTCGAAAATAATGCTTTTTAGAAAAAAGTCTCATTTTTATCGATTAATAAAAAAATTTTCACGCGATATTTTTTAAATTTTATCGATATTTTATCAGGAAATAGATTTAAAACGATTTGAAACTAAACTGCTTCCCGAGCGGCTAAAAATGAATATAGGAGTGGAGATGTTATGAAAAAAGTCACATTTTTATACGACTTTTTTTAATTGCATAAAAGAGCATATTAGCATAATATTTTCGCAATTATTTCTTATGTAATGTATAAAATATATATCGATCTTTAATCATTTAAAAAGCTTTACAAATCAATTTTTGGCAATTTTTCAAATATAAACAATAATTAATAAATATAAGCGATTATTAGGAATATTATCTTGTTCAACAACCAAAACCATGATTTTAACATTGTGTTGTCATTGGAGGGAAGTACTTAGTGGTGAAAAAGAGCTGCAGAAGTTCTTATTTTAACCCATGGTTGTCATTGGTAGGATGTTATTCTTTTATACTTCTTTTTCATTCCTTTGGAAGTACTTCCCTTAAAATTATGTTTATACAATTTTTTAATAAAATTCCTCTTTTTGCCATATTAAACAATAATAAAAATGCTTTAAAAAAAAAATGATTTTTCCCGCTAAAAATTCATTTATTTTCACTTTTTTGGAAGTAATTATTAAGAACTTCCAAAAATTATTAAAATATGCACTTTGTTCTACTTTTGAAGTTGTGAAAATGTTCTTTTTTTGGAAGAACTTCATCGTTTTTTACTGGGCACAGTTGTGTGTTACGTATACGCATATATGGAAATAATGTAAAACAGTGAATTTGGTGAGAATTGACTTAAGTCGTCAACTTTGAGACCATGATATAATGCTATATATACATAAGGAGTGAGATCGAAAAATTCTTAACATACATAATATTCAATAACTTGGAAACCGTTGATCTTAGAGTTTTCATTATTTTTTTAATCATTTGATAATTTAGCACAGATCACAGAAATATAAAATTTTTATGGTTCTAACCACTAATTATAAAATTAGTGGTTAGAACCATACTTTTGGGTCTTAAACTTATCTCCAAGACTGCTTCCAGCATTAGCAATAAAAATTTTTGAGACACAAGCTGCGAAGATTCTGCCACCACCTACGTTTCTTCGTCAATTATACAGCTTGAGTATTTTTGTATGAAATTTGGTTTTAAATTAAGAGTCATATTTTTTGCTTGTATTTTTTTTTGCAGAATTCCAGTTTGGAATTTTTTGAACTTTATATATTATCAACTTTCCCATTAGCTTTAAAATTTCGAAGCACTGAGAAAACTGAGCTGATTTTCTACCAGATGTGTTTGGAGTTCCTTTCAATATGCCTTCAATTTTCTGGCCTTCCCAATATCATGTGGTCCTTTTTTCTTACTGAACTAGGTTTTATATCAATAGTCAAATTCTCCTGATACTGTTTAATAACATTAGAAACGGTTTTACGGCCGACATTTAATTCTGTGGCCAATTATTTGTAAGACCTATTTGGATTTTTTGAAATTTTTTAATAACTTGTAGGACGTAAATCTTTTTCGTCACTTATTTTGATGAACATAAGGACAAATTAACATGGTTGATATTAAAAATAATAACTGAAGTATTTTTCCATGATAACTAGATCAAAAAAAGTTTTGAATATTTAATCCGAAAAAAGTCACTCCTTATTATACATCAGTGAATTGGTAAATAAGTATGTTTTTATATACTTGTGATATTTTATAAGTTTTTGGAAAGTAGGCGGAGTTTGGCTTTACAAAAGATTATTTTTTTGGTTTTTATATTTGAAAAATTCCCAAAAATTGATTTGTAAAGTTTTTTAAATGATTTTTGCAGGAAAATGTCGAAAATGTTATGCAAATATGCTTTTTAATGCAATTAAAAAAAGTCGTTCAAAAAATTAACTTTTTTCATAAAATCTCCACTCCTGGATTCGTTTTTGGCCGTGCGGGAAACAGTTTAGTATCAAATCGTTCTAAATTTATTTCCTGATAAAATGCCGTCAACAAATTTAAAAAAGTTTGCGTGACATTTTTTTATTAATCGGTAAAAATGAAACTTTTTTCTAAACAACATTATTTGCAACCAATGCTGGATGTAGGGTGCAAGCCTAAAACAGTTCAAAATTTCCTTATTAACCATTTATGAAGCCTTATCTTTTAAAATATATGAATAAAAAATTTTGTCTATTATCGTAACTTTGAGAAAAAAGTGAAAGAATTGTGCTATATTTTTGTAAAAAAATTGGCATTTTTCATACTAATTTCAGAGTGCTGACTTTGAATATTTTTCACGTCTAGACGAATTGAGATAATCCAAAAATTCTTTTTACATATTATTTTGGAATATGTATAAAATTACAGATTATTAAAAAAAAAATGTACCTCATATACCTCAGGACTTATTCCCGAAAAACAAAAGAAAGTCGAGGTAAAAAATCAAAAATTCAAAACTCAAGTGTAAATATATTTTTTAACTGTACGAGATAATTTAGGTGAGTGAGCTTATTTGTCTTTATCTTGCCAAGCACTTTACAGAAATATAAAAATCTTTAAAATCGGGCTTAATTTGAAGAAGTTACGATTTTTTGAAACTATTACGTACCCGAGGTAGTCAACTTTGTCACCATGTAGCTTATCTTGTGTTATCACAGGGTGACTACAGGATAGTTTTTCTGAAAGCTTAGGTCCTCCTCTACAGCTCTGCCATACATTTCAATTTAATCTGACCAGTAGTTTTGGAGATACAGATTTATTTCCAAAAACTTTGCGTTTGACCCCATTGTGCGCTTTTTGTTATGTGTTTTGTTTTTGTTTCTGCTTAACCATGCGACATAACCTTGCTTTGTCGAAAGCTAGAATACAACTAAATGATTTTTCTTTTATTTTCATACTCAATTGTTTAGCTTCGTTAACATTCGTGTTGTGTATGCAAAAATACCGAAAACACTCGGCTATGGAGTGCTATGTGTGCCTTTGTCTGCTTTAAAACAACTTTAAACAAAAATATGTTAAATATTTTAAATACTCATTTATTTAAAGTTTAAAATATTTTGCATATTTGATTATAAATAAATCTTCTGCTAAAAATAATTTTAAATATTTTCCTTTATTTAGTTAATCTTAAATTTTCAATTATTTATTTATCTCTGATTTGTTTATACCCACCATCAAAAAGATGAAGGGTATATTGTGTTTGTCATTTCATGTGTAATGTCGAAAATATAATTAAAGATTTCATAACGTATTTCGGGGTCCTGGTAAGATTCTGAGTCAATCTAGCTATGTCCGTCCGTCCGTCCTTCCGTGTGTCTATCTGTCTGCTGAAAGAAGGATAGGGCTCGGAGGGGACTACCTAGGGAAACGAAATTTGGCTCAAATATTTATCTTATATAAGGATTATTTGGTATTAAATATGGTCAATAATATACACTAGAATCACAGGGTATTCGTTGTAGCTTCATTTCATAATTTTCTGCTGATTTCTCTTAAACAAAAGCATGTACGATAACAATATTTTGTATAGATAGGTTAAGGATTGATATAAACTCGAAAATGGGAGTGATTTGCCCACTTTAACGATCACCTCCCATATATGGTGGAACATCAACCAAATTTTTTACAAATAATTCAAGACCCAATGTTAATTAAGAAATACTTTACCGTCCTCGTCTCATATAAGGTGAAGAAGGTGGGTATATAGATTTGACCAAGTCGAACATAACATTCTTACTTGTTTTTCTTGATTGAAACATTTTAGTTTACATTTAACCATTGTTAATTGGTTACTCCATTGGAAATTTATTTTCAAAGATACAAAACGAACAGTTAGTTACTAATGTGTCAAAGTGTCATTTGTATATTGGAAATGTAATGGTTAATACTGTTACTGAAGATGCAGATGTTGTTGTTAGCAAAAACATGAATTGCACTTATTTGGCTTTTAGTCAAGCCGTAGGTTTCTATCAATTTTAAATAGAGAGATAGAAAAAAAAAAAAAATCATCCAGTCAAGTTTATTTATTGTTGCCTCAATCTTTAGGGATCCATTATATGCTATTTTGTATTTTGAAAGCTGAAGGAAGACTAAAATTAAAATGATACAATTTAATCAGTTGGAAATTCAATTGAAAACGTAGGCAATTGTATGTGTGTATAGGGATTTAATAATAGAATTGCATTGAGAGATTGAGAGTATTTGATGGACATTGAAATTCAATTAGTATTTTATAATTTTACAAAAAATTGCAACATAAATATGTTTAGTTTTTCTACATTAGCAATTTTATGCAGTAACAAACTGGTATCTTCAAAACAATATTTTAAGCAACTACTTCCCAAACAATGGTTTGATATAAAATTGAAAATGATTTGAAATCAAGTTCTTCCTCAAATGTCAAGTGTTTGAGAATGATTTAAAAATAACTTGAAAATAGTAGCTTTCTCAACAAAAAGGGGAACTAATTATCAAATTGAGAAATTCTATTATTATGAAATCATTGTAAAATGTAATTCTCAAACTTTTTTCAAATGTGGATTGTAACTATATGTGGAACATAAATAAAAATAATTTGTATTTTAAGTATTTTTATTTTTTGTTTTCTTTTCTAAAGACTTGTAATTTTGTACTATAAAAATATTCATTAATCGGCAAATATTTGATCAAATAGAGGAAATAATTTTATTTATTAACTTATTTATTTGCATATAATTTTTTAAATACTTTATTTATGTTGTTATATTCTTTAAAATATCAAAGAATGATTTGATAATAATAGAAAAAATTGTCCTGTAAATAAAAACCGAACCTTATAGTCAATTTGGTTAAAAAAAACTTCAACTACCGAAGGCGATATACCATTTACATAAAATGAAGCGTATATGGGCAATTCTCATTTTACGTTTTCCTTTATGAAACCGACCTGAAACCTAAACTTCCAATCTTTTCAAATAACTTTTGATGCAATTATGTTAACAATACTTGATGGCGTAACAGAACAAAAATTCAAGACCTGAAACGATTCCATGTAGTGCAAGCATTCAAAGTGAAAAAATTTAAAAAAAATGTTTGAAAATAACAAGTTTTTTTCTATCTTTCGATTGCTGTAATCGTGGATTTTAGCATAAGTGTTCAGTTCTTCTAATGTAGGCTATAAACACTTGTAGAAAAATTCCAGCATGGATTTAATTAGAGTACCATTAACCAGTGTCAAATAGTGTTGTGCAAAAGTCGTGAAACCAAATTTTAAAATTTTGCAGTTTTTTCACTAGGGATTTTACGCCATTTCAGGTATCGCAAAATTCAAAATAGAGCCAATTAGCTCTAAAAATGATACATCATTTGACATATATCTTATTAAAGTGCCCTCAACAGAAATGCTGTAGGAGGTACCCAAACTTGGAGAGAAAAAATGTGAATGGCTTCAAGAGGTGCCACTCGCAACATTATTTCAATGAAACTATAGTATCGCGTTACCAAAGAAGGTTTCCAAATTACATTTTAAAATCATTGTGGCATTTTAAAATATTAATTTGGTAAAAGTATATAGTTATTTTAAAAAAATCATAAAATTTGAATATTTTGTTGTAGCGGATTTTGGCGTTATAAGTCAATTTTAATTTGAATTAAGTTCATGTCTTAAGTTTTACTTACGCAGAAAATATAATTTCACTAAAAATATTCAACAACGGTTTTAATTGATCCATACAATTATAAAAACATGCTCTTAACCTCAAAAATCAATCCCACATATTTCGCAATATAGTTAAAATTTTGAAATAAGGAGTGCGATCGAAAAAATCTTAACACACATTTTGCCTCATAACTTTTTTGCGAAGAAATATTTAAAATTTGTTTTAATCTAGTTATCATTGAAAAATATGACAGTTATTACTTTTAATGACGACCATGTTGATTTGTTGTAAGTTTGATCAAAATGAGTGGCGAAAATAACTTACGAGCTGTTAATTATTAAAAAATTTCAAAAAATTAAAAGTGGTCCTAAAAATAATAGGTCAAAGAAATAAATATCTGCTGTCAAAAGGTTTCCAAGGTTATATGAAAAAAGGTCCACATGATATTGAGAAGGCCAAACAAGTTGTAAGCATATTGAAAAGAACTCCAAACACAACTGGTAGAAAAGCAGTCCGTTTAGCTCAGTGCTCTGATTATTTGGTGCGAAAAGTTAAAGCTAATGCGGAGTTAAAAACATATAAAGTCCAAAAAGTTCCAGACTGGTATCCTACAAAAAATTAGAAATCAAGAATAGGGCACGAAAATTAAAATCAAATTTCATACAAAAATACTCACGTTGTATAAAGAAAGACGAAACGTATGTACTGGCAGATTTTTCGCAGCTTCCGGGTCAAAATTGTTATATTGCTGATGCTCGAGGATATGTTGAAGATAAGTTTAGGACCGAAAAGCTGACAAAATTTCCTAAAGAATTCGTGGTTCGGCAAGATTTATGCAGTTGCGGAAAAAAAAGCAAGTCATTTGTTAAAGTGGGCTCTATAAATACCAAAAACTACATCAAAGAATGTTTGAAATAAAATCTCTTTCATTTCATAAGAAAGCACAATGTGTCCACATATTTTTGGCCTAATTTGCAATTATGTCACTACGTAAGAAAGCTCTGGAGTGATACCAAAGCAATAACATAGTTTTTGTACCAAGAGAGGTCCATTCTCTAAATTGTCCGGAGCTAAGACCAATGGAGAGATATTGGACTTTTGTGAAATAGAATCAAAGAGGACCGAAGAGGTGTACCAAAATATTAAAGATTTTAAAAGGAGATGAACAGACTGTTCCAAAATGTGACTGAAACAATTATCAAATCTCTAATTGAAGCGTTACCAAAAAAGGTCTACGATTTTAAAAGTAGTGGACCTAAGTATAAAATTTATATTTTTCTGTGTTTTGTAGTATATTATCAATTAAATAAAGAAACAATCAAAACTCTATGATCAACCGTTCCCAATTCATTGCAATTTATATATGTTAAGATTTTTTCGATCGCACTCCTTAATAAAATCAGTTTTCGATGTAAAATCTATCCTTAAATAAGAAACAATTTAAAATTTTTGCTTAAAATTAATTTCTAAAAAAAAAGTGTTTAAACGACTATATTTTCTAAACTAAAACCTAAAATAATTCAGCGAAATCCGTTCAGAAATAATGGAGTTTTAAACGATTTTCAAGAACATCGGTTCTCCTTATAAATTTTTGTTTTTCTTAAAAAAATATGAAAATGTTCATTATTGAGACTAATTTTATAAAAAAAAAATAATAATAATAATAATAATAATAATAATAATAAACAATCATAATGCGTCTAAAAGCATATTTTTTAACTTTTTAAAACATCATGGACATCCTGGCCAAGAATTCCATATCACAGAAATGGAGTAGATAAATATCGTTTAAAAATAATCAGAATTATCGAACTAATTTTTGGTCTAGCAAGCCATTTATACGTGCGAAAAAAAAAAAACATTTACAATAAATGAGACTTTTAATAGAGAAAGATACGGAAATGAGTGCTATTATAAGAAAGTACAGTTAATTCTAATTTTTCTGGTCTTATTTCCCTTCTCATTATTACAACAAAAAAGTAGCTGAGTTATAGCAAACAAATAATGCTGCTATGTTCAAAACGACATCAATCCATTTAAATAAGTTTGCAATCGTAAATTGCCTTGATGTGTCTGTAATTAAACACCTTTTGCTAATTTTCAACACAAGACAAACCTTATATAAAATAAATAATTGAGCCAAATTTCGTCTCCCTATGTTATCCCGTTCGAGCCCTATCCTGCTTTCAACAGACAGACGGACATAGCTAGATCGACGCAAAATCTAACAAGGACCCTTAAATGATTTTTTCGATATGTTACACACGGAATGACAAAATCAATATACCTCCCATTCGTATGATGGTGGGTATAAAAAGAAAATTACCGCAATTGGGGCGAGAAACTTTTAACGATCGCGAATAATTATAATATCAAATTAGTTCCACAGTGACCAAACTATAAGTAAATGTATTCGGTTGAGAATCCCGATTCTTTTGTTTTTAGTAGCATTGTACAGTGCTTCCAAAACGCTTTTTTTTTGGACATAATTCAGTAACAAAAGAACCGTTAGAGGTATCTCAATAAAATTTCACATGGTCAGAGCTGAGGTATTTTCGAGTTGATTTGGTGGAGTACAGGCCCCTAACCGGTCAGGGGGGGAAGTGGGTGCCCCCCAAAGTTGCCCATCTGCGGTATATAATTTTTTTTTAAATCGCCAAAAATTCATTTATGATATGACAGAAAAAAAATTTTGTGTATAGATAGTCCTTATAAATCTCTACAAAAAATATGTAAGTTATCTCCTTTAGTTTAAGAGATATTAGGGTCGAAATAAATTTTTACCTCATTTTTAGCCTCGTGTTTTTTTAGTTTTTTTAATTTGGCGGGCTTAATATTGCTCCTAAAATTTTTCTAAAATATTTGCCAGATTCTCCATAAAATTCTAAATAATATTTATGCAAGAATCATATAATTATAAGAAACCGTTAAAAAGTTATATTAATCTAAAGTTGGAACTTTAAAAAAATTTTACATTTTTTGGGTTTTTTTCCAAAAAGGTGCCAATGTTTATTTAGTGATAAAATTAGTTTTTTGTTCTGGATTTTATCATTTTTTTTAATGTTGTCAAAAGAAATCTTAATGTAAATGCGTGTAAAGTAAATACGGAGGAGTTTGGGACAAAGGTCTGCCCAGGAGCCCTATCCAAATGTTGTCAATTTTGGAATTTATTGTTTTCTTTTTTTTTTGTTATGTTCTCAAATCGCAAAGCTGGGATCGACTTATAACTATTTTAGTTTGTTAGCCCTCTATGTAAGGTATATATCCAAAAAGTATTTTTTGACGGAGGCGTCTTATAACGACAGGGTGACCATTTCAATGAAAAAATTCCATTTTTGAAGAAAGCTTACCCCGAACTGAAATTTTGGGTATTTTGGAGTAAGAAAATGGGAATCTATTCATCTTTTTTTTTTTTTTTTAAGGACAACATTTTTTATATTATGCTAAAATTTCACAATGATAGCTTAATTAATATAGATTTTATTTAAGTTCAAATATTAATTTTCTTTTTCGAAAAATAACACCAAATACAAAAATTTTTCGTTTTATGTGAAATTTAATGAAGAAATAATTAAAGGAGTTGAACAGTTTCTGAGGTTCTCCTTCTGTCCACAGACCAGAAAGATACTTGTGCTGCTAGAAGACAATTGGAAAACACCTCAGTAATAACTATGTTAAATTTCATTGAAATATTCTGAACGGTTCAAAAGTTACACAATTTTATAAAAAAAAAAAAAAAAACACATTGAAAGTACTGTGCACTTATATATGTATATTTCAACGTGTTTTTATAAATAATTTTGTGTTACTTTAATACCGTTAAATACATTTCAATAAAATTTCACACAATTATTTCTGAGGTGTTTTCCGATTGTTTTGTAAGAGCACAAGTATCTATCTGATCTGTTGACAGAAGGAGAACCTCCGAAACTGTTCAACTCCTTTAATTATTTCTTATATAATATCCGAGGTTACCAATTTTGGAGATCCTCCCCCCTGCTTACAGAGAAGCTAAAAACATATTCTACCCCAAAAAAAGAATGGAAATTACCTTAGTAATGACTATGTCAAAATTTCATTGAAATATATTTATCCATTCAAAAGTTTCAGAAAATTATTTAAAAAAACATGTTGGAATAGCTGTGCACTTATGTATATAAAATGCTTCAGCACACGTTTACTATAGAAATTAAGGAAAATGTGCTCATTTCGGGGAAGAGGAGGAGGTGCACCCACTTCCCCCCTGACCGGCTAGGGGCCTGTACTCCTCCAAATCAACTCGAAAACACCTCAGCTCTGACCATGTGAAATTTTATTTAGATACCTCTAACGATTCTTTAGTTACTGAATTATATCAAAAAAAAAAAAAAAAAAAAGCGTTTTGGAACCACTGTGCATTGTTAGGGGGATATATTTTATTTGTGGTAGTATACTCAAAAATCTATCTAACTCATATTAAAAAATATCCGTCACTTCGTTTGGCTGAAGATATTAAAATTATGATTTTATATGTATAAAATTTTCTTATCTTAATTTTTTTTTCATAAACATTTTTTCAATCCCTCCTTCTATAGAAACTCTAAATAAATGGAATTATATATTAAGACAAATCTTCAGTTTTCGCTTCCCGTATTTGATTTCTCTGCAGTGTACTTTTTTTTAAAGCCTATTACTTGATTGAATTAATTTACATATAATTTACATGTGATGAATTTCTCTGTATAGAATTAAACTTTTACTTCCGTTTCCTATTACCAAATCAAATCAGGTTCATGTTACGTTTATTTGTAAAAAGTAAATAAATGTTTCTTGTTGTTTCTTTCATTTATCATTAAACAACTTTTTTTTATAAATTAAATTTGTACCTGATATTATTTACTTGCTTACATCTTTTTTATTCACTTTTTTTTTATTATTATTATTTTCTAAAAACGTTGACATTTTCAACGTAATTACCTAACAACAAGTTGTTTGTTGGAGAAAGAAAATTCATTAAATAAATATTATGATGACGGGAAAGTTTTTTAAATTGTTTTAATTTTTTTGCTGTTCGTTTTTTCATTTTTTTGAGCTGCTGCTGGGGTTTTTGTATGTTTTTTTCCTGTTTTTGTGCGATTTTGTTTTGTAAACATATATTAAAATTGAATTAAGTTTAATGGAATATAAAACCGCATAAAAATCAAGGGAAAGTTGCTGTATATTTACTTGTAATTATATATGTATACATACATATATACGTAGAATCCTTTATTAGTGCGTATAAATTAGGTTAAAAACATTTAGGTTTATTTTAAATGCAAACACAAGCATTATTTACATTGTATTTTATAAGCAAACATATACACATGTGTATATAAATATATGCTAGTATTTACTTTAATTTTACATACAAATTATGTTAATTCATTAAAATTTTATTAATATTATAAAAGCTCAGTTAATTTAACATGAATAAATAAGTAATTAATTATGTTAATGAAACTAATTACAAAATTTGGCTTAAATTTTACAATATAAAATTTATAGTTATAGTATATTAATAAGTATATTAACTGTTTATATTAATAAGTTCTATAAATAGTGCTTACAATGTATTTTGGAACCATTCTACTAAATTAAAAATTATTCAAATGTAAAGTTCTTATAAAGTGTTCTGTATATAACCCTAACACTCCTACTGTAAATTAAAAACATAATTTTATAAACTAATTGTTTTTACCACAAATAAATCCTTTTAATCTTAACTAAATGATTGCGTATGATTAATGTATAATATAAAATTAACATTAATATTACTTATTCGTCTAGGTGGCTTGTGAGTGACACATAGTGGGGTCAAACGCAATTTTTTTGGTAATAAATCTGTATCACTTAAATTACTAGATGTTTTAAATTGAAATCTATGAAAGAGTTGTAGAGAAGGACTTAAGCTTTCAGAAAAATTATCTTGTCGTCACCCTGTGATAACACAAGATAAGCTACAGGGTGTCAAAGTTGACTACCTCGAGTATGTAAAAGGTTCAAAAAATCGTAACTTCTACAAATGAAGTCTGATTTTAAAAATATATTTCTGTAAAGTGCTTGGCAAGATAAAATAAGCATAAGTTATCTCTTACAGTTAAAAAGATATTTACACTTGAATTTTGATTTTTGCCTCGATTTTCTTTCGTTTTTCGGAAATAAGTCCTGAGATAAACTTTTTTTTAATATTTTGTAATTTTACATTTCAATGTAATATATTGAAAGAAATTTTGGATTATCTCTATTC
The DNA here is from genome assembly GCA_951394005.1 of Protophormia terraenovae. Classification (NCBI taxonomy): domain Eukaryota; kingdom Metazoa; phylum Arthropoda; class Insecta; order Diptera; family Calliphoridae; genus Protophormia; species Protophormia terraenovae. Next base: position 45,301,338 of record OX596077.1, on the reverse strand, counting down.
ATCTAGACGTGAACAATATTCAAATTGAGCACTCTGAAATTAGTATGAAAAATGGCTATTTTTTTTTTTTTACAAAAAATATAGTTTAATTCTTTCACTTTTTGTTTTCCAATAATGAAAAATATTTTTCTTTAAATATTTTAAAGCATAAAGCGCCCCATAGACACATACTGCATATGCTCCTGCAATAAGTATGTATTAGTAAAATTGAGAGATCTTTTGAATGTGTGCGTCACACCGACAATGCAGTATGAAAAATCAAAATCGTTTTGATTTTAAAATGAACTCATACTGCAGACAGTTTTTTCGTATGAATTTGATTATTTTTCTTATTATTTATTAAATTTTCTGTTGTCATTTTAATTTAAAAAGAAAAATATTTTAAATTCTTTTTGTTTTAATCAATTTTTTCACAAAAATACAAATTTGATTGATGAATGTGTAGCAAATTCCTCAATCATACACGTACAGGAGGGTTCATTGGCAGTATCTCTCTGCAGTATGTGCTTATGGGCGCCTTAAGGCTTCACAAATGGTTAATAAAGAAATTTTGAATCAATTTAAGTTTGCGCCCTATATTCAGCATTGGTCGAAAATGGTGAATTTTAGACAAAAATTTCATTTTCTATCGATTAATAAAAAAAATGTCTTACAAGATTTTTTAAATTTGTTGACGATATTTTATCAAAAAATATATTGAGATTAATTTGACACTAAATTGCTTCCCATTCGATCAAAAACAAGTGCAGGGGTGAAGATTTTATGAAAAAAGTCAATTTTTAAACCGACATTTTTTTAATAACACAGTAAAGCATGTTAGCATAATTAAATAAATTTCAGTCTCTTATTTCTGTAAAAAACATTTAAAAATCTTTACAAACCGATTTTTGGAAATGTTTCAAAAATAAAAAAATATATAAAAACCCAAAAAAGTAATCTTTTGTAAAGCAAAACTCCGTCTACTTTACAAAAACTTCCAAAATATTACAAGAATATAAAAATATACTTATTTACCAATTCATTGATGTATAATATGTATATATAGGTTGTTTTAAAAGCATTATATCATCATCTACTGAATATTTTAAAAAAAAATTTATCTCATGTATCTCAGGTAAAAAAAAAAAAAAAAATTTGGCGTAAATATCTTTTTAATTGTAAGAGATAACTTAGGTGGGTAAAGTTATGATTTTTTTAAACTTTTACATAATCGAGGTAGTAAACTTTGATACCCTGTAGCTTATCTAATGTTATCACAGGGTGACTACGAGATGATTTTTCTGAAGGATTAGGGTTTCCTCTACAACTCTTCCATACATTTTAATTTCGTCCGAGCAATACTTTATGAGATACAGATTTATTAACAAAAATTTGAGTTTGGTCCAACTGTGTGACATTTTGCATTTAATTATACAATTATATAAAAATAAATATTAATTATATTATTATTATTATAGTTAAAACACAAAAAGGTGTTCTTTTATTAAAACATTTTTTTTTTTTTTAATTTATGGAAATAGCCAATAATTAATTTGATGGTTTCATCAATCAAATGCGGTTAAAGGAAACCGTAAAACCGCAAAGGATTACCAATCACTCAGGTACATATTGTTTTCATTGAATTTGGTTAGTGGATAGTGTTTACTTTAGCATTATCATCTCATCGGGAATTTTTGTACAATGAAAAATGCACTCACAAAAAAAAAAAAAAAAAAAAAAAATAAAAAATTGCCATCAATTTCGTTTTATCAAAATAGAAATGTCTTTTATTAAAAAAATATTTTAGTTGATAAAAAAATTAGTCTAAAAACATGTCGTACTAAAAACCAATCCATAAATTCAATTGAAATAGATTCCTGTGTGAATCTGTTTTCAGTTTTTTCCATCAGGTCTGGATTTTTTTAAGGGTGTGTCTAATATTTCGCCCATAATAAGACCATTACTTTAGTATATTTCACCATAACTTAAAAATGGTGTAGACGTACAAATATTTTCAAGCCAACGTAATTTTTTTTATGTACTCAATAGTTTTGGAGTTATATGGAAATTAGTGTAAAAAAAAAAAACAAGTAAAATTTTTTAAATTTTTAATTCATTCAATCATCATCTAATTAATTTTTTAATTGGAAATATTTTTAATTTTTTACAATTTTTAGTAATTGATATAATCATTTTGGTGAGAGGTGCAAATTTTATAAAGCTGTTAATTGAATGACAACTAATATATTTGGTGATTGATTTGATGTTTTGATTTTTTCTGTGTATAACTAAAGAACCGTTTGTACATAATCCGTACTACGGATTTAATAAATGATACACCAACAAATACGAATGAAAATTCTCTTCAAGTCAGGTCAACAATATTTTTTATTCGCTCAATAATTTCAAAGGTAAGGAACAAAATTTTCCCGATTTTCATACTTTTTACGGAATTATTAACTTAACAAAAAGTTATTTGAATTGAAGATGATTTGAATCGCTTTTGCAGAGCAGTGTTATTGTCATTTACAAATATTAAAAATTAAATACAGCAAAATCGTTCTTACGTACAGCTCTCAAATCAAAATTCCCAAGAAAGTTTTTGTTTTGGGAAGCCATATGCAAATGCGGCAAAGAAGCAATTCATTCATAAAAAATGGTTGCATTAACATAGAAATATACGTGAATGAGTGCCTTTGGAAAATACTTCTTCCTTTCCTAATAAAATACAGTGTATCCGTGTTTTTCTGACCTATTTTTTCTTCTTCTCGTTACAACTACAAAAAACTGGAGTGGTTACAAAGAAATTGTTAGTGTTTGTACCGAAAGTCGCTAATCCATAAAATTTTCCGAAACTCCTAGCAATTTAAAGATATTGGGCTCTAGTAAAAAATAATTTAAAGAACTTTGAAAGCTCAGCTTAAAATGAAACGGATTTTAAAAATAAGTTGACTTATACGAGCGAAAAAGTGACCGAAATACAAAAAAAAAAAAAAAAAAAACCTTTAATTGGAAGAATTCTGAAAAATATCAGATATTTCCTTAAAAACCAACAGGAAATAATTTATTATTTTATGTTTAGAACTTGAACATAACAGTCATTTATAAAAATATAATTAAAAAAAAAATTCCCATTGGTTTAGTTCCTATAAGCAGATTTGTATGCACGGATTTTTTCGTGCGCAGTCCTTATATCTTTTTTTTTTTTTTAAATCAGATGAGTCACGAATCACGATTTATCGCGAGTCTAGTACATGTAAATACGGTATATCCGCATTGACTGAAAAAACCCGTGCCGGTTGATTTAATTGTTATTTTTCCTTTAAAAAAGAATAGAGATTTAATGTAATATTATTAATCTAAAGTCTTAAAGATTTGTTTTCTTAAAGAAATTCGTAATTTAAATAAAATTAAATTAAGAAATAATAAAAATTGTTCTTCGATTAAAAAAAATACTCCTGTATTTTTCTCAAATAAATTATTATTATTTAAATTTAAGATAGATTCCGGGAACTATGTAATTGTATTTTTCCTGCTATGGTTCATTTAAATTTAATTATATTTATAATTGTCCTTTTAGTGTTACGTCATTAAAAACAACAAATAAATTAAAGTTGAAAACAGCAAGTGTTTGTCTACTGAGTTTTATCAAAATATTTTTAAAAGCGTAAATACTTTTCACAAATAAATTTATAATCAAGTTTTTGTTTTCTTTCTTTGCAAACCCTAAGGGCTAGATAATAAATGGTATGTCAAAATCATAATTATATAATAAGAATTTATTCATTCGAAACAAAACGTTGAAATTATTTATTTTTTTTAGTTTAAACTTTTTTTCCCAATAAAACAAAAAGTAAAATACTTTTAACGAGTGAACCATATAACAGGTTTAACTTTTTTCTGCATTTTAATTTTACCTAAAACTGTTTTTGAAATTTCAAAAAATAAACTATTTTTAACTTAATTTCTGTGTTAAGTATTCATAACCATTTTATCGCTTCTATAGTTTGACATTGTTAGTATTCAAATACATACCTAGCTTTTGAAAATTCTTAATATTTAAATGATTTGTTGTTTTAAAATAAAAGTTTAATGGTTTGTCTGTTTATTTATATTCTGTTTAAAATAAACATAAATCATTTTATTTGTTCTTTTTATTTTTGTGGGTTATGGCTACTTTTGATTTGGGTTGTAAAAAACCTTAAATTCTATACATTTTTAGTTCTACTTAAGTAATGAAAAGTATATTTATTTTCTAAGAAAATTGGTAGAAAATCTAAAAACATATTTGTGGTGCTACACAGAGTTACAAAAAAAAAAAATACTGAGCTTGATTCTAGTTCTCACCATAAATAGCGATTTGTAAAATTAAGCAGGTCGCCCCATATATTGAAGCATATTTCGAAAACGACGATTTCAATCTTACATTTTTTTTAATACGGCCAACAGTTATGCAGATATTAAGTCCATTTTCTTTAAAAAAAATCACAAATTTATTTTTGCAAAAAATTATAAAAATTCGAAAGTTGCAAAAAATCAAGTTTTTATTCTTTATTCATAAAGACAAATTTGTTTTAACCTAAGTAGGACATATTTAAATACATATATGCATAAATGATGATTTTTTTCACAAACTAATGAAGATACTCATTTACAAATATTATTTAATTTTTTCAGAAAATGGGCATGAATCTCCATAACTTACAGTGAGGTCAAACGAAAAATTTTTGGTAATAAATTTGTATATCCTAAACTACTGGTCGGATTATATTGAAATGTATGGAAGAGTTGCAGAGGAGGACCTAAGCTTTCAAAAAAATCATCTTTTAGTCATCATGTGATAACACAAGATAAGCTGCAGGGTGTCAAATTTGACTACCTCAAGTGTGTAAAAAGTCGTAACTTCTACAAATGAAGCCCGTTTTTAAAGATTTTTTCTATTCCTGTAAAATGTTTGATATGATAAAGAAAGAAATGAGCTTGCTTGTCTAAGTTTCTCTTACAGTTAAAAAGATATTTACATTTGAATTTTGAATTTTTGATTTTTTGCTTCGACTTTCTTTAGTTTTTCGGGATTAAGTCCTGAGATATATGAGTTAAAGTTTTTCAATAATATTTTGATATTTTTTATATATTTCAAAGTAATATGCTAAACGAATTTTTTGATTATCTAAATTCATCTAGACGTGAAAAATATTCAAATTCAGCACTCTGAAATTAGTATGAAAAATGGCTATATATTTACAAAAATATAGCACAATTCTTTCACTTTTTTCTCAAAGTCCCGCTAATAAAAATGTTTTCTTTATATATTTCAAAAGATAAGGCTTTATAAATGGTTAATAAAGAAATTTTGAATTAATTTAAGTTTGCAACCTACATCCAGCTTTGGTCAAACATGGTGAATTTTAGAAAAAATTTTCATTTTTAACGATTAATAAAAAAATGTCTCGTGAGTTTTTTTAAATTATTGACAACATTTTATCAAAAAAAAAAAAAAAAAAAAAATAAATAAATAAATTTGGAATGATTTGATACTAAGCTGCTTCCCGTCCGGCCAAAAATGAATGCAGGAGTGGATATTTTATAAAAAAAGTAGATTTTTTGAACGACTTTTTTTAATTGCATAAAAAAGCTTATTTGCATAAAATTTTCGCCATTATTTCTTATGTTCACGCAGAGAAAAAACATGGTTACAGCATGATCACCACATCTATTCAATGATTATATAGCCGTTTTTCATTGATTTAAATATACTGTGTTCATGATAGCAACGTTTATGATTCTGTTTAATCATTTAATGATTACCCACAATCAAAATTTTAATATGGTTCACTGAATTATAATATGTATTTAAATATGTTTATATGAAATCATATTTATGAATAAATCCAATCATTTAGTGAATTCTATAACAATTTAGTTAATTACATAACCCTTCATTTCATTTTACAAATTTGGTTAATTCTACAACCATTAAGACATAACTTTTAATGCCTTTTGAATACACATTTTTGTGTATCAGTCCAGTAGTTATAATTCTCATTTAGTTTATATATGAACAAATATAAATTCACAAGTTTTGTTTTTATTCAGTATGATGATTGTACCACATATCGTGGTACAAATGAATATAAATATGAAATTATGGGATCGTATATATGATAAAATGGTATTATATATATGATGAAATTTGTTCATATATATGATAAAATGTAATTATATATACTAACATGGGATTATATATATGATAAAATGGAATTATATTTATGATGGAATTTGTTCATATATATGATAGAATGGAACAATATATATGATAAAATGGAATTATATATATGATGAAATTATTTTATATATATGATAACATGGAATTATTAAATGATAAAAACATGATGAAATTGAAAGCAATACTTAAGAAAAGGTTATAAAACTTACTAAAAGTTATTAACAAGGTTATGAACCATACTAATAAATTATAAATTGGAATCATAATAATGATTACGTACAAATATACTTATTTTTCTTTGCGTGTAGTGTATAGAATATATATCGATCTTTCACTCTTTACAAATCAATTTTTGGCAATTTTTCAAAAATAAATAATATTTAATAAATATAAGAGACTGTTGGACAAAAAAAAAATTTTTTTTGAGCTCCTTCAAAAAAAAAAAAAAATAAATAAAAAATGTGTAGACTAGGTGGAATTCTGCATGCTAAACTCGAATCTGCTTTCAGTTTTTTTTCCATCAGATCGGGATTTTTTTTTTATGGGCGTGTCTAATATTGCGCCCTAAATAAGCCGATTACTCGAGTATATTTCTCTATAACTCGAGAATAGTATGCACGATTTATATAAATAATACACCAAAATGTGTGGAATAGCAGTCGCTTTACCACCAAATTTTTATCCGCTCTATAGTTTAAAAGATATTTCGAAAAAAAGATTTTTTTTTTTTTTTTAATAAAACTTTTTTTTTAAAAGTGAAAGCATCAAAAATATTTAAGTTTATCGCCTTTATCTCAAAGCTGGCAAAACTGCAAGTAAATGAAGCCACATATTGTAAAAATTGATGCACAAATTTTGATTGGATTCACAGTTAAGTTTGGATACCCATGCATACCTATAGCTAAGTGGAAATACACTAGTGGGCAAAAAAAAAAAAAAAAAAACATTATTTTCGTCTTAAATAAAAAAAATAGGTGGATTAGATGGAATTTAACGTGCTAAATAAGAATTAGCTTTTACTTTTTTTTTCTATCATGCATTGATTTTTTTTATGGGCATGACTACTATCATAGCTGTAACTTATGAATGAAATAAAAAATAAAAATACTTTTTATTTCATTTCTATTTCTTATTTCTAATTAAAAAATAATTGTTAATCAATCTATTATCTTTTGAATAAAAATATTAAGGATTTCTATTTATACTAAAACAATTGAATTTGTTATAAATTTGTATCTGATTGAACAAAATAAATTAAAAATTAAAATATTTTATTTAACCAAAAGAAAAACAAATATATTTTTATAAGAAGATAATCAAAAGTTTTTTATTTGACTATTTTAAAGTTTACTAATATTCATATGTATTTTATTTAAATAAAAAAAGTTCAAAAATTTTTTCTGATTTTTATTCAAAAACTTTATATTCAAATAGAAACATTTAAAATAAATATTTTTATTATTTTATTCAACAAAAACTCCAAAAAATAAAAATATTCAGCCTCAAAAGGCTTGAATAACAAAAAATTATAAAATTTTTTCAAATATTCAAGTATAAAAAAAAATATTTTCCTTATTTTTCTTTTTCAAAGTAAATTTAAAACTATTCAAACAAATTCATGTTGAATAAAAATATTCAAAAGTTTTCTATGAATAAAAAAAAATTGAATGTTTTAAAACAGATATTATTTTATTTTTAAATTGGAAAATAAAATAAAGAACAATTGTATTCAAACTAAAGAAATAAAATATATTTTAAAATTAGTTAAAGACTTTGATTTATATTTTATAAATTTATATTCGAATACTTTTGTGGAAATATTATTTTATCTAACTTGTTAACAAATGGAATAATATTTAAATAATTTTTATTCAAATTAATTTCAAGTAATTGAAAATCATATTACAAAGAGTATAAAATAATTTTAAAGAAATTTATTTCTAAAAATATAAATAAAATATTAAAATAATTTATTTTTAACAAATATTTTGATTGAAAATATTCACAATGAACAGCTATGACTACTATAAACACGCCTTTAGGCAGTCACACTTGTTTAACTCGAGAACGGTTTGTCCAATTAAGATAAATTGAACTTTAATATATAGTGATCTAAATTGCCTTTCAGCTGAATTTATATAATTTTAATTAGTACCGAAAATTTTAAAATTTATTTTTTTGAAAAGTTGTGAAAATTTTGATCCATATCTCTGAAATTTTTGAGCAAATGAAGAATATTGTTGACATACGTTGAAGACTCTTTTTGTATGCATCTTTTGATGCATCATTTATCAAAATCGTGTAAAGGGTTCTTGAGTTATAGCCTAAGTTCGACAAACCATTCTCGAATTTTATAGTGTATCCGTTGAATACGGTGATGATATTAGTCATGCACATAAAAAAAATCAGTACCCGATATAAAAAAAGTGAATGCAGATTTAACTCGTCAGAATCCACCTAGTCCACATATTTTTGTTTCAAGAAAAAATATTTTTTTTTTTTGGTCACCACTGTATTTCTACTCAATTGTATGTATACATGGGTATTTTTACTTAACTGTGAATAAAACCAATATCTATGCATCATTTTTGAAGATACATACCTTATTTTATTCGCAGCATTACCAGCTTTAAGATAAAGATGATAAACTGTAACATTTTAGATGTTTTCATTTATTAAAAGAAATTTTAGTAAACAAGAAAAAAAAAAAAAATCTAAAATTTTGCATAAAAATTATTTTTTTCGGACACTTATTACAAAATAACTCCGAAACTATTGAGCACATAAAAAAATTAAGTATGGAGAATTTGAAGATATTTTTAGTACGCATCTTTTGGTGTATCACTTTGATCAATCGTACACACCGTTCTTGAGTTATGACGAAATATACTAGAGTAATGGTCTTACTATGGGCGAAATATTAGACACGCACATAAAAAGAAAATCCAGAACTGATGGAAAAAAACTGAAAGCAGATTCGTGTTTAGCACATCAAAATACATCAAGTCCAATTATTCGTCTATGGGGGAGCATTTTTTTGTTGACCAGTGTTATTATGAATATTATGTCGTTTAACAACCAAAACGCGTCAATACAGTTGTGTGTTGTGTATGCTCACATATGGAAATATTTTAAAGCAGTGAATTTGGTGAGAGTTGACTTAAGTCGTCAGTTTTGAGGCTATGATATAATGCTTTTAAAACGATCTATTTATACATATTATACATCAATGAATTTGTAAATAAGTCTATTCTTATGTTCTTGTAATATTTTATAAGTTTTTGTAAAGCATGCGGAGTTTTACTCCACAAAAGATTATTTTTTTTTGGGTTTTTATATCTTTTTTATATTTTTTATTCTTGAAAAATTGACAAAAATCGGTTTGTAAACATTTTTTAATGATTTTTGCAAAAATGAAATACTAATATTTATGATATTTATTATATAATAAATAATAGTGAAAATATTATGCTAACTTGGTTTTCTGCATTATTAAAAAAAGGTCGTTTAAAAAATTGACTTTACTTCACTTTACAGAAATATAAAAATCTTTAAAATCGGTCTTCATTAGTAGAAGTTACGATTTTTTCTTTAACTCGACCAGTAGTTTAGGAGATTCGGATTTATTACAAAAAAAATTGCGTTTGTTACCGCTGTGCACTGTTCTTGATTTATATGAAATATACTAGTGTAATTGCGTTTTTTTGAGCAAAATATTAGACACGCCCATAAAAAATTAAAAAAAAAGAAATATCATCAAGTCCGATTGTTCGTCTAAGTATAAGAGAGGATTTTTTTGTCGACCAGTGTTTTCATGGAATCTCATACATATTTTTTTTTTATCAATTGGAACCTTTTATTTAAATTTTCTTATAATTTTAAATAAAAAATAAAATTTTATTGGAAAATAAAAACATTCTCAATCATCTATTAATTTAACTGTTAATAATGTATGCAAAATTCGTTATATATCTGTTAAAAATATTACTTCTAAATCTATTTTAAAAATTCAAATATTTCTTCACATAAACCCACATATATTTTGTTATTTTTTCTCTTGTTAGCCTTTAACTATTCACCAACCAGAGGCGGTATGATAAATTTAAAAAGAAAAAATAACAAAAATATCCCCCACTTTTTGAAATGAAATTAAATTGCAGACCATAAAAATAAAACTACTTTTAGCTTAAGGCCACAAAAAGTTGTTTATCTTGTTTCTCTAGCCACAAATGCTATTAAAATTATTACCTGTTTTAAGTTTTATGAAGCAAATTTTTTATATAAATGGATTAATTTACATAAAAACAAAATATTTTGGCAAAAATAAAAATAAAATTTAAAATATGAAAATATTTTTATGCAGTTAAATCTTGAAGATTGAAAATAAGAAAAACTAAATTTCTATAGATTTTCTTTGTTTGGCATTTTTTGTGATTTGAGCTGCAAATCTTTTGAATTATTATTTTATTCTATGAAAGATTTATTATTTTTGTTAAATTGGCGGCAACAAAGATAGAAAATATTTAGCTATTTTGACACTTATTAAGGGAAGAATGCCAAAGGTACTTATAAAACCATAATAATAAAATGCAATAATGTAGGCAAATGATAAAATAGGGTCTGTAGTATTTTTTTTTTTAATTTAAGAAAACAATGAAATGGAAATTTTATAAAAACTAAATTTGGCTTTAATTCTCTAAGAAAAAATGCTATTTACATTATTCCTTAAATTAGTTCTTGTTATGCCAAAGACTCCTTCATTTGTAATAAAAATTTAAATTGACTTTAGATTAATAACCTGTTTTGCTAACTTTCCCCTTAAATGAACCTTTAAATGAACTTTTTCCTATCTACTGCTGTTTTTACCAGCATATCTTGTTCTTTTTGTTTAATATAAATCATTTAACAAAAATAAATATTTTTAGTAAAAAAAATAAAAAAAGCAAAAGTTGTTCTTTGTTCAGGCTCAAAATTTTGTTTGTCTTTTTTTAATACTAACAAAAACAATAACAATAAAAATTACTTCAACAAAATTTTTATAAGAAATTATTCTACAAGTGGTTGTTTTTATAACCTTGACTTTGACATTTTGCCAGTGTCTTTATGTTTTTGTTGTCGATAGTATTTTGTTGCCAGAAAAAAGTTTGTTACAAGAAAAATAATCATAAAATAATAAAAATCATATTTATCCTCTTTATATTACAACAGACAAAAAAAGTATTTATGTTTAGCTTCAATGTCTATAAACTTAAAGTAACTAAGATAAATAATTATTTTATATTTATACCATACAATTTATATGTTTAAATCATATTTAAGCTTTTTTGCACGTACTACCGTAGACGGATGAATGATATAAAATTATAGGTTAACATTAATCATACGCATAGTGGAATTGATTTAAAGATAAATGGTTTTTGTTTTTAAACAAACGTAAATAACTTTTAAACTATTTGTCTGATTGTTAAAAAAAAACTTGAAAAATAGATAGGGGTAAAATTAAGTTACTCTCGACAAAAAGGATAATGTCATTACATTTTTCTACATAAAGAAGTGAACTCAACGAAAATACTTTATGCACTAGATGACTAAGATTCTGATCAACCCATTTTAATAATTTTATTTTAGTGATCAATTTTATAACCACCATCAAAAAGATGGGGGGTATATTGATTTTGTCATTCCGTGTGTAACATGTCGAAGGAATCATTTAAGACCCCACAAAGTATATATTTTCTGGGTCCTGGTTAGATTCTGAGTCGATCTAGCTATGTCTGTCCGTCTGTCTGTCTGTTGAAAGCAGTATAGTAAAATTACTTATATGAGGCGAGTAATATAGAATTTGTCAAAATTTTATTTTCAAAATAATCATAAACGAAAAAACGTTTTAAAATTTGCTATTATTTTTAAAAAATCACCAAAAGCATTGAAACCTTCAATTTAATTTGCAATTAGATTGTAAATAAAGCAACCAATAAAATATTGACGAGAAAGTCTTCCATTCCTAAGAAAATAGATTGTTCTAAAGGTAATAAGTATTAAAATACAAAATAAAACAATTATTCGCCTAAATATGTATCTTTTTAAAAATTTCAGGTTTCCGGAAATTGTAATAATAATTTAGCCAAAAATTGATAATAAGAATAAATTGGTCCAGAAAAACTCGTATGAAAAATTGCAATCAACTCAAGGCATTTTGGATTAACTTGCTAAATATTGTAATATTTCTGTGGAACTCTTATTTACAAATCTTTCATTCACGATTATATGCTACGCGAAAAATTAATTACCAGTGTTACTGATAAATTCTTCATTGTATTTTTGCTCTCTTTTGTATTTTTATTTATGAGTTCCTGTGTTAATAAAACATTCCTTAAAAATTAGTTTTCAATATTTGTTTTCATAGCCTATTTAAAGGCTATGTGCAATCTTTTCTCTTGCATAAAAATGTTGAATATAAAAAATATTTACATATTTCATATGTAGCATTAAACAGTTTTACTGTAACTTTGCTAAATAACCTATGCTTTTTTAAACACAAAAAGTTTAATTTACAAGAAATTCAAATGTTTATAAACATTTTTTTAAACACATAATTGGGTAAAAATAAACATTTTGTTTTTATTTAATTTACATAAAATTTCGGTAATTTTTGTATTTAAACACAGCTTGTATATTTAACCTAACTATAGTAGGAGTCAAGTTACCTACTATAAATAGAGTAAATTTAAATTAAAATTGATTAGAGTGTAAGATAAATATGTGTGCCAAATATCGTCCCCCCAGGTTATCCCGTTCGAGCCCTATCCTGCTTTTAACAGACAGACAGACAGACGGTCAGACGGACATAACTAGATCAACTCAGAATCTAACCAGGACCCAGAAAATATATACCTTGTGGGGTCTTAAATGATTCTTTCGACATGTTACCCATGAAATGACAAAATCAATATATCCCCCATCTTTTTGATGATGGGTATAAAAATGCCATGTTGTTGTACCAAATAAAAGACACTTTATGTAACAAGACATTTGTCGGAATAAATGGATAACCACACTCTAATAAATTTTCATGTAAATATACTCTATTTATAGTAGGTAACTTGACTCCTACTATAATTAGAGTAAAAATACTTATTCTGTTTAATTTTAAATATTTACGCATTTTGTGTTTAAAGAAATTTATAAACAAAATGTTTATATCTACTCTTGTGTTATTAGATTTTAAACTATTTTTTGTTTAAAAATGGTTGAAAATATATGTAAATATAAATATAAATACATGTACATATGTATGTATGTTTGCATGAATTTATGTAGAATGTAATGAAAACACATTTAAAATAAACCACGATTTATTAAAATTAAAAAAACTCTTTTGATAGACTTTAACATTTGAGATAAACTGCTTAGAATAGCAGTTGATTTTTCTAACATCTTGATTGAAATGGAAACTGGATCAGTTTAAAGAAAAGTAGGGGCATAGTGTGTGATATTAGAATTTACAGCACTCAAATATTAGAAAGATCAATACCACTGAAAATAGGATATATTTCTTTGGTGCGCGTGTCCGTAATTCCTTCTTCAAAATTTGCCAGGAATTATTAATTTTTTTTTTTTACCGGAACACTTCTTATAAAGTATACAGATATAGTGCCCATATACTCAGATTTTACAGTTACCACATGATAGTTTTTTTTTTTCACAATATCTTATGCTGCTTAATAAATTTTTATGAAGAAATATTTATTAAAAAATTATGAATATTATTTTATTAAAAGAAAATTTTTTTGACACTCCATTTTACTCATTAATATGTGTAATAATAAATTTAAAATGTTTTTCAAATTAAAAAATGTTTATCAACATTCAAAATACTACACTTTGTAGACAAAAGTAAGTAATTAATTGTTATAAACATACAGTGCCTAAATTTACACATTTTCTGTAATTTTAAATGAAAACTTACTTACCCTATAGTAGTGTTTTTACATGCATTTTTTAGAGTGTACAAATAATAATTTTGTTACCTGACAATCTAAATTAGATAGTCACGTCTTGTGTACACCCAGAGAAATATCAATCACATACGTGTTGAAAACGATACCATTCTGTGTCAATAGTGAATCTACACCGTATGTGTTTAAATTAAACACTGTGTGTTCAATTCTTATTGAAAATCGATATCTAATTGGCACCAAGTTGAAACCATTTCGGTATCAAATTTTTAAATTACATATGTTTTGTATTAAATTTGTTAACGAAAGATATTAAAAAGCTGTTACCGTAAATTACCAATGTGACCACAAACGTTGTTGATTTTGAATCGAATTTTTTCCCTTAGTGTAAGCATTTAGTTTCTTCTTTCTTTTATTGTAAAAGCCTAAGATCCATTAAAAAAGTACCATTGGAAGAACAAAAAAGTACCACAAAGTCCCCTCTAATGAATTCTCATTCATTTAGGACCACATGTCCTTAATTTCATGTTTCTAAGTTCATAATTATAGAAAATTCAAAAAGTACCATTAGAAGAACAAAAAAGTACCACAAAAGCCTCTCTTATGGATTCTTATTCATTTATGGCCACATATCTTTAATTTCGTGTTTCTGGGTTAAGTATTATAGAAAATTCAAAAAGTACCATTAGAAGAACAAAAAAGTACCACAAAGTTCTCTCTTATGGATTCTCATTCACTTAGCACTTCATGTCCTTAATTTCATATTTCTAGGTTAAATATAATAGAAAATTCAAAAAGTACCATTAAAATAGCAAAAAAGTACCACAACGTCTCTTATGGATTCTCATTAACTAAGGACCACATATCCCTAATTTCATGTTTCTATGTTCATAATTATAGAAAATTCAAAAAGTACCAGTAGAAGGACGAAAAGGTACCACAAAGTCCCCCCTTGTGAATTCTTTACAACATCGGACCATGCGTATTTATTTTCATGTTTCTAGGTTAAATATTACAGAAAATTAAAAAAAGTACCAATAGAAGAACAAAAAAGTACCACAAAGTCCCCTCTAATGAATTCTCATTCATTTAAGACCAAATATCTTTAATTTTATGTTTCTGTGTTAAATATTATAAATAATTCAAAAAGTACCATTAGAAGAACAAAAAAGTACCACAAAGTTCTCTCTTATGGATTCTCATTCACTTAGCACTTCATGTCCTTAATTTCATATTTCTAGGTTAAATATAATAGAAAATTCAAAAAGTACCATTAAAATAGCAAAAAAGTACCACAACGTCTCTTATGGATTCTCATTAACTAAGGACCACATATCCCTAATTTCATGTTTCTATGTTCATAATTATAGAAAATTCAAAAAGTACCATTAGAAGAACGAAAAGGTACCACAAAGCCCCCCCATGTGAATTCTTTACAACATCGGACCATGCGTATTTATTTTCATGTTTCTAGGTTAAATATTACAGAAAATGCAAAAAAGTACCAATAGAAGAACAAAAAAGTACCACAAAGTCCATTATCTTGAATTTTTACCCACAGGACCACGTATCTTTAAGTACCACAAAATCCACTCTTGTGAATTCCTATTGAATAAAATAAAATGAATAAAATGTAATTTCCCGCCTTTACCCCTTTTTTTGGTACTTTTTTTCACCCATCGAAGTATCAAAAGTTGTATTCCAATAAATTTCTAAATCGTAGTGGTATCCCATATTAAAATACTCATATAAATATTTCAATAAATATAGAAAAAGGTTTTATGAAAAAAGTACCAAAAATAGGTACGATTTTTACCCCTTAAACGTTTGAATTTCTGAAAAGTACCAAATTTGTATTTCTAATTTTTTGATAAGTTATGAATACGACATAAATTTTATCTGTATGTTGATTGGTTTCCAAGATACATATGGTGTCAAAAAAGTACCAAAATACAGTTTTTACCCGTTTTCTCCTTAAAACGGCCGACTTTCAAAAAAGTACCAGACACCTATCCAATTATTTTTTAAATGAATAACGATAACTATTCAACATTTTTTGAATCTTTATTAGTTTACTTCGAAAATGTTGTCGGTTACGATATTTTAGAGGTATCAAAAATGTTTGTGTATAGAGTATCATATGGTTGAACGACTTAATTATTACTTTTTAATAGTGAAGTGTTAAACAAAGACTTAACTATCTACCAGTGTTGTATGGTTGGTTATCAAGTCTTTGTATGGAAGAAAGTCATCTGTGAGAAAATTTAATTATCTTTTTTTTTTTTTTGTTTTGGTGAGTACTTTATGTTTTCAATATTAATTTTTTTTCTTTCCTAAATACTGTTTTACTTTTATCTATGAAAGTGTATTGAGCTGAATATAAATGTATAAAATATTATATCCAGTTTTTTGTATGTCTGCACTGGCTTTAGGTAGGGCTTTAAGTGTTTTGTCCAGTGATTAATAGTTATTTGTCATTTATTTTACTAATACTATATTCATAGATAAATGAAGAAAATGAAAAATTATTTAGAATTTTCTATTTTTCTGTTTAAATTTGTTAGATAAACAAATTTTATGATATTGTTTTTAGTTGATTAGATTTTATTTATAAAATTAAATAGATAAATAAATGATAACAATAATAATATTGTGGAATTTATCAAATTACACATTCATTTGTTTATAATTTAAGAAAGGAATTTAATAAAAGAAATTATTTCTATACGCTGGTATTTTATTCAGAAATTATTTTGGAATATTGGGGCATAAAGTTTTTTTCTTTTGAGAGCATTTAAATCAGCTACATTACACTGTTAGTGTAGCAGATTCGAAATTTTTAGGAAATAAATCTGTAACTTTTAATTGACTGGTTAGATTTATATAAAATTTTACATACACTTAGCTGAAGAGTGTACAATTTTGGATATTGGAACTCAAAATATGGAATGTACCTGTCATAGAAAATGTTTAATCGCTTAGAATTTTTTTCTTAACCGATTTTACACCTTTTCTCTTTTAAAATAAAATTTTCCTTAGCCCAATAACCCAATTTGATTTATTTTGTATCTAAATTTTTAATTTATATATTTTAATTGAGATAAGATATAGTTATAGAAATAATGGAGTGCTCAGTAGGGCAGAATTGAAAATTTTTGGAAATAAATCTGTAACTTCTAATCATCATCCATTTAAGTACAAACACCTTTTCGACATCGGCCATGAGAACAATTTATTTTGTTATGACTTTTTACATCCGCAAAAAAACAAATTTTTTAGAATTTTTAGTGACTTATTAAACTTTATATTAGCGTATTTTCGATTCTATATAACGAATAATTTTGTCAGCTAGAAAATATAATGTAGTTGAAAAAAATCAGGTTTATATTTTTTTCTGATTTTTGCAATTAAAGTAAAATTTGTATAAAAAATTGTTTTTTTGAGAAACCATAAATGTTTTATCTGTAATAAAGTCTTTGTTAGTAAAGATATCATAATGAGAAAGTGTTTTTATACCCTTCACCACAGGTGTAAAGGGTATATATAAGTTTGTCATTCCGTTTGTAATTCCTACAATTTTCGTCGGAGAGCAAAAAAGTTTACATTTTCGGGATCCTTGTAAGAAATGATGACGATAGGACCATGTCCGTCCGTCCGTCCGTCCGTCCGTGTGTCGGTTGAAATGGCGTTTATGAAGCCCACCGATAACTGACATATATAATATATATATCAAACGATCGGAAATGCTTTCGAGAATTTTGCTATTGGAATTCAGCAAGATCGGTTCATACAATGCGAAGATATGTTAAGAAACCCGGTTTTTAGGACCGGTTTTCCAGTTTCTGAAGCCTCTGTATATACTAGGGACTTCGTTTTTACAAAGAAGTCTCGGACATTTTTTTCTGAATTTTTGTTCTGAAAAAATGAAATAAATCGGTTCAATAATAACTGAGATATCGGACAAAACGCATTTTTTATTTTTTAAAGCCCTGGTTTAAGCTATAGATTTTTATTTTTATACAGATCGGTCACAAATATTTTTATAAAATTTTGGTTTTCTGAATCAGCAGGTTCGGCTTATAAATGGCGGAGATATGCTTTAAAAACCGGTTTTTGAAACCGGTTTTTCAGTTTCTGAAGCCTCTGCATATACCAGGGACTTCGAATTTTCAAAGGAGGCTCGGAAATTATTTTCTGAATTTTTGTTCTGAAAAAATTAAATAAATCGGTTCAGTAATAACTGAGATATCGGGGAAAACGATTTTTTTATTTTTGAAGCCCTTGTTCAAGCTACAGATTTTTATTTTTATATAGATCAGTCATAAATGTTTTTACAAAATTTCGTTTTTTTTAATAAACCAAATTCGTTCATAATCAACAGAGTTATGGTCCAAAAACAAATCTGTTAAGAATATAAATACACATACAAACATGTATATTAAGCATTGTAATGACTATTAGTGACGTTTTTTGTTTTTTGTATAGACAAGTAGTTTAGTTAGAAACAGCAGTCTTATAATGAATAACAGTGTTGTTGTTGTTCTTTGTATATGCAGTCTGTACAAAGATAAATAGATATGGAATTGTTGTTGTTTATTTTTAAAAACTAAAACATATCTGTTAAGAATATACATAAATACATACACAAACATGTACATATATTAAGCATTGTAATGACTATTAGTGAGGTTTTTTGTTTTTTGTATAGACAAGTAGTTTAGTTAGCAACAGAAGTAATATAATAAATAACAGTGTTGTTGTTGTTCTTTGTATATGCAGCCAGTTTGTATATACACACATAAAAAAATATATAAATATGGAATTGTTGTTGTTGTTTATTTTTTAAAAGCAAAGCCTGCTATGATTGTTTTTTTTTTCATATTCAAATTTTCGTAGTTTGAAAAAAATTTAGATTTAAATATGTGAAAATATGAAAGCATACGTTAAGGCGAAAATTTTATTATTTGTCGGTAATATGGTAATATGATGTCGATAAGATAGTAAGATGGTAATATGGTGAAGGGTATCAAAGATTCGGCACATCCGAATCTTTTTTCAATTTCATTTTTTTTTAGATTTTTGTAAATGAAAAAATGCCGAAAATCCCAAAAATTAGTTTTTTCACATTTTTGGCTATAAAAACTAAATTTTTTTTCGAAGTCCCGTAGATTTTGTTTGAAAACTTTTAACAACATATTATAGATTCCTAAACTGTATTCCGTTTCCGTTTTCAGATTCAAAACTTTCATATATATAAATATAATAATGGGTCAAATTTGGATGGGTTTATACCTTGACCACTTGAGTTATTGGGTTCGTTTTTTATATTAAAGTCATCTCTGTGAAGATACCTTTCATTTAAAAATATAAAATTACTTTATAAGGAGTGAGATCTAAAAATTCTTAACACACATTTTGCCTCATAACTTTTTTCGGAATCAATATTGAAAATTTTTTTTGATCTAGTTATCATGGAAAAATATTTCAGTTATTATTTTTAATATCAACCATGTTAATTTGTCCTTATCTTCATCAAAATAAGTGACGAAAAAGATTTACGTCCTACAAGTTATTAAAAAATTACAAAAAATCCAAATAGGTCTTACAAATAATTTTCACAGAATTAAATGTCGTCCGTAAATCCGTTTATAATGTTATTAAACAATATCAGGAGAATTTGACTATTGATGTGAAACCTAGTTCGGTAAGAAAAAAGGACCACATGATATTGGGAAGGCCAGAAAATTGAAGGCATATTGAAAGGAACTTCAAACACATCTGGTAGAAAATCAGCTCAGTTTTCTCAGTGCTTCGACTATTTGGTGCGAAAATTTAAAGCTAATGGGAAAGTTGATAACATATAAAGTTCAAACTGGAATTCTGCAAAAAAAAAAAAAAAAAAAAAAATTACAAGCCAAAAATAGGACTCGGAATTTAAAACCAAATTTCATACAAAAATACTCAAGCTGTATAATTGACGAAGAAACGTAGGTGCTGGCAGAATCTTCGCAACTTGTGTCTCAAAAATTTGTATTGCTAATGCTTTAAGCAATGTTGGAGATAAGTTTAAGACCCAAAAGCAGCAAAAATTTCTTACAAAATTTATGGTATGACAAGCTTTGCGGCAAAACAGGAAAGTCATTTGATATATTCGGATCTATAAATACCAAAATATGCATAAAGGAATATTTTCAAAAACGACTTCTTCTTTTCTAAAGAAAGCACAATGTGTCCACATATTTTTGGACCCATTTGGTATCATGTCACTACGGTAAGAAAGCTCTGGAGTGGTACCAAATCAATAACATAGTTTTTGTACCAAGAGAGGTCAATTTTCAAAATTGTCCATAGCTTAGACCAGTGGAGAGATATTGAGCTCTTGTGAGAAGGGAATTCAAGAGCACAAAAAAGGTGTCCTAAAATACCGAAGATTTTAACAGAAGATGAGCACACTGTTCCAAAAAAGTGATTGAAGCAACTATCAAATGTCCAAAGAAAGGGTTTTCAAAAACGGTTCACAATTTCATAATTTGTGGTCAGAACCATAAAGATTATATAGTTCTGTGATCTGTGCTAAATTATCAAATGATTAAAAAAATAATTAAAACTCTAAGATCAACCGTTTCCAAGTTATTGAATATTATGTATGTTAAGAATTTTTCGATCTCACTCCTTATTGTTAAAGAAAATTTTATTTTAGAGAAAAAAAAGTGCAGATACCTTTTAATTTTTGCAATTTTCAAATCCGAATTTTTTTATTATTCAATAGATAATTTTATTCTTTAACTAGTCAAAGAAAAAACTAATAAAATCGGTTGGAAATACTAAATTGAGGTACTTAAAAATTCAAACGCAAATAAATGTAAAAATTTGTTGGCAATTAAATTTTGTCAAAGATTAATTTTTAAATTTAACGGTTTTGAAATTAGAATACAACAGTAAAACGTAATCAATAAAACATTAATATCATGCGGTACTAGCGACAAATTGCAGAAGT
This sequence comes from Protophormia terraenovae, assembly GCA_951394005.1. Lineage (NCBI taxonomy): Eukaryota > Metazoa > Arthropoda > Insecta > Diptera > Calliphoridae > Protophormia > Protophormia terraenovae. The sequence continues at coordinate 45,280,178 of OX596077.1, read as the reverse complement.
GTAAAATTTAGAAAAATATTAGCTCAAATGATGGTATTGGTAGAAATAATTATATTTCCATTAAGCAATTTAGACAATGTTAATTAACTGGTATAAAAGACAAATTTTCTTCTTAACCTTATTATCCGTAAAATATCATTAAAGTGCAGAAGTATTTTCAAAAACTACATTTTGGTAAAAAAAAAACAAAAATAACAAAATTAAATATAAATTTAATTTGATATAAAATTTACATTTAATTGTTCAAATAATTAATTCTGATATAGAATTATAACGTTATCCATTGAACAATTATACATATTGGTGTTATTTCATAAAGGATAAATTATTTTATTCATTATCTATTTTTTTTTTACTTCTATTAAATAAAAATATATTTCAACAGATATGGCACCAATTTATATACACATATACTAGTGATAATCTATTCAAAATAAAAATTATCAAGTAAATTTCGGCCTACAAAATATTCCAATCCATAAATGCGAGATGCGTTGCTCAAAAGAAATAAAATATAAAAGTGCCTGATGATTTTGTTATAGAATATCACCATCATTTGTTGCTTAATCTAACCTAATACTTATTTACAACAGAAAAGATAAGATAAGGATTCTCCATCAGAAGGATAGAAACATGTTATGCCATCAACTATTTAATTTTTGTCTTTAAAATCATTTTTCAATTATCCTAAGAATCTCGACCAGAATGTGCCTAAATCAACAAGTGTTTTAACTAAGTATTTATTATTTAACCGCCATAGAAAATTTGTGTCATGCTATAATTTTTTATTTTTTAGAGATAGATTTTTTTTTTCACAGTCTGGTTTTATATCTTGTCAACATATGAAATTATTGCGAAAGAAGAATTAACTAACAAAATATGCAAAACCAATAAGTACAATTACACAAAGAAGAATAGAAATCGAGAAGATCAATCATAGTTTCACATCAATACGAAAATATATAATTGTCTTCCTCCAGCTTATAAAGTCAACATTGCTGAATGGCCATTCAACGGTGAAACTTTTAAAGAAAACGTAAGTCAAAGAAAACTTCATATTAAAAATTTAGTAACCTTTACCACTTTATCTAAAACGCGTGTAAATTTGTTATAAAAAAATTTAAAAAAACTGAAATAAATTCAAAAGAATTAATAAAAGATAATAATAATTCGGAAAAAAAAAATGTGAATAAATTTAAATTATATAAGTCTAGTCATAATAGAATAATAGAATAATATTATTTTATCATGAGTCTAGTGATAAAGTTTAATAAATATTTAAATAAAGTACAACATAAAAATTATTGATGTGAATGAAAATGAGAAAAAAAATCTAAGATTATAAAAGTATATAAAAAAATAAAAAATAAAAGATAATTTTAGTAGGGATTACCCAAAAAATTTAGATAAGGAATAACCTAAATTGGTTAATCAATGGATGGGTTGGGCAACCTGTTTTTCCAAAGTCACCTGGAAACAACGTTGTTATATTTGGCATAATGAATCATTTTCTCTTATTTTATTTTTTGTAGTTTCCGATCAATTTTCACTTCCTGTACGTTCTGTTTATTTAATACCCATAAATTTTATGAAAAAAAATAAATAAATAAATAAATAAATAAATAAATAAATAAATAAATAAATAAATAAATAAATAAAAAATAATAATAATTAATTTCACATGCAATTAAAATAAATATCCTTATGTAGCACTAAATTCTAACTTTTGTCAAGTCCACTTTTTTTATGCATGCGGCTTATTGGGACACAATAAGTTTGGGTTGTATGCTACAAAAATTATAAGAGATAAATAGGACATGCAAGCAGGTTTTTGAAGGTCTTATCAAGGCCTATAACAATGTATACAAATATTTTAAATCGAACGAGAAACAAATTTGGCAAGTGATTAAAATTTTGTTATGTCAGAGGTACCCTACTTTTAGCACTCTTAGTCCTGCCCTGGAGGGTTCTGTTGGATCCCATTTCCAAATTCAATATTGCACGCTTCTCTGCTTATACCAAATTTCATGCAAAACCAAGCAGCCGATCAGAAGTTACAGATTTATTTCCAAAAATTTTCGACTCTGCCCCACTGTGCGTTCTTGTTATATGAAGTTATGGTAAAATAAGTATACTAGGGTAATGGCCTTACTATGAGCAAAATATTAGATACGCTCATAAAAGAAAATCCAGATCTGATAGGAAAAAACTGAAAGCAGATTCGTATTTAGCTCATCAAAATCCATCAAATCCAACTATTCGTCTTTGGAAGATGATTTTTTTCGTCCACCAGTATTTTCCAAAAATAAAATAGTGTAGTAAAAAAACAATTTTTTTTAAATCTTTAAAACCTTTGTTAAATGACTTAACACAAGTTTGTTTTAACTCTATCCTTATATTCAATTATGCCTGTATCATGTTATTTTATTAAATTGTTTTCAGCTGTTGCTTTCTTAAACAAAACCAAAAAATATTTTCTTTTGCTTCCCCAAAAAAAGTCCTGACATTAACAACAGGTTGTTAAAAGAAGTAAAATATTATTAGCATATAATTAAAAATGAATTTATTAAGAATTTTTCCTTTCTTTGCCAGAATGTCATATTTATATAACAAATTGTTTTTTTTTTGAGAATTTAATAAATATGTTTCAAATTTAATAAACGTTTTGTATATGTTTGTTTTGACAAAATAATTTTGTGGTAATAAAATCATAAGATTTCCTGTTTAGTTTATTATTTGTTTAATATTGACATTTGATTTAATATAATTTTCAATATTGAATGAAAATAGCAGCATTGTTGGATAAAATATAAACAATAAATTTGATTTATAATAAAATATTTACCTGAGTTCACAAGAGTGGAGGATAAGAAGAATTCAGAGAAAAAATGTAAGCTTTAGATGAATTTATGATAGACTTGTTAGAATCAGAATTAGGCTTTTGTTGTTAAGGCATCGTATTAAGCTACGCTAGAGAAAGAAAAATGAAAAAAAGATTTAAATAACTGAATAAAAGAAGCTATAGCAATTTAAATGTAGAGTTTTTGTAGAGTATTTTTTGTACTTTTTAAAGTGAAAGGTTAAATCATGATACAAATGCTAATAATGTGTTCAAAATCTGTGACATTTAAAATTCAACATAACATCGATATGACTTCATGTAGGGCACAGCATGTGTTCTCAACCAACCCAATAATCCTGTTATAATGGCAATAAAATTATGATAAAATAACCAACAACTACAACAATGAATAACAGCGTTAAAGGAAAAAAAAAAAGAAAAAACAAAATCCTAAAATTCACAATATTGTAGCAAACCAACTGACGTTGACATTTTCTTAAGATGTTGTTTATGTGTGTGTGTGGGTTTCTGAGCAACAACGAAAATTGTTTTTTAATTTCTCTTTTACATTTAGTATTTATTTTGTTTAGCTGAAGGTTTCTTGTTTTTTTTTTTTTTTTTTTTGTGAATTTAAAATTTTCTAAAGCACAAAATTATATATTTTTGTTGTTATTGCTGGTGTTTTTATTTCTATCAAAATAATATTCCTTTTTTTTTAATTTCCGCTTCCTGTTCAACTACAAAAGCATTAAATAGTTGAATTAAATAACAATAAGTCTTACAAGTGACACAAACACATTTAAGCCTGAATAAAGATTTTAAGAATTCTATTGAATTAATTTCTTTTTAATATTTTTTAAGGTTTAATGGTGTGGTTTTAATTTCACAAAAAAAAAGGAAATTTTTGAGGCTAATTATTTGTCGAAATATTGAGTTTATACCTGTTATAAATATCTTTATTCCATTATAACAAACATTTAATTTGCAAACAGTATTTGAATTCCTACCACAATTAAATTAAACAATTTTGTTTTAAATTTTTATTAAAATTTAATAATATCTAAACAATTAAAATATTTTGGGCTAAACATAACGTTATTGTAGTTAAAAAAAGAATAATAATGAAATTAAAAAAAGATTCGGCTGTGTCGAATCTTTGATACCTTTCACCACACAGTGTGGTCAAACGCAAATTTTTTGGTAATAAATCTGTATCTCCTAAACTACTGGTTGGATTAAATTGAAATGTATGATAGAGTTGCTGAGAACCTAAGCTTTGAGAAAAATTATCCTGTAGTCACCCTGTGATAACACAATAAAATCTACAGGGTGTCAAAATTGACTACCTCGAGTATGTAAAAGTTTAAAAAAATCGTAACTTATACAAATGAGGTTCGACACACGGACGGACGGACATGGTTCTATCGTCATAATTTCTTACAAGGATCCCGAAAATATAAACTTGTTTGCTCTCCGACGAAAATTGTGGAAATTACAAACGGAATGACAAACATATATATATGGTGAAGGGTATAAAAATTACACAAAAAAAAAAATTATTTTTACATAATAAGGACTGTGAACGAACAAATTTGTGCATACTTTAAGGCTTATAACTTTTATTAAACATTAAAAAAAATATCACCGTTAACTAAGGAGTGAGATCGAAAAAATCTTAACATACATATATAAAATTCAATAATTTGGAAATGGTTGATCTAAAAGTTTTTATTTTTATACCCTACACCACAATAGAAAAAATTATCGGATGCCACCTTAAAGTATACCGTTCGACTCACAATCACATTCTGAGTCTATTTAAAGATTTCCGTCCGTCTGTCTGTTCATATAAACCTTGTAAACAAAGTACAGGTCGCAATTTTAAAGATATCTTGATGTAATTTGGCACGTATAATTATTTTGACACAAAGACGGAGCTTATTGAAAATGGTTATGATCGGTCCATTATTTCACCTAGCCCCCATACAAATGTCCTCCTTGATTAGTGGTTTAATGGTCGTAAATGCCTTTCATATTTGTATAAGTGTTAATATTCGTGCCAAATTTCATGAAGATTGGTCCATAATTGACCATAGCTCCCATATAAATCTCTCTTCCGGAAGTTACATTAACGTGCATAAATCCCATACGAACGTTAGTATCAAGATAATATTCGCCACAAAAAAGTTTTATATAAATAGAAACAATATTAATAATTTGCAATAGCTCCCACATAAACCCACTCCGGGAATCGCCCTAAAGTACTTAAAATCATATAGATGTAAAATATACAAATATTATTCTGTATTTGTATATTTTATTTCCTTCCCGAACTTTTATGCCCATACACAATGGTGTAGGATATGATACGGTCGGTCATGACCTACTGTATACTTCTTTCTCGTTTATTTTTATTTTATTGATATTATATTATAGGTTACAGAAAAATATAACTTTTATAGTTGTAACTAGTACTTATGAACTCGTAAACCTTTTTTGTAACCCTTCCATTAGAAATTTGATAGTTGTTTCAGTCACTTTTTTGGAACAGTTTGCCCATCTCCTTTTAAAAATCTTTGATATTTTGTATGCTCTTTAATTCTCTTTTCATTGGTCTTAGCTCTGTACAATTAGGAGGATTGACCTCTCTTGGTAAACAAAATATGTTATTGTTTTGGTACCTCTCCAGATCTTTCTTACCGTAGTGACATGATGCCAAATCTGGCTAAAAATATGTGGACACAATGTGCTCTCTTATGAAAGGAAGGAGCCTTTTTTGCTAACATTCTTTGATGGGTATTTCGGCACTTATAGAGCACACTGTAACAAATCACTTGTTTCTTTTGCACAATTGCATAAAGCTTGCCATAACGGGAATTTCCGTGTCCTATTCTTAGCTTCTAAAACTTTTTGAACTTTGTATGTTTTTAAGCCTTCATTAGCTTTAACTTTTCTCACCAAATAGTCAGAGCACTGAGCTAACCGGGCTGCTTTCCTACCAGATATGTTTGAAGCTCTTTTCAATATGCTTTCAATTTTCCTGGCCTTCACAATACCATGCAGACCTTTTTTCTTGCCGAACCAGGTTTCCTATCAATGGTCAAATTCTTTGGCCAATTTGTAGGACCAATCTAGATTTTTGAAAATGTTTAATCATTTTAGCACGTGCTTCAGTTTTGTCACTCAGTTTGATTAAACGCACAACAAATCAACATGGTTGTCATTAGAAATAATAACTGATTTATTTTTCAAAAATAACTAGATAAAAAAAAGCCACCAATCACCAAATATCGTATATTAGAAAATTGTTCATTTAATTAAAAGGTTTTTAAAATTTGCACTTTTCACATAAAAGATTTTAAAAAATTAAAAACAGAAAAATTTTTCTAATTAAAAAATTAATGAAATCAATCAAGCAGATGATTGAGTGAATTAAAAATTTAAAAAAGAAATAAAATCTAACTTAAATTTTATTTTTATTTTATTATACCGTACATCACCATAGGTAGTTGGGGACCTTGATAAATATACGGTAATAATTTCTTCTGTACGGAAACTCTGATAATACCGAGAAACACTGATTCTGCGTTACGGGATTTTTCAGCCAATTTCGATGTACGATATTATTAACTAATCCTATAAATAACTTTTTTAAATTGATACCAGTTCTTACGATAAATTGCTATTTGTAAAATTAACGAGATTGTATCATATTGAACTAGGTATATTTCGAGAACGACTTTTATATACAGCTACTATAGAAAATTTGCCATTGGTTGCCGAATTTTTGTTATCCAATTTAAAATATTTTTACCTCTTAAAGCTATCGATAAGACCTATGAAATAATGCTTGCATATGCTATCTTATTTTTAAGTTGTTTGCATTAAACTAACTTAAATTTTTTCATCCGATTTTGTAAAATTTTAACTCAGTTTGTTAAAGAACAATATTATCTATCGAATAAAAAAACTTTAGGTCGATATCTCTTATCATTGGGTCCAAAAATAAACGATTTTGAAATTGAAAATTCGTCAAGTTTATCGCTTTTGTATTTTTTGATTAAAATGGTATTTACACTCTGTTTTCTCTAAAATAAAATTTTATTTAAGAATATATAATAAAAATTAGGCAAGCAATGAAACACTTTCTATGTCAGAATAACCATTTTATACCCTAATAGCTCCGCTCCTGAAGGTTGTTTGGGGCCCTTTTTCTAATGTTTGGAGTTATACATGTGAAAAATATTTAAATTAAAAAAATAAAATAGATTTTAAAAAGAATAGTATACATCCCAAAAATAAAGCTTTTATTGAAAGTATTCCATTAAACATTAAATATTTAATTAAAAACGAATTATTTTTTTTAATTTATATAACTTTTTTTAAAGGCTGTTATATGTATATATTTATACATATAACAGCCTTTCAAAAATCAAAAAGTTGAAATCATTAGTTTAATTTTTATAAATTGTATGTACAATTTTCTTTGTGTGCAGTTCTAATTTTCAAACTCGTTTAGAATAAACCACTTTAACCAGACAATAATGCGGTTATACCCACTAACACAACCCCAACTTTATTAAGAAGTTTTCTGCAAAAGAACAGAAATTTAAATAAAAAAAAAAAATGTATTTATTATTTTATATAAACTTAAATTAAATAATAGTAAAAAAAATACAAATAAACTCTTACCAAAGCTCTGGCAATAGTCTTTTGCATTGACTCTGTTGTGTCAGCAACAGACTAGCAGACAGGCATTATATGCATAAATTATACATACATAATAATGCACACATACACACTTATCTTTATAGTCATGCATGTGTTGCACGCATTTTACATATTCATAATAACCCACCAAACATTGGCGAATAGAAATATGAAAAAATTTTATATAAATAAAAGGTAACAGCAAAATATTGCAATAAAAAAAAGTCAAATTTTATTTTAGCGTATTAGTATAATTTGATTTTTAGTGATTTATTTGATTATAAATATATTTTTAAAATTCTGTTTAATAATTGAAATTTAATTAAATTTTTTTCCAAAATATTTTTTTCTGTGTACTGCATTGGTAGGCACCCATAGCACCTAGGTGCAGAGAGAATTCGCTCTTTTCACATACACAACATGAACGTCAACAAAAAACGTAAAAATTCGAAATAAACATTTTAAGAAAATAAAAATGTTCAATTTCAGTTCTACACATTAGAAATTAGAATTCAATCTTTGAATAATTAGATTAAAGCTAAAAATAATTACAAATTAAGCGTATTTTAAACTAGGACACTCATATAAAATTCAGTAAATTGCATACTTCATTTGGGTTTTAAGCAAAAAAAAAAAAAAAAAAAAAAAATACAGGGGAACATTATTTTGCGTAAAATTTTATACACTGGTGTTTTCGATCAATTCAAATCTCTAAAAATTTATTTCTGACGTTTCATTTTCTTAAATTATAAGTTCTCAGATTTGTCCACGTTATTCATCCATTTTTAGAGATTTGAAATGGCGAAAATATTGAATTCCCAGTTTGAATTCCAACCACTGTATAAAAAACTGTTAGATTTTTTTCTTTTTCACCTTTCTGACAATTATATTACAATTATTATCAAATATCTAAATGAATAGTATAAGAGATTTTAAAATGAAAGTATGTTCGGTAATAATATAATATATAAAGAGAATAGTATGTAATGTAAATAGAAATCTCGTTACAACCTATATATTTATATATCTATATATATAAAAGAGTAACGTTACTGTCTGACTGATTCATCATCTCACAGCCCAAACGGCTGTAGCTAGAGAGACGAAATTTTAAACATAGGTAGTTCTCCCTCCATATAGATCCACTAAGACGGGATTTTTGGGAGCAACAAGGGCAAGAACGGGTAAAATCGGTAACCTTATAACTCGCAAACTAATAATGATACAAAAAAAGTTGAATAGTTATCGTTATTCATTTAAAAAATAATTGGACAGGTTTCTGTTACTTTTTTGGAAATCGGCCGTTTTATGGAGAAAAATGGTAAAAACTATATTTTGGTACTTTTTTGGCACCATAATTATCTTTGAAACCAATCAACATACAGATAAAATTTATGTAGTATTCATAACTTATCAAAAAATGAGAAATGCAAATTTGGCACCTTTTAGAAATTCAAACGTTTAAGGGGTAAAAATCGTACCTATTTTTGGTACTTTTTTAATAAAACATTTTTTTACATTTATTAAATATTCATATCAGTATTTTAATATTGTAGTGGTACAATTTAGAAATTTATTGGAATACAATTTTTGATACTTCGATGGGTGAAAAAAAGTACCCAAAAAGGGGTAAAGGCTCCTGCCTTTACATTTTATTCAAACTTAATAATGAATTTTCAATTATATTAAACAGAAACATGAAATTAAGAAAATGTAGATAAGAATTCACAAGAGCGGAATTTGTGGTACTTAAAGATACATGGTCCTGTGGGTAAGAATTCAAGAGGATGGTACTTTTTTCTTCTTCTATTGGTACTTTTTTGCATTTTCTGTAATATTTAACCTAGAAACATGAAATGAAATACGCATGGTTCGATTTTGGAAATAATTCACAAGGGGGGACTTTGTAGTTCTTTTTCGTTCTTCTAATAGTACTTTTTGAATTTGCTATAATTATGAACCTAGAAACATGAAATTAAAGATATGTGGGTCCTAAGTGAATGTGAATTCATAAGAGAGGATTTTGTGGTACTATTTTGTTCTTCTGAAAGTACTTTTTGAATTTTCTATAATATTTAACCTAGAAACATGAAATTAAGGATTTGTGGTCCTACATGAAATTAAAGATATGTGGCCCTAAGTTAATAGGAATTCATAGGTGGGACTTTGTGGTGCCTTTTTGTTCTGCTAATGGTCTTTTTTAAATTATCTATAATATTTAACCTAGAAACATGAAATTAATTATATGTGGTCCTAAGTGAATGAGAATCCATTAGAAGGGACTTTGTGGTACTTTTTTGTTCCTCTAATAGTACTTCTTCAATGTACTGTAATATTCATCCTAGAAACATAAAACTGAAGATACAGGGTCCTAACTGAATCAGAAACCTTAAGAGATTTTGTGGTACTTTTTCCTTATTGTAATATACTTTTTCGTAATTCTAATATTTACTTTTCATTATTCTAATATTGGAAACCTGAAATTTAAGAGATATTGTTATTTATGGAATAGGATTTTCAAGCTCTATTAGTCACATTATTTTATACTAAAAAATAATAATAGAAATACTTTGGAACTTTATTGGCACTCTACGAACTTTCTAAACCAAAGCATAGGAATAAATTTTAAATATAATATTTTAATTTTTGGTATTTTTTTAAGTAAAATTCTTAAAAAGTTTATTGTTGTTAATGCCGTCACAATACCAATATTAAAAGTGTTCTCACGGGAGTTAGGAATCTTTGTTTAAATTTATTATATAGAATGGTTTTTATAAAAAATGTCCGCTAACGAAGTAGAGGGTTTACAGCTCATATGAAATAATCGTAATTAGTAGAAATATAAATTTCATATTAATCATAATGAAGTTAAACATTTATGATAAACAAATTCATTATATGGTGTTACAATAGTTAGTATAATAATATTTAATTAATATAAGAAATTTGATTTAATTAATAATTTCTAAATTTCTATTAATGTATATAAATATTAATGTGTGCGGTTGGGAAACAAAAATATTTTCCAACATTATTAATAACCTTTAGTTTTTACGATATGAAATGTCTTGATTTGCTGATGATTGATCTATTGTTTAAGACTTTTTAGTAACCAATATTGTTCACTTTTCCCAAAAATAATTGTACCACCAAACTGATAAAACAGAATCTTTTTCCAAAAGCTTAAGTCCCACTCTACAATTATCCAGTGCACTCATTTTCTATCGAACCAATAGTGTAAGACATTTATAAATATTTAATTATTTTTTTAGATTGGTATCACTCTGCAATAAAATTTGCTGATGCAATTTTTGGTTATTTGTAATTTTCTGAAATCTTCGATTTAACTTCCAGAAGTGCCCAAGAAGAACTATAAGTTTGGATAAAAATGGTATCAGGTTATCTAATACTACGCACATGTGTGAATACGTACACACATATGTATTTGTACACATTCGTACAAATATAAATTTTGTATTTATTCACACTAGTTATTATGCATATTTTAGACTTGTTTACTCATCATGAACTTTCGAAGCAGTAAACTTAAAATATACAAATACTTGTATTTGAAACTCTTTACCTTACAGTTCTGCTGACTGGGCATTAAACAGTGATTTTCTTAAACATCAATTAACAATTTTTAGATTGCATTGTACAGGTGTTTGTAAAATTATACTATGCCAACGCTGACCCAAAAGTTAAGATTAACTACACTCAAGATTACTTACGTACAGTAAAGTAGAGAATTGAGTTCATTAAAAAAGACAAAGGACCAAATTGATAATAAAAAAAATGATTTGGAGCGATCTAAAAATAATATATTAATTTGTATATCTGCAGATGACGATCATAATATGTATTTAAATATGTCACTGAGTATGAGAGCTATAAAGACACATATTCAAATATACTACATGACACAACAATTGAAATTTTAAATGTGCATGTGTGCAAGTGGGTGTTGTATGTATGTATGTATGTATGTATGTATGTATGTATGTATGTATGTATGTATGTATGTATGTATGTATGTATGTATGTATGTATGTATGTATGTATGTATGTATGTATGTATGTATGTATGTATGTATGTATGTATGTATGTATGTATGTATGTATGTATGTATGTATGTATGTATGTATGTATGTATGTATGTATGTATGTATGTATGTATGTATGTATGTATGTATGTATGTATGTATGTATGTATGTATGTATGTATGTATGTATGTATGTATGTATGTATGTATGTATGTATGTATGTATGTATGTAAATATACAAATACAAGTCAACAAAAACATCATCAACTCTATAAAGAAGATGATGTTGTTGATTAAGAAGTATAAGAGTTAAAGTAAAAAAAACAACAAAGACAACGATAACAAAGTGTGAATATATGCATGAACTTTTAAACAAACAAATAAGTAAAACTTTCAAGAGCAAAAAAGAAAATAGTTATTTGAGACAAGAAATTGATAAGAGTGTTAGTTGAATTTGCCATTTGCTGATGAAAATTGTTTACGATTGCATAAAGAAGTAAAAAAAAAAATATAAATCAAGAAAGAGAACCAAAATGCCATTTGTAATAGCCAAATGGAATTGTAAATGAAGGAATAGTTGTGGTTAAAGAATTTTGAAAAAAAAAAAAAATCTCTATAATACTATTTTAAATTAGAAAAAACTAAAAAAAGCAATGGTTGCTACATCTAAATAAATACAGGAGGGAATACATAATAATAATCAGATTTAAATTCTTAAACTGACCTAGTTATGTGTTTGATATACATCTGCAGCAGCATTTAAAAATTAAAAACAATGCAGAACTATGGTTTCTGGAGGTTATTCGTATAAATATTGTTTTGGTAAATATATGCTAATGCAGTTTTTCGGAGTTTTGAAATATAAAAATATTTAATAAATTTTTCATGCTTATAATTAGGCTTATCAAAATTTAATTAATGGGTCCAATTCTTTGATTTTTTGAATTTGTTAAATGCTGTTTTATTGAAGTATTAAATTTAAAAGAAAATTAGGTTTTTATTCACTTTTAATAAAATATTTAATATTACCTGGTATATCATCTGTAACAGCTTTATTTAGCTTACGGTTATTTTTTTGATTTTTAAAGTATATTTTATGTTTTAGTATGCTTTAAGCATTCTTTAAATATTTTCTCTAGGACCAATGCATTTAAAATGGACAGAGTTCTGTGAACAGTTTGGTTAATTGGCCTACATAGCAGCACCATTTGTTTGATGCTACTTTTTTCTTGTATTACACCTTCATAAAGCTCTCGATAAGATCTTTGTGAGACATGCTTGCATGTGTTATTTAACTCATATAGTTTTCAATTTTGAATTAGAAAATTTGAAAAATTTGTGTTTTTTTGTGATTTTTTTCAAAAAGGTGGTAACATTTTTTCACTTTAAAATCAATTATTTTTTTCTGGACCATACATTTTTTTCATGTTTCTAAAAGGCTACTTAACATAAATGCAAGCAAAATAAATCCGGGGGCAGTTAGGGTAATTGTCTCCCCGCTAGTCCTATCAGAATTTTGTTAATTTTAATTTTTGTGTTTTTAGTTTTTTTTTGGAGCACAAAAATGTCAAAGCTGATATTAAAATAAAAATACCTTGGCAACTTACCTCCGTATGTTAGCTAAACACACAAAAAATATTTAATAAGCCACGCCTCCTATAACGACAGGAGGCGTGGCTTATTATTTACTGAAAAAAGTCAATTTTTGGAGCAACTTTTCCCCGAACTGGAATTTTGGGTATTTCAAAGTAAGAAAATGGGACAAATTTCACAATGATAGCTTAATTAATGTAGATTTTATTTAAGTTCAAATATTAAATTTTTTTTTTGAAAAATAACACTAAATACAAAAAGTTTTCGTTTTTTGATTAACTCAATGAAGAAATTTAGTTGGAATACTTTATTATTTATATATTATTATTTTTCAAGTAATAACCTTTCCAACAATACCAAATACCTTCACAAATACCTTACACAATCGTTTAAAAACTAACTGAAACTTTACCCCCTTGGGCAAAACTTGCACATTTTCCTTCAATTTCTATGGTAAATGTGTGCTGAAGCATTCTATATACAATATATTACCCATAAAATGTATGGGTTTTAAAAAGTTTTAATTTTGCTTGCTTCACCGGCAGTTTGTGGTAGATTGGGCTAAAAAAATAATATGTGTGCAAAAATTGGGTCGATCGGTCGTAAACTGGCCAGTCGACTTTGACCTTTGTCCTAAAACAAGGATTAAAAGTAACTAATATCTTTATTGCGCTATAACTATTTTATTCAGCATTTTCCGATAAAATACTATAAAAGCTTTTTTATTAAAAATAAAAATCGATACGTTTTGTCACATTTGCTTAATATATTAGGGTAGATGGACCAAAATATGAATTTGGGGTATCAATTTTTTACTTAGTACACAAATATTGGTACTAAATGTAGGGTGTAGCATGAAATTTTGAACCATCTACCAGAAACTGCCGGTGGAGCAAGACAAATCAAAAATTTTGTATTCATGAGTATCCTAATATACATAAGTGCACAGCAGTTTCAACGTATTATTTAAATAACTTTGTTTAACTTTGAATCGTTCAATATGTTTCAATTAAATTTCACATAGTTATTACTGAGGTACTTTCCAACCGTTATGGAGGAGTACAAGTTTCTAGGTGGTCTCGGGGCAGGGGGGAGGACCGCCGAAATGGGTCACCTCGGATATTATATAAAAAATAATTAAAAGAGTTGACCACTTTCGGAGGTTCTTTTGACTTTTTTCGGTAAAATTGTCACCCTGTCGTTATAAGAGGCGTGGCTTATTCAAAATTTGTTGTGTGTTTAGCCAACATATGGAGGTAACTTTCTACGGTATTTTTATTTTAATATTAGGTTTGACATTTTTGTGCTCCACAAAAAACTAAAAACACAAAAATTAAAATTAACGAAATTCTGATAGGGCTAGCGGGGAGACTATTACCCCAACTGCCCTCGGATTTGTTTTAATTTAAAACATTAAGCATGCTTTTAGAAACATGAAAAAAAATTTATGGTCCAGAGGAAAATAATCGATTTTAAAGTGAAAAAATTTTACCACCTTTTTGAAAAAAATCACAATTTTTTCAAATTTTATAATTCAAAATAATATAACTTTTTATCTAAACCACATAGGTATATGATATTTGCACAAAAGTTATTCAGAATTTTATACAGAATTCAGAGAATATTTTAGATAAATTTTAGGACACAAATTGCGCCCGCCAAATTAAAAAAACATGTCCAAAAATGGGTCAAAATTTTACTTTGGTCCAAATATCTCTAAAAGTAAAAGAGATAACCCACACATGAACATTTTTTGTAGAGAATTACAAGGACTATCTGTGTGCAAAATTTTTTTTCAATCAAATCATAAATGAAATTTTGGCGATTTTTTAAAAATTTTCATACCCGAGGTGACCAACTTTGGAGGTCCACCCCTCGTCAATCAATCAATTGCCACACATCTCAGAATTGTCCATGTGAAATTTCATTCAAATACATCCAGCAGTTCTAAAGTTACAGAATTATTTCCAAAAAATTCCGTTTGAATGACAATGACGAATTTGGCGCAATTAAAATTTCCCTCAGTTTTAGTTCTTAATAGATTTTTTACGTAAAATTATTTTATTTGAAACAAACTTTCAAGATTAATAATGTCAACTGTATTTGAGAAGAATCCGATTAGTTAGGATTTAGCACTATGATTATTCTTGATTGATTTTTCAGTCTCAGGTTTGAAAAATATAAATAACGATGGAGTTATTGATCAAAAACTTGAATAATTTCATCCAACAGAGAAAACAGAAAATTTTTATGGGCAAGAATTGTGTAATATAAATATTTAAAATTTAACTCTTCATTCGAACTGATTTACTCTTGTAAAATATTTAGGAAGTCAAATACTTGTTAGTTATAATTTATGTTATAATTTTTTGTACTAAATGTTTGATCCTACGTGTATAAAAAGTTACGAAAACAAGGCCAATAACTTAAAATATTTACATGTTACGTGCAGCGTTAAAAAGTTACGAAAAATGTAACAAATGTAACCTAACGGCAACATTGATACTCATTGTTTACTATTTTTTTTTTTTTAAGTTTACTACTTTAATACTTTAATTACTATTATTCCATTAGATTCTAATATCTTCTAATTTTTAACTTCGATTAGGGAAAGGAAACGTGTAGAAATTGTTCTCAGAAAAAAATATTACAATTTTTTTTAATGAAATGATAACTAACTTCATATTGGAATTTAAATATATTATTTATGAATATAATTAACTTTGTAATTGGTTTACAATTTTTTTTTTAATAAATTGACAGTTTTAAAAAATATAAAGAAAAATGAAAAATTTGTCTACAAAAAATACAGAAATAAAAAAACTTTAGTCAATTTCCCACAATTATATCTATTAAATTAAAAGAGTAGTTATAATAAAATTAAATTATTCTATCAAAAATCTATTCAATATACCCACCATCAAAAAGATGGGGGGTATATTGATTTTGTCATTCCGTATGTAACATGTCAAAGGAATCATTTAAGGCCCCATAAAATATATTTCTTCTTGGTCCTGGTTTGATTCTGAGTCGATCTAGCTATGTCCGTCCGTCTGTCCATCTATCTGTCTGTTGAAAGCAGCATAGGGCTCGAACGGGACAATGTAGGGCGAAATTTGGCTTAAATATTTGTCTTATATAAGGTTTGTTTGGAATTGAAAATGAGCAAAATCGGTTTATAAACAAAAAAGTTATGGGCAAAATACTGGAAACACAGGGTGTCCGTTGTAGCTTCATTTCATACTTTTCTGCTGATATCTCTTAAACAAAAAATGGGCGTGGTCCGCCCACTTTACCGTCCATCTCCAAATAAAGACAAATTTGGAAAAGGTGATGGTGGGTATATAGATTCGGCCGAGCCGAATATAACATTGGCGCTTGTTAATAATTATTATCATTTTGATGATTGGAGCAAAATCAAACAAAAATTAATCAATACAAGAATTTCGTAATTGAAGTACATTTTTAATTTTTTCTGTTTTGTTCATATATTTTTTTAAAGATTTTTAGATTTGTTTGGGCATATTTTTATTATTATAATAATAAAAATATACGCTCGCACATAAATATAGTGTTAATAATTTAAATCTATAGAATTTTAATAATTAAAATCTTAAGCTAGTAGGACTTAGTATTTGATCTAATTTAAAAAATCATCATTTTACACAATAAATTTAAATTTAAATTTGGTTTTTTTTTTTTTTTTATTTTTTAATAGAAACACCTACTTTTGATATTTCCATTTTATGTAGATGAAAAACGTTGCGTACCAAAAATCTACTTAAAGAAACCAATAACTCACTTGTTAAGAACATTGAGGCAATAACATGAATTTACAAGAAAATAAATTTGTCTTAATATCCCGCCACTAAAGAAATACAATTTTTATATACATACGCAGATGTATACATACATATGTACCATTTACATATATGAGTATCTTTTAAGTATTGCTTTTTTAAAACCCCTTTAAATTTTAACTTTTTCATTGTTGTTTTCTTTTTCATGTTATTTGTATTTGTAAAGCCACCCTGATTTACTGTTTGCTGACTTTGGAATTGGTATTCCCCAATAAAGAGTTAAATTTTTTGGTAAACGATTCTATTTTTTGAATGTTGGCGATGAATTTTATTGTTTTCACACATCGTTGGTTTTTAGATGATTGTTTTATTTTCACGCTGTCACCAAGGTTGTCATTGGGTAAGGGTTTAAATCAATTCGGTTTACTGTAGCAGAGTTATTATTATTGGTCGTGCAAAGTCGTCTGTCTATATTAAGGAGAATTAAAGGTTGAATTTTTCTCATATGTATGTTAATTTTGTGAATGTTTTTTTTGCCAATTTCTTTTTCTCCTACCCAAAGCAATATGTCTGTTTATATTTACTCCTTTATGCGAACTAAAATATTTGCATTTTCTTTACGTTGCTTTTTATATTTCATTTCGCTTAATGTTATTATTTTGTTGTGTTGCCAACAAATCAAAAATGATTGCTAATAAGGGCTTATAAACCATAAATAGAAAACTATAAAAAATGTAATAATTATTAATCAGGGTTATTGGGGATAACGCACTTCACTTTTCGACAGAATAAATTGTCAAATAAACCTTAAGATAAAGTCCTTACAAAAAAAATAGCGCCTATTATCGGCTTGGGTTTTTGTATATAATTGAAGCTTAAAGCCAAATTTTTAACTTTTATGCATTCTCTTTTGGAATTATATACCTCAAAAAACGAGAATTTGGTGAAAGTGAGAACAGGATATTCCCTGAATATTTTATTTTTGTATAATACAATTAAAAAAAAAATCTTCTATGCCATTCTAAGACCATTTAATGCAAGGCAACAAGGAATGGTTACCTATGCTGTCAGAGTTCAGCGAATTGTTCTCATGGCCACTAGCAAGAATCTGGGGGTTAACTCGGAGAAAGCAGAGTTATTTCTTTTCACCAGAAAGTACAAGATAGAGCAGTTTAGGCTACCATTTCTAGAGGAAATTGAACTAAAACTGGGAAACGAAGCCGAAGCAGATTCGTTGCGGCACGGGTTAATTAGAAATTTAATTAGCAATGAAATTTTTGGTGGATGTAGACTTTATCGTATAAAATGAGAAAGAGAAAAAAATTTTAGGATTTTTGTAAAAGCCCTTCACATTTTCGGCTATAAAATTCACATTTTTCCGAAGTCCCGTAGATTTTGATTGAAAACTTTTAACAACATATTACAGATTCTTAAACTGCATTCTGTTTGCCGATTTGTGCTTTGGGAATTGAGAAAATATAGACTAAAGTCAAAACTTTCATATAAAATGGGTCGAATTCGGGAGGGTGTGAACCTTAATCATTTGAGTTATTTTGATTTTTATTTTAAAGTCTTTTCTGTGATCATACTTTTCAGAAATGTATAAAATTATTATATGTTATTATAGAAAATTTTATTTTAGAGAAAAAAGAGTGTAACTACTTTTTCGCCCAAAAAAACACAAAAAGTCATAATTTTTCCAATTTTCAAATTCAAAATCGTTTATTTTTGGACTCGATAAAGATATTGAATTCAATTTTTTTATTCAATAGATAATTTTGTTCTTTAATTAGTTAAAGAAAAAACAAATGAAATCGTTCAGAAACACTAGGATATATATGAATAAAACTGGACCAAGAACATGCAAAATTGAGGTACTTAAAAATTCAAATCAAAAACTATAAGAGATAAATAGAACATACAAGCATGTTTTTTTTTAGGTCTTATCAGTGCCTACAATAATGTATAAAAATATTTGAAATTGGACGGGAAACAAAAATTTGGCAAGCGATTAAAAAATTTTTATGTCAGAGGTACCCAACTTTGAGCCCCTTTAGCTCCGCGCCTGAGGGGTCTGATCAGTACCCCTTCCAAACTTAACATTGCACGCTCCTCTGCTACGTATATACCAAATTTTATGCAAATCCAACCAGCCGATCAGAAGTTAAAGATTTATTTCCAAAGAAATTTGATTCTGCCTCAATGTGCAATCCAATGAACGTTTTTAGGGGAGTTATAGTAAAATTCAATTCTAAAGTTGATAAATTTTTGTATAGTCTAATGGCCACTGATGCTGACTTCGGAGAAACTCCTGCACTTGTTATTCCTAATAGATACCATTAGTCAGGAGTAGAGAAACTATTAACTGGAGTGGCAAATTTTACTGATGGATCCAAAATTGATATAGGCTCTTGCGCAACCTGTAGATACCTAGAGAGAAATATCAGAAAATATTTCAAGCTCCTTCATAGTTGTAGTGAATTTCAAGTATAAATTCTAGGTATTCTAAAACAGATACAAATCTACTATAAGGCGTGGAAAAAATCTGAGAACCATAATATCGTATGTTCACTTCTCTACTTCGTAGCAGGAATAAATGGTTATGCAGTCAATTTATGATCTAGGAAACATTATCGAATTGATCTTAGGAATTGGCAGCCTAGCGGACTTTCTTTGGATTTTAACAAATGTGGCTGATTTCTAGTTTTCTTGCTATCTTATTCGTTTCTATTCTCATTTTTGTTTCCCACTTTTTTTACTTCTGAAGTGTGGATGTACAGTAGACTGTCCCGTAAACAAAAATTTAATAGGAAGACCCCTTAAACGATGCGTTATAGTTAGCTTAATATAAAAAAAAGTCTTCAAGTGGAACAAAACTTCATGGGGAAAAATTTAAAAATATTAAGCTTAGAATTACACTCAAAAAATTATATAAGTAAATTTAACTGAAAAATTAGTAAAAACAAATATTATTTCATTTGAAAAACGGACATTTCATTTGAAAAAAATGAACATTTCAATTATTTTTGAATGCTGATTTTTTAACTAACAAAAACATTACAAATTACTGATTTTTTATATTATTTTTACTAACATTGTATAACATACCAAATCAATAATATTCACAGTTTTTATTATTTTTTAACTACAAAAAATTACCTACTAAATTATTAAAAACTACTGTTTTTTTTCATTTTTTGGCATTAAATATTTTGTGTAATTCTTCTTTATTTCCATTTCTTCAATAAATACATACATATTAATTACATTTACTTACAATTACTTACTTACATTTTCTTAGTGCTATGATAAAAAACTACATAATGTTGCTCCTTGGATGTATAAATGCTTGCCCGGGGAATATATTCTTATTTTAAACTTTCTTCTCTTTGATGTATTTTTGGAGTTGCAAAATCTGTTGAAATTTAAATGTTAGTTAATAC
The DNA here is from genome assembly GCA_951394005.1 of Protophormia terraenovae. NCBI lineage: Eukaryota > Metazoa > Arthropoda > Insecta > Diptera > Calliphoridae > Protophormia > Protophormia terraenovae. Next base: position 45,259,745 of record OX596077.1, on the reverse strand, counting down.
TTATTATAATGATTTTGGATTGATTCTGTACTTACCACTTGTTTAAAATAATGTGAAGAACTTTAACCAAATTTTCATCTTCAGAACAACATCTCCGACCAAGCAACAACTGTAAAGGAACATGAATTTAACACAATTAAGAGAAATAACTCATCAGATTATATTTATTTTTATTTTTTATCTTCTAATTTTAATTATTTTCTTGAGAATAACGCCTTTAAATATACATTTATAGTTCAGTATTTCTGTTTTGATTTGGAACGAGTAAATTACTAAAAATATTAACTGTAACTAAAAATACTTTTATTTGGTAGTTTGTTTTTTGAACAACTTGTATAAAAAGTTAAAAAATAATTTTCTTTTTGAAATAACTAAATTTTTTATAATTTTCAACATAAACGTAATCTTTTTAAACTCATTACTTTATTTTCGCCAAAATGTATCAGACTCGAGGTTTTCAATCGCTGAACATTGGGGTAAAAGGGGTCGAAAATGGTGTTTAATTCAGGGAAAGGCGATATTAGTATTTTAATGATCACGTTATTGATTATTAGTAAAATAAATTTAATTTTAGAATTTTAAGATTTTTTCTAGCAGAACGGTAATGTCTGTCCGTCCGTCTATACAATAGGTTTAAATGGGTCAAAAATTATGCATAATTCAGAGACGGTTGATTTTAACACTTTAATGATCACGTTTAATTTTTTTATTTATTAGTAAGTAAAAAAATGCATTTTGAGAATTATAGGACGTTTTTTGGCTGAATGGTTATGTCCGTCCTTCCGTCTATACATTTGGGTTAAATGGAACGAAAATTACGCTTAATTCAAGAAAAGGTGATATCCAAATTTTGATAATCACTTTCTATTTTTTCTATTTATTAGTTAGTAAACAAATGCATTTTTAGAATTGTAAAATATTTTTGACAGCAGGGCAATGTCCGTCCGTCAGTCTATACATTTGTGTTAAATGGGTCGAAAATGCCACTTAATTCAGGGAAAGGCGATATCAAAATTTTAATATTAATTGAGACGCGAAAAAAAAATATTTTTCGAATTTTAAGATTTTCTTGAAAGAATTATAATGTTCGTCCATCTGTCCGTCTGTCTGTTTGTTAATTTTTAAAACTTTCCAATTCAAAATCGTTTAACTTTTGACTCAATAAAGATATTGACTCAAAATTTTATTTGTTCGATAGATAATTTTGCTTTTTAAACAACTGTATAAAATATAATAAAAGCGGTTGAAAATGTTTGGCTATATATGAAAAAATCTTAACCAAGATCTTGTAAAATTGAGATTTTGGGAATTTCAAATGTATATAACTCGAAAAATATATAAGATAAGTAGTAAATGTAAACATGTTTTCTAAAGTATTTATCAAGGACTTTAAGGTGATATAAAAATCTTGGAAATCGGGTAAGGAAAAAAAATTCGCTAGTGGTTAAACTTTTTCAATGATACTAGTATCCTATTTTTAACCCCAATAGTTCCGCTCCTGATGCGTATATTGGATCCTGCCTCTAAACTAAAAATGCTACTATCCTTTGCTACGCCTACGTGTTAGTTACAGATTTATTTCGATTCTTCCCCACTGTTTGATGATGACGCAAAGAATTAAAATAATGTATAAAATTTAAAAATTCCTTTTCCACTAAACTTTTGTAAGTTTTTTCCGTATTCTTCTTTTCTCAGATAACGAAAATAATAATATTTATAAAAATCGGAGACTTCCAAATTGATTTTTTTATTCCATAGAACAATATGTTTTATTCCTTTTAGAACATGCGTTCAGGGATAATCGGGAGTAGTTTTACTTCACGAATGGTGTTTAGAGGTGGGTTCTTTATAATTTTTAGTCTTCTTAGGTGCACATAATTTCGCAGAATCAGTAGAATTGATGGCATCTTGAATGATGGATCTTCTGTCAGCTTTCGTTATTGCTTTATAAGTACCTCTTTTCACATTTTTTTCCATAGCGAGACTGAATTCTTAAAAAGCTGTTGGCAATATTTTGACTTCGCAAAATTTTTCATCGTCATATTTCACAGATTAAGTCTGAATTGTCCATACGCTATAATTTTGCTTTTTTTTATTGTAAATTTTTTTTTTGCGAGACAAATTTTTAAAGTTTCTTATAGAAAACTGTTGAAAATGTTAATAAAACACACAATTATGGGCAAATTTAGTAAAAACTTGACGCATATTGATTAAGCTTTTTTGAAAAAAAATTATTTTCTCAAATCGGGCTACATATGCGCACGATTTTCTTCATAATATAAAAGTGGACAATATAGACTAGCTTTCAGAAAATTTTCAGAACAAACATCCTGTAATATTTTAAGATGCATTCCATGAAATTTGAAATTATTTTAGGACAATTTTCAAAAAAAAAAAAAAAAAAAAAAAATATTAGGACAAAATATAATTTACAAATACTTGAAGAAAAGTACACTTAAACATCTGAAGTTGATGGTTTTAAATTTTTACCTTAAAAGACTTTTTATTTAAAATAAATACACTGAAAATTGATGAATAATAAATTTTTTATTATTTTTCAAAAATGTAAAAAAATTCTTAACTTTGAGAGCTCCTTATAAGAAAACAACATAACCCAGCTGAAATATTTTAATTGTTATTGATACATAATTTTGTATATTTTTATTCGGTACCCAACTTTACTACAAAAACTTAAATTTTAAAATTCAATTAAGCGCCATTTTTGACACATTTTACCCCAACGTGCTCTGGTAGGGAACCGTATAATACACATCATCTTCCAACATTGAAATCACAAAGAAGCGTGTCCACGGGACATTCGGGCAGGTTTCAATCATTTTTTTTTATGACTTGTAGACTCCAAAATTGCTTAGACCTATACTAAGAACACGAATCTTTATAAAATTTAAAAAATTTAAAAATTGCTCAACCAAATTTTAAATTTTTTTCAGACTGTATTCTGTATATATTTCACATATGTATGTGTAGAGGACCCCCAGACATATTTGAATTGTATTATATTTATATTATCTTTAAAGTATCTTTATTTTTTTGTGTTTTATAGGAAACGATTTAATTTTTTTTAACTGATCGAGCAATATGAAGCCGATAATGGTCCTGCTTAGTCTGGCCTTCAATTATCATAGCCATCAAGTTGTTGCTTGATCTATTCCCAAACATTTTGTAAGTATTTCAGTTTAATGAATTCTTCGGCATGGTTTTTCTTAAAAACAAAATAATAATAAGACAAAATTTATCGTGTTTTTAAAAATTAGGTTTATGCGCCCTTATTTGCGTTCAAGCTTTAAATGTCAAAGTTGTGTTTACTCACATTTCTATATGGTACATACTAGGGTGATCGACGGTTTTCCAACCGGTTTTTTTCAGTCAATGTGCTGTCGGTTTTTTTAAACACAAAAAACCGGTTTTAAAAATAGCTTTTTAATTTAAAAAAACATGTACTAAATACTGATATTTGAATCGAAATTTTTGAATATTTCTATGTTTTAAAAATAAAATTTAAGATTAAATCGAAATTAATTCTGTAATATTAAATAACCTGCAAAAAAACGACCAAGAGCTTCCAAGAATAGAACATTTTCACCACTTCAAAAGTGGAACAAAGTGCATATTTTGAACTTTTTTGGAAGTTCTTAATAATTACTTTCAAAAAAGTGAAAATAAATGAATTTTTTGTGGGAAAAAAAGTTAATAATTTCAAAGAAAATTTAAATTTAACAAATTTTAAAGCATTTTTATTATTTTTTAATAAGGCTAAAGCGGAATTTTTGTACTTTAAAAGAAATGAACAAGAAGTATAAAATAAGAACATCCTACCAATGATAACCATGGGTTAAAAAAAGAACTGCAGACCTTTTTCAGCACTAAGTACTTCCTTTCAATGACAAGACAGTGTTAAATTCATGACTTATCTTTTTATACCCTTCACCATTCATCGTTTGTAATTTTCACAATTTTCGTCAGAGAGCAAAGAAGTTTATATTTTCGGGATCCTTGTAAGAAATGATGACGATAGGACCATGTCCTTCCGTCCGTGTTTCGGTTGAAATGGCGTTTATGAAGCCCACCGATAACTGGCATATATAATATATATATCAAACAATCGGAAATCCTTTCGAGAATTTTGCTATTGAAATTCAGCAAGATCGGTTCATACATTGCGGAGATTTGTTTAAAAACCCGGTTTTAGAACCGGTTTTCCAGTTTCTGAAGCCTCTGTATATACTAAGGACTTCGTTTTTGCAAAGAAAGTTTGAAAAAAATGTGGATTTATAAATGTGAAATAGTGAAAGCATACGTTAAGGCGAAAATTTAATTATTAATCGGTAAGATGGTGAAGGGCACAGCCGAATCTTTTTTAATTTCATTTTTAAATAAATTAGTAATAATTATCCTGTTATCTATTGCAACTCCTGTAATATTTTTGCATCTAATTTAAATGTTTGTCTTTTTTTTTTTTTGATCCAATATTTTCTTCATTTTTTAAAGATATTGTGTTATAAAAAGTTTCACCTGCAGAATAGATTCTGGCTTTTTTTAAACCGTGGTTTCTGTTTATGCTAAGTAAAAGTTAATATAATTTTTGATGATTATTTTCATACAATTTTTATACTCTACACCACCATAGATGGGGGGGCTATTATGCGTTTGTGCTAATTGGCTTTGAGTCGATTTAAGTACATATGTCTGTCCGTGTGTCCGTCTGTCCGTCCACGTAAACCTTGTATCCAAAATACAGGTCTCAATTTTTAACATAATTTCACCTAGTACCCATACAAATAACCTCCCTTAAATGTAGCACATATTAGTGCCATATAAGTTTAAATCTGTGTGCCGAATCTCATGAAGATCGGTCAATAATTGACCATAGCTCCCATATAAATTCATATAAATGTTAGTATCGATGTAATATTCTGTATTCGTATGTTTAATTTTACATTTAATAAAAGTATTAGACCACAATTACACAGGTCTTGAAAAAAGAAGATCCCTCCCCGAATTTTGATGCACACAATAGTGTAGGGTATTATCGGGGTTGACCAACTATAGCTGGTTTTTTCTGAATTTCAAACAGTGCAACCGGTTTTTTGAAATACTAACTATTCGAACTATTCGAAAACCGGTTTCTCTAAAAAGTCGAATAATCGATCACCCTAGTACATACTTATATGGAAGACTTTAAAGTGTTAAAATATGTAAAAAAAAAAAATCTTCTTCAATAACTTATTGCTGTTGTATATTTTTTCTTTGGTTTCATTCTCAACTACCAATAAATTTATTCTTTGGTTACCATTGTGTTTTACATAAACGTTTTACAATAATTTTCTTTTATAATAATGTTTTAAAAAACATAGAAAAAAAAAAAAAAAAACTTTGCACATGGGCTCTTTTCGACTTTTTTTTGTTGTAAAAATCAACTTTTGAAGTTATGCAGATATTAAAAAAATTATTTAAAATTAATTAATTAAAAATTTTTTTATTTAAATTTTTATTTACATTAAATATTTGTGTATTAAATAGACATTATCGATATCTTTTTCTGTTTTCATATCTGATGGAACGAAGCAATTTATATAGCTTCATTTTACTGTCTTCTATATGATGTTAAGTCACCAATAATTACGTGTACACTGCGCGAGACATACGCGGTTAAATAATCAGAATTTTTTTAACATTTGTCATATATAGTAGATATCTTTTACGCCTTGCGTTGTTGAGTTTAGTAACGTTAATCTTTTTACAAAAAGTACTAAAAAGGTATAATTTTTACCTCTTAAATCATCAAATTTTAAAAAAGTATTAAAGACATATTTTTTATCTTTTCGTTAAAAAAGAGACGATTACTTTCACTTCTTCTGTGAAAGTAATCTTGTAACATGCCGTGTGTAACATGCCAAAAAAATTATTAAAGACCCCATAAAATATATATATTATGAGTCAGGGTAAGATTCTAAGTCGATTTAGATATGTCCGTCTGTTGAAAGCAGGATAGAGCTTGAGGCGACCTCCTAAGGGGACGAAATTTAGCTCAAATATTGATCTTTTATAGGTTATGGGTCCAATACTATAAAAACAGGGTGTCCGTTGTAACTTCAGTTAATCCTTTCCCGCTGTTATCTCTTGAAAAAGTATGTATGACAACGAATTTTGAAAATACTCTATCTTATTTATTCTATACTTTATATCAATATTTTTTGTTTTTACCACACTTTTTGACAAAAGCCGCAACTGTGTACTGTCTTTGTATAGGTTTAAATAAAAAAATAAGATTTAATGTTTAGTCTTCTTAAATCCAGTTAAGTTATTGTGTGATTGTGTTAACATGAATACAAGAGAGTAAAAAAAAAACAACAGATATTGTATGGGTGCCAACAAGAAAATAAATCGTCGGTATACTGACAAAAAGTTCTATGTGTTTTTGTAAAATTTTTCAGGAGAACGAAAAAAAAAAAAACACACACACAATTAATATTTTTTTAAAAGCCATAAAAATTACTTATTAAAACATTTGATAATTTTGGAGCAAATCTGGATACTTAAAAATATATTTAACTAAAGATGGATTTTCAAAAAAGCTTTTTGGGGGTTCAATAACAAACAGTTTGAAAAATTACACAGGAACTTTTGTCAGTGCACCGACGAAATTTACTTAAAGATTAAAGAGACTGACTCTAGATGATGTGAGTAATAAATAAACATGAAAAATTAAAAAGACATTGATGGGAATGAGATTGAGTGTGTGAAATATGCAATAATATATTTAATGTAATTTGTATGTAGATTTAAAAATCTATTTGTTCTATATTGTTTTTTTCAGTTCTCTTTCATCAAAGAGAAAATCTCCCGATACAGGGAGGCGTATGAGTATTATTTAAATGCAGCTGTAGTACGAAATGAGGTAGGCACATAAAGTAAATATGATAGGGGAACATATTTAAAGGTTGTTGTATTTAAAATGTTTTTTATATATACACTGCCGCTCACTTGAATACGACACATACAAAAAATGCTTTTGGCATTTAATATTTCGCTAGTGAATAATAACTAAAGCTAACTTTTTAAATTAAATTAAACTTTATTTACACGATATATTATAATTCATAATAATTCAGGAATACGTGTTAAAAACAAAAAAAAAAAAAAAAAAAAACAATGACTAAAAGTGTTGGCTCATCACCTAACGATATATAGCTTAAAATTCAATAAAAGCTTAAATTTTAGAAGTTTTTCAATAAAAACTTTAACAATTTTTATTTCTTGGTTATTTTAGTAATATGTATTAGCTCCTTTATTAGAGATAACCTCAAAAATACGGTTTGAAATTGAGTCATAAAGGCTTTTTATGTAATCCAAAGAAATCGTACTCTGCGCTTTGTTAATGGTTTCAATTAGGTCGGATTTTGTTTCATATTGTTTCCCAGATTCATAAACTTTACGAGCTAACCATCCATTATATTTAAATCTGGGGAGTGTTTTAATTTTATTGAATGTAAAAATGTTACATATGGCGTTACTATTATTTTGCACACAGCTTTATATGGTTTCGTTCATGTGTAAAAAATGCTGTTGGAGTAATAATTTATTAAAAAATTTCAAATGGTTTTAGAAATTGCTTTCGTTGCGGAAGGTTTTTTTCAATGAATCAACTTTAGAATATGGTTTTTAGTATCAGTACATCATCATCATTTATATATATATATATATATATCGATAAATTAAATTATTCTATTCTCAAGCATATTAGGTTAGGTTGAAAAGGGTGGCGTATTCACACCACCCAGAACCGAAACGGCTCATTGTGATCTCTTAAAAAAAAGAACTAGAAAAATAGAATAGATCATATTATAAAGAAAAGAAGAGTGGAACCTAAACTCTAGCAATCAGTTATGATTGCCCTTAAGCCATCCTATTCCCATTACAAACCCTATGAGATTAATAAGCCTTTTGCCCGTAACCTCATCTAGTTCATGCAGTTTGTGGCTTCCAAACCATTTAAACCTTCGTCGCTGAAGCCCTACGCAATGACAGAGAATTTGCTCCACTATCTCTAGCTCCTCTACATCATCGCACGATCTGCAAAAATGTGTCATGCCAATGTCCCATTTACTCATCATGTTTCCTAATGAGAAATGATTAGTGATTATTCCTACCATGACTCTCATATTACTACGACTCATACCCAGAAGTTGTTTCGAGTCTGACAATTTAAAACTAGGCCACCATGCTCTAGATACCTTGCAGTCCGTTATATCCCTCCAGGCTCGATTCGTGTTGTCCAGAGTCCACTCCCTTATGGCCTTAAATTAGAAACCAATTGGAATCCTAACAGATGTCTCCACGAAAGACCTATCCAGCTCCTAGCCATTGCGAGCCAGCTTATCAGCTATTTTATTGCCGAGAATGTCGCAGTGTCCCGGAACCCAACTGAGTCTTATTGTATAGACATTCATTAGTCTTTTAAATTCCCTCTTGCACTCAAATAACAATCTGGACCTAACATAGTGACTTTACAGTACCAATAATGCTGCCTGACTGTGATCTCCGAATTCCGTTCAGTTATAAATGCCAAGAGTTTTTGTTTAATTTTTATAAGTCAAATTTTGACTTTTGAATTTTGATGCAAAAAAAAAAAAAAAAAAAAACTAATATGAAACTAAACCTAGATATTTAGCAGGTATAGTTTAGAAGTTATTAGCAATTAAAAGAAGTACATCTTTGTAAAGTTGTTAGCTTATTTTCGTTTTGAGGAACTCTTGCAATTGCCAATATCTGCAGTGAATTTTATAGATATCAGAGATGTCAAGTTCGATTGCTGTCTGTTTTGACATTGAATCACTAATACTATGTTTATTTGCTACTTTAATATGTTTTTGGAATTTTTAGATTTTTGTTATATGGTGTAAATTCTAATTTTAATTGAATTTCAAATATTGATATGTTGTTATTATTTATTTTGTTAAATATAAAACAATAAGTTCTTTTGTTTTAAAAACACAAATGTGTAAAAAAGTATCAAAAACAATTTTCAAGTGAATTCATGTAGATAAAATATGCTTTTATAGTAAAAGTTTTACTTGTTTTAAGAAGGAAAGAAAAAAAATATTAAACACAATAATATTAAACAGAAACACACTTTTTTTTATTAATTTTTATATTCATATAAGTATGTGCTTTAAATACATGTAAATAGGTTTATATTAAAGAAATCAAACAATAAATTAAAAGGGAAATTAGAAAAACTTTGTTTATTTTTTCAATCATATCAAAATTTTAATAAAGAACACAACTTTAAAATTAAACTGTTTTCATAATATTTAGTTATTTCTATTCCATGTTAAATGGAGATACAAAAATTTTTTAAGAAATTTGGAAACAAATCTTACATTTAACGAGCAGTACACTCGCTATTTCGTTAGCGTATATTTTTTTATATAATAAATTAAAATTGTGCTTTTGGACTCAGGTCTAATACAAATAAGTCCTTTTCCAAATTAAAATGCTCATACACAATGTTGTAGGGTATCATATGGTCGGTCTTGACCGACTATATTTTTCTTACTTGTTTAAAATGCTTATTTTAGCAACATGGGTCTCTACACCAATTTTTATGATGCTAGCTCATTTGGAAATAATTTTTGCCGCAATTTCGGCTTTTGGACAAATGGTTAAATTCTGCTGATACTATTTAGTAACATTGGAAACAGTTTGACATTTGGCTTTTAATTCTTTGGCCAATTTTTTTATGACCAATTTGGATTTTTTTTTTAAGTTTTTAATTATTTTAGCACGTAGTTTTTTTTTGTTACTCATTTTGATCAAACTCACAACGAATTAACATTGTCGTCATTAAAAATGTTAACTGACATATTTTTCAGAGATAATTAAATCAAATAAGATTTAAATATTGTTTCCGAAAAAAGTTATGAGGCGAAACGTATGTTAACAAAAAAACTCGAATCTGCTTTCAGTTTTTTTTCAGGTAGAGATTTTTTTATGGGCGTGTCTAATATTGCGTCTTAAATAAGCCGATTACTCGAGTATATTTCACTATAACTCGAGAACGGTATGCACGATTTATATAAATAATACACCAAGATGTGTGGAATAAATTGGCTTTACCCGATCAATAGTTTAGGAGATATTTCGAAATATATGTCCGAAATTTTTTTTTTTTTTTTTTACTAAAACTACTTTTTAAAAATGAAAACATCAAAAATGTTTCAGTTTATCATCTTTATCTTAAAGTTGGCAAAACTACGAGTAAATAAAGCCACGTATGATAAAAATTGACAAATCACAAATCTTGATTGCATTCACAGTTAAGTTAGGATACCCATGCATACCTACAGTTAAGTGGAGATACTCTAGTGGGAAAAAAAAGTTTTATTTTTTCGCCTCAAATAAAAAAAAAAAAATAGTCGTATTAGATGGAACGTGCTAAATAAGATTCAGCTTTTACTTTTTTCCTATCACGTATTGGTTTTGTTTTTATGGGCATGACTACTATGACCCCGCCTTTAGGCAGTCACACTTGTATAACTCGAGAACGGTTTATCCTATTAAGATAAATTAAACTCCAATATATAGCGACTTAAATTGTCTTGAGCTGAATTTACATAATTTTTTGTTCAGTTAATATTTTCGTAGTTATTCGGTAATTAGTAATGAAAAAATTAAATTTTTTTTTTTTTTTTTGAAAAATCTTAAAAAATTCGATCCATAACTCTGAAATTTTTTAGCGTATAAAAAATACTGTTGACATACCTTGAAGACAATTTTGCTGTGCATCTTTTGGTGTATCATTTATCAAAATTGTGTAAACAGTTCTTGAGTTAATCTAAATTTTACAAACCATTCTCGAATTTTATAGTGTGAACACTGAATAAGGTGATGATATAAGTCATGCCCATAAAAAAAAAATCAGTAGGTGATAGAGAAAAAGTGAATGCAGATTCTTGTTTAACTCGTCAAAATCCACCTAGTCCACCTATTTCTGTTTCAAGAAAAAATAAACATTTTTTTTTTTGCCGACCACTGTATTTCTATTCAATTGGATGTAACATGGGTATTTTTACTTAACTGTGAATAAAATCAAGATTTATACATCAATTTTAAAGATACATACCTTATTTTATTCGCAGCATTACCAGATTTAAGATAAATATGATAAACTGAAACATTTTTGATGTTTTCATTTATCAAACAAAATTTTAGTAACAAAAAAAATTTTAAATTTTGCATGAAAAAGATTTTTTTTGACACTTATTTCAAAATAAATTCGAAACTGTTGAGCATATTAAAGAATTATGCTGGGTTGATTTGAAGAAGTTTTTCGTCCGCATCTTTTGGTGTATAGCTTATGTCAATCGTACATACCGTTCTTGAGTTATGAGCAAATATACTAGAGTAAAGGCCTTGCTATAAAAAAAAAAATCCAGACGTGATGGAAAAAACTGAAAGCAGATTCGTGTTTAGCACATCAAAATGTATCAAGTTCAACTATTCATCTTTGGGAGAGTATTTTTTTGTCGACCAGTGTAATATACATATTTTTAATGACATACATACTCGACCCACTTTTAAACTTAATAATTATTTTTAATCAATCATTATTTTACTATAACTAAAATTTAATAATTCCAATTCTCTCGTACTATTTATACACAGAGAAAACAGTTTCATTATGGCAACCGAATTTTTTGCCAATCGAATTTGGTAGGTTACAAGTACTATCTTATAATTCGATTGGGATTTCGGAATTTTATGGTAGGCACAACAAAATAATTCATTTGAAATATTTTCTAAATGTATATACAAAGCATAGTATTATAGTATAATTTTAGGCTTACTTAATAAAACAATATACATATATTTCTATTTTTGTCCTTTAATGTTTTTTATTATAATTAGAATGTAAGTAAAATAATGGCACTTATTTTACACACGAAATATGAATACTTTTTATGATATACCTTAAGTTTCGACCATCCACCTTCAATTTAATACACTATTCTGCTAAATGTTTGTGGACAGCGGCACGGAATAAACAAACCAAATTGCGTTGACTTCTTAATGGAACTCAATTTCCCAGGGACACTTGAGATCTACTTTGAGCTTTTGATCCATAAGTAAACCTGAAGCGGGACATAAAACTATTAAACAGCAGAGACACACTATACTAAACCATCCAATGTATTGTAAGGCAAAAAGCTTACCAAATTTATAATTGGATAGGATTTCTTGTAACACTCTCATCCTGCACATATGATACGAGAAGTATGTTGTAATAGTTGTTCGTCAAATAGCTCAAATACTTTTGAATAACTGGAATATTAGCAAGGAAGCTATCTAAAATAAGTAGAGAACAAAACAATATACACTTGAACATTTATGCGAAAAATAGAATCGTACATACTTACCAAGTAAAAAAGCAGAAGATTATAGAAATTTAATTCTAATTTGAATTTTTTAATTAAAACAAAATTTTATTTTATAAAAATGACAAACTAAATAATTTAGTCTTTATTTGACTAATACAACTTTTATTTGGTTGAGAAACCCGAATTAAAATTTTGTTATTAAGTATTGCAATTGAAAATATGATTAAACTTTATATTATTTTAAAACAAACAAATTTTTAATATCAATCACCAATATTTCTTTTTGAAGTATGAATTTAATTCCAATATCATGACCATTTGATTTCAACTAATTTAAATAAATACAAATTTATTTATGTAGCTAATTTTATTATTACAAGAACTTTAATATAATTATATCAATGATTCTACTTCTATAACCAACGAAAATATATTGAAATGATAATATTTTAATACTTAAAATACATTTTATATTTATATAGCTGAATTTTAATAACAGTAACCATTTTCCAATCAATCTTTTTTCTGTGTGTATGCTACTCTCTTCGTTAGTTTAATTACTGCTTATTAAATTCCTTTTATATTTAAATTAATATATTTTGCAACTTTATCGTTTTTATTACTTTTTAAATATTGTGTTTCGTTTTAAGCTTTTAGCTAAATAATCTTTTTGTCATCAACGAACAATTAAATCAAGTGGAAATGTTATGCAACACTTGATTGATTGATTTTTATCTTATTTTTAGTTTCTATTCTATTTCTCCTGTTTTATAAAAGTTTTAATTTTAGCTGCAGTTGTAAATGAGAAGAGTAATTAATACAACAGCAATTATTAGAAAGATTTGTTAACTAAATGTTTTAATTAGAATTTGTTGCTATTATTGACAACAATAATAATAATAATAATAATAATAATAATAATAATAATGATAATAATAATAATAATAATAATAATACACATTTTAGTTGAAGGGAAATTTTCTGAATTAATTGATTGTGGTTGTAGTTAGAATAACACAGATATTGTGTTATTTCTTAGAATTTTTTAACATGAAATAATTTTTAAATATTATTGTAATATATTATGTTTAGTTTTCTTGGAATTTAAGATATTTTAACGGTAGATTTAATTGATGTTTATTTTTATTTAAAAATAATAAATTTAACTTATTGCATACAAATAAGTTCTCAGAATTGAAAAGATTTTGATACAGTCATATATATTTTATTTTAGCCATGAGAAAACTATTTTTTCTGCGGAACTGAATTTCTCAATAAGTTTAGATATATATGATTATGGACTTCGAAGCCTATAAAATACTTTTTTCAATTGATTGTACTTAGTTCTCGGGATAAATTACGAATCACTGTGGGACGGTCAGACGGAAATCGTTAAATCGATTCAGAAAGTGATTCTAAGCTGATTGGTATAAATTAAGGTGCGTCTTAGACTAATATTTTTGGGTGTTACAAACATCAGCACAAATGCATAATGCCCTCCCCACCTATGGTGGTGTAGGGTATAAATATATGTTAAAAATATCAAAAAGCATTCTGGGGGAAATATTTACCAAATATCAAGTCATTTACTCTTATGTGACATATTAAATTTAAATTCATTAAAACAGAAACTTTCCGCAAGGATGAAAACATGTTTAATTTCTCTCTCAATTTATTCCTTGTTTATCAAGGATTGTTTAATTTAAACACATATACATTTATTAAATTCTTTGAGAAGAAAATTATAGAGAAAAAAAAAAATTATCGAACAATCGACGCTCGATTTTTTTGTGTGTCTCTGATTTTAATGAAATCAGATACACACTATCCTTTATACAAGTACGAATATTGATTTCATTATCCTTTTTTTCAACAATGACATTTTTATAAAAAAATAATTACACCCAGAGAAATATCAATCACATACGTGTTGAAAACGATACCACTCTGTGTCAATAGTGAATCTATACCGTATGTGTTTAAATTAAACACTGCGTGTTCAATTCTTATTGAAAATCGATACCCAATTGGCACCAAGATGAAACCATTTCGGTATCAAATTGTTAAATTACATATGTTTTCTATTAAATTTGTTAACGAAAGGTATTAAAAAGCTGTTACCGTAAATTACCAATGTGAGCACAACCGTTGTTGATTTTGAATCGAATTTTTTCCCTTAGTGTAAAAACTGTATTTATTAGACATTAATTTGAGCAAAAATTGTCAATAAGAACAAAATGATCTGGAAAATATTAATCTTTGCGCCAAATTTCATCGAGATCGGTCCATAATTGACCATAGCTCCCATATAAATCCCCTCTTCCGAAAATCACTTTAACGTGCATAAATCCCATACGAATGATAGTATCAAGTTAATATTCGACACAAATAAGTTTTATATAAGTAGAAACAACATTGCTAAAATTTATGAAAATCGGTCCACAATTTCCATTTAGTAAAAGTGTTGGTCTACATTTGGCCACAGGTATCATTTTTAGCTCATACACAATGGTGTAGGGTGTCATATGGTCGATTTTGACCGACTATAGTTTCTCTCTCGTTTTGAATATATAAATGTTCGAATTTATTGAAATTCGGCTCTTTTTGGGATAAAACGGGTAAAAAATGTACTTTGGTACTTTTTTTTTGCCACTGTTGGAGATCAAAGTATTAATTATTATTTATATAAAGTTATTTTATTAAACATATAAAATTTCCAAGTGGGTATTGAATTAGCTAACATATGATCTCACACTCTGCTACTCATTATTATAATATATGTAATCTATACCGTATTATTATGATGTTATCGTAATTAACTGAATTTAATTTATCTCTCTGTATTAGCTCTCACTTCATTAACTAGTTTATCTGAATTCTCGCCGTATTTACTCTTTATGCTTAGTTCCCATTCTTTGCCTATTCTATGTATTTACAATGATATTATTGATCTTACTAAAATATTACAACAGTTTATATGTATTAAATTTTTGCATTCTACTTTGGTAAAATTTCTGTTAAAACTGGTTGTGTCGACTAAATGGAAAATTACCAGAATATTGTAGTTTTGTCTGACTAGCTACTTAATTGTAAAAATTGTACAGCCTTGCTGCTAAAATAAAACATAATTGAAATTAAAACAATGAAGTTTGATTAATTCTCATACAGCCACCATATCTATCTTTTAATGCAGTAAGCATACAAATAAAATGTGTATTAAATTAGTACCTTGTCGAAAATTGGTGAATAACAGTACTTTTACACTTTTTGGAAATTCGAACGTTTAACGGGTAAAAAAGTATGTATTTTTAGTACTTTTTCGCAAAATATTTCTTTGTTTTTACTGACACATAGGTTAGGTTAAAGGGGCAGCTGTAAATACTGGGTATAAAAACAGCTCACGTGGGTCCTATTGGTCCCGTTGTGTTACCCTGTGGATCATGAGGAGTTGTTTCACATGTCCGTAAAAAGGTTCCAACCTAAACCTATTTACTGAGGATTTGTAAGCTGACCTAGTTACCCAGTCTCTTTGCCTCATTAAATAATCGGAGACATTCTTTACGAGTGTCACCTACTTCGGAGTTCCACCAGTGTGGAACAGGAAATGACTTTCCTGTTTTACCGCAACTTCAAAAAGCGTGTTATACCAACAATTATGTAAGAAATTTTTTCTACTTTTGGGTCCTAAACTTATCTTTAACATTGCCTCGAGCATTAACAATAAAAAGTGTTGACACAGAAGCTGCGAAAATTCTGCCAGCACATACATTTCTTCATCAATTATACAACTTGAGTATTTTTGTATGAAATTTGGTTTTAATTTCCGAGTCCTATTCTTGGCTTCAAAATTTTTTGCAGCATTCCTGTTTAGAACTTTTTGGACTTTATATTTATATATCAACTCTGCATTAGCTTTAAATTTTCCCACCAAATAGTCAAAGCACTGAGCTAACCGGGCTGCTTTTCTACCAGATGTGTTTGAAGTTTCTTTCAATATGCTTTCAATTTTCTGGTCTTCCCAATATCATGTGGACCTGTTTTTCTTTCCGAACCAGGTTTCATATCAATGATCAAATTGTCCTGATACTATTTAATAACATTAGAAACAGTTTGGCGGCAAAAATTTAATTCTGTGGCCAATTATTTGTAGGACCTATTTGGATTTTTTTTTTAATTTTTTAATAATTTGTAGCACGTAAATCTTTTTCGTCACTCATTTTGATGAAAATAACGACAAATCAACATGATTGTTATTAAAAATAATAACTGACATATTTTTCAAGGTTAACTAGATAAAAAAAAGTATAAATATTGTTTCGAAAAAAAGCTATGAGGCAAAACGTGTGTTAAGATTTTTTCGATCGCACTCCTTAGTAGCATAAAAAAAAAAATTACAAAATTGATTTTTACTGTAAGTTCTATAATTTTAACTTATTTTGTAAAACCCTATGTTGATTTAAATAATCCGATGGTGTACTTTCAGTTTGCTTTAAAATCATTGACTCAATATTTGATCACACAAAGCCCAGTGTGAATATACTTATTTATTAAAAATTAACTAAAATTTATTAATTAGTCTAGCAGTTTTATCACTCCTTTTACATTATTTTGCAATAAGGATGATATATGAGAAATTATGTGAGCGAAAATAAACCAAAATCTTTCTAGAAACTATGTAAAAAAAAAGTGATTAAGAAGCTTTTAAAAAAATTTTTAATTAAATTCCACTTTTTCATAAGAGATTTTTTGTTACAAAAGATTATTTTATTTTTTAGATACAATGCTTTTAATGACTTTTTTGTCTGCTTACCATATAGATTTTGGCTTTCATTTATAGAATTTTAAACATATTACATAAATCAGTTTTATACTTTTAGTCTGAAGTTAACAAGAAAATGGTAGCAATTAATAATAAATTATCCTGAAACATATTAAAACCTTTTTTAATATTAAGCCATTATCAGCGTGTAAAATATCTTTAAGCAACGAACTTAACAAAAACATTTAATTACTTTTACCTTTTATAGACGTTATCGAAGAAGCTATTGTAAGTATACGAAATGAATCATAAATTCCATTATAAAAAGAGGAAAAAGGATTTACAAAAAGAAAAAGAATGTTTAATAAATAACGCATATCACCACATATTAGGCACTAAAGGCAAAAATGACACAAGTCAATAATTAAAAAAATTAGCAAAAATGTTTTAGATTAAATGAAAGCTATTTATAAAAATAAAGACTATAATAGAAAGTTTCTAACATCTTAAAGAAAAACTTGAAAAATTAAAAATTTTAAGTTATAACAGTTTTGTTTTAAGTAAGCGATTTGGTGTACTAAGGGTATAGGGTGTGGTTAGATAAATGAAATATTCTGATGTGGTAAATACTGTAAAGTAACTATTTGTTTAAGATTTTATAATAAAACGTGTATGTTGTTTTGTGCATACTATATCACAAATATGTATACACCTACATACATATGCATACGAATAAAAACTTGTAAAATAGTGAAAATGAATGCATTTGAATCTGTGCTGTACGTGTATTGCATACGTGTATTTAAAATGCTTGAGTTGATTTATGAATTCAAATTCATTTCGTTATTGCTGATTTTGCTACTGGGCACTATTGCTAAAGTCGCTAACTATTCGACCAATTCTACGAAATTCTAGTCCTTATAAATGAGGTTTGGAAACAGTTAAACTGCTGCATTTTTTATCTTTTCAAAATGAAGGGAACATAACATAAATTTAAGAATTATTTTCTAAAACTATATTTGGAAATGTTAAATCGAATTTGATGATCAAATCTATTTATAAAATCAAAAGTAAAACTTTGGCATTTTATTGTTTTATATCAGTCCTTATCTTATGAATGTTTTTTTTTAAATTCTGTTGCATTAAGTACGAACCCACGTTAGGAATATGTAGTTGTAAATATCAGCGAACAAGAAAATAATGCTGGAGAGAAATTACAAATAAAAATAAACATATTTCATGTCAGTGCTGTTGCATTTGTATGTGAATGTGTATGTCTTTATATTAAATATTGCAGAAAGAATATAATATAAAACGAAAATAATAAAAGAGTGCCAGGATTTGCATAAAAAATTAACAATTTATGTTAAAATATTTCCTAATGATAATATAAAATAAAATTTAATGAGCTATAGCAAAATGTTCGTTAGTTGATTTTTTATTTTTATTTTTTATAAAATAAAATGAAAATTACATATTCCATTATCACTAATTGAATTATGTATATTAAAGGGAAACAAGTGATAATGTTTTATTCGGCTTGGCCGAATCTATCTATATACACAACATTTGCAACTTTTTCAAATTTAACTTTATATGGTGGACACCCATTTTTGCTGTCGTTCATGCATTTATTTAAGAGATATCTGAAGAAACGTCATTCATTTTAAGTACCAAACAAACCTTATATAAGATAAATATTTGAGCCAAATTTTATCCCCCTATGTGGTTCCCTCCGAGCCCTATCCTGCTTTCAATAGACAGACTTAGAGACGGACAGGCCGACAGAGCTGGATCGACTCAGATTCTTACCAAACTCGGAAAGTATTTACTTTATAGGGTCTTAAATGATTTTTTTTTTCAAAATGTTACACACAAATGACAAATTCAATTCTCAATTCACTCCCCATCTTTTGGATTGTGGGTATAAAATATAGATGCCCATTAGAGTGTCCCGTAGACAAAAATGTTGTTGGAAGGCCCCTCAAACGATGTGTAAAAATTAGCTGAATATGGGAAAAATATTAAAAAAATTTTTAAAATTGATCTTAAGTTCCCTACCAGCGATTGAAAGTCATGGGTCTAGAACATTTCGTCCAAAAAATAGTATTGAGTTTTGTCTTAAAATGGGTATCAAAGAATTCGTAATTTTAAGCCAATTATAAAAAAAATATTTTAAAAAATTTTCGCAAAAATTTTGGTCCATAAACCGTTATTTTAGTACATCATTCCAAAAAAAAATTTCAATATTTTTCTTAAAAAATGGATAAGAATTTTTTAATTTTGTTCCATTTATGGCTAAAATATTAAAAATTTTTATTGTTGTAAGTACTGTTGATAATATATAATTTTACAAATTTTTAAAAAAAAAAAATAAAAAATAATAATAATAAAAATGCCTTAAAAAGTCTTCTAGTGAAACAACCCAGCAAAAACTTAGCTTCTATTTTTATAAGCTTCCTGTATGCATTACAATGTAGCCTTATTCGCCACTCGCAGCATTACCTAATAGTACTTCAATAACTAGTATTTAGTAAATATGAAAGTAATTTGATTTTTACGTGGCTCAGTCATCTAGAGCGCCTAACTAAAAAAACGTGTACTTAAATTCAAAGAGAGTTCAACTCCCACTTGACGAAAATATTTATTTATTTTTTTTTATATAAATTGAATTTATTTATTTCCCTATATGAAAAACACTTTTTAGCACATAAAAATATAAGTCGATTGTGGTGTAGCGAGTAAGACGGCAGACTAACAAACACAACCAGTATTCTGATGCGTGGGTTCAAATCTCAACCGAACCAAATGTTTTTTCTTGTACGTAAAAAAGAAAATCAGCATCCAAAACAACTCTTTTGGAACCCAAATAAAAACTTATGAAATTTTGGACATTGCGAATAAAATTCATCAGTTATAGCACTAAAAGTGGAAGCTGTTTTTCATACTGATTTCGCTTACAAATCTCGTTATTTAGTAGGCGAAGTTTTTGCTGGGTATAATGACATTTTCATTACTTATACATTAGTTTAACAAGGTGATGACATTAGAGGCAACTACTTACCCTATACATTACAATAACTAATTACTTCCAAGCTGTTAAATAGCACATTGATTTTAAAGCATTACTGAAGTCATGATTAGTAATAACAATAGGAACTAGTTACATTTTAGGTTATAAATAAGTGAATGAAATGTCAGGATATAAAAAGGTTTTTTTTTTTTTTTTTTTTGTAAAAAGATTTTATAAATTTTAATTTAAACAAACTTAAGAACAACCAGAATGTAATTAAAATAATTGTAATAAAAATAAACTATTTTAGATTATAAATTAATTCATATGAAAATTTTGCCTTTGTTTTATGTATCCCTTCTTTAAATATATAAATTGGTAACTGCATTATAAAATTTAATAAATAGTAATATTTTCAAAAATCTGATTATAAATAATTATTTACACTCGGGTTATAAATAATTAGTTACTAAACAACTTCTACGTAATACAGACAATATGCTGTTGTCATTACAAAATAACTACATCCGTAACTACATGTCATTACCAAGTTTTTGCTGGGAAAATCATATGGGAAAAATTTTTAAAATATTTTTTCCATAACCAGAATAAAATTACGAATTTTTTGATAACCATTTCGATTAAAAAATCTAAACTTTTTTTTTACCAAAATGTATGGGATCCAGGATTTTTCAATCGGTGGTAGGGAACTGAAGACCAATTTTAAAAATTTTTTAAATAATTTTTTCGTATTAAGCTAATTTTTACGCATCGTTTCAGGGGTCTTCCTACATCGAAATCTCGAAAAAGGCTTTCCTCGGGACACTCTAATGCCCATTCAAAACATATTTGTGCTGAGAGCCTCACACATATTCTTACGCTCCAATTAGTCATTCATTTACACATGCTAAGTGAGTGTATTAATATTTTTTTTCGAATGAACTGAACAAAATTTAATATGATGTTTTACAACTATTTTGAATCTTTCAATTTAAACATTGTTTTTATAATATTGTTTTAACAACCTATGTTTACACTTAAGCTTTCTAAAATATATTATAAGGATCTAACTTACATTATATTTTGTTGTATTGAATATAAAAATAACATTTTTTTATTTCCTTATTTTTATACCCTTCACCACAGGTGTAAAGGGTATTTATAAGTTTGTCATTCCGTATGTAATTTCCACAATTTTCGTCGGAGAGCAAAAAAGTTTATATTTTCGAGATACTTGTAAGAAATGATGACGATAGGACTATGTCCGTCCGTCCGTGTGTCGGTTAAAATGGCGTTTATGAAGCCCACCGATAAATGGCATATATAATATATATATCAAACGAATTTTTTGCTAAAAAAATTAAATAAATCGGTTCATAGTAACTGAGATATCGGGCAAAACGCATTTTTGACTTGTTAAAGCCCTTGTTTAAGCTATAGATTTTTCAGTATAGATCGGTTATAAATATTTTTATCAAATTTCGTTTTTTTTAATAAAACAAATTCGTTCATAATCAACAGAGTTATAGTCCAAAAACTAAAACAAATCTGTTAAGAATATAAATACACACACAAGCATGTATATTAAGCATTGTAATGACTATTAGTGACGTTTTTGTTTTTTGTATAGGCTAGTAGTGTAGTTAGCAACAGCAGTAATATGATGAATAACAGTGTTGTTGTTGTTCTTTGTATATGCAGTCAGTTTGTATATACACACATACAAAAATAAATAAATTTGGAATTGTTGTTGTTGTTTATTTTTTGAAAGCAAAGCTTGCTATCAGTGTTGCCAGGACTTGAGGAAAAAAAAGCTAAATTGGACTTAAAAAAGGTCAGAAAAGGCTAAATGCCCCAAAAAATAAAGCCAGAAAAAAGCTAACATATTTTTTTATTTAAAAAAGCATTAATTTTTTTGTTCTCATTAGATTTGGGTATTTGTTAAATATATTTCAGTGAATTTGTAAATATAAAGTAATTAGTTTATATGGGTAATAAAGTTTGTCAAAAAATAATTGTAACATTTTTGTAGAATGAATCGCCGCAGGCCAAAATTTTCATTAAATATAAATAATTTCGATATTTTTGTAAGAATTAATATACACAAATGCTTAAGTTGATGACTTTATAGAAATAAAATTTGTAAAATTTTAGCCTTTTGAAGGCTATGTTAGAAATAAAAAAGCTAACAAAAAAGCTAGAAGCTACAATGAAAATTTTGAGGCTAAAATCAAAATAAAAAGGCTAGATCTAGCCTTAAAAAGGCTAAACTGGCAACACTGCTTGCTATGATTGTTTTGTTTTTTTTTTTTTCGTATTCAAATTTTCGTAGTTTGAAAAAAAAATTTAGATTTATAAATGTGAAATAATGAAAATTTAATTATTTGTCGGTAAGATGGTGAAATTTAAATTTAATTTCATTTAAATTTAGCACTGAAGTTTCAATAAAAATTATTTGCGTTATTTTCTAAAGAATTACTAAATCTTTTTTATTAACGTTGATTACTTTTTTATTTATTTCACCCCTCTTTTCTTTAAGTGCATTTTTTTGTTTTTTACTAACACAACTACAGTTTTGTCATGGGTATCTATGGTATAAAGCATAGATGCCCACTTCAAGCACATTTGTGCTGAGAGCTTCACACACATTTTTATTCTCTTTCATTTATTCTTCGCTGAGAGAGCGATGAGTACACAAACGCTCTAAAAAAAATTTTACATTATGTATGAAAACAATTTTGAATATTTCCAGTTAAACATTGTTTTTATAAAATTGTATTAGATTTTAAACACATTAGATATAAATGACTGGAAAATATTTTAACAATACATGTTTATAATTAAGCCTTCTAAATAATATAAGGTTACTACTTACATTATATTTGGTTATATTAAATATAAAAATAACATCATTTATTTCCTTATTTTTTAAATTTAGCAATGAAGTTTCAATAAATATTATTTATGTTATTTTTCGATTGTTTAGTATTTATTTTTTAACCATTAAACTTGATGACATATTTTATTTAATTCACCCATTTTATCTTTTAGTGCATTTTTTATTTATTTTACTAACACAACTACATGTGTTGTGTTAGTGTGCGTGGGCATCTATGGTATAAAAACACACAAATATAGCGTGTGAGTAATATGAAAATAAATGTTTATTATACGTCACAGATCACTCAAGAATGGTAAAACATTATTATAGTCACCTTCAAAGATATGGGGGGTATATTGATTTTGTCATCATCGAAAAATCATTTAGGACTTCAAAAGGTATATATTTTATGATTCCTGGTTAGATTCTGAGTCGATCTAGTTATATCCGTCCGTCCGTATGTCTGTCTGTTGAAATTAGTATAGGGATCGGACTGAAATTTTGCACAAATATTTATCTTCATTTCATACTTTTCTGTTGACATCTCTTAAACAAAAGCATGTATTATAACGAAATTTTGTACAGATAGTTCAAGGATCGATATAAACGCCTAAATCAAAAATGGGCATTATCCGCCCACCTCCCGTATAAAGTTAAATATCAACGAAATTTTGTATGAATAGCCCACCTCCAGATGGAATATAGATTCGGCCAAGCTGAATATAATATTCTCGCTTGTTCAAATTCATTTTTTTTATTGCTTAAATAAATCTAATTCTGCTCTTTAATATTTAAAACTTAGTGTTATAAAATTAAAAGCTAATCTGCATATGCAGAAAATCGACTGAAAATTTTGTAAAAATATCGCTTTTTAAATTTTTTTAAAGTTCTTACTACTAACGTCTGAGATTTTAAAATATCATTAAAAAAAATTTTATATAATAGCAAAATAAGCACTTTGTTTTCATTTGCTATATCGAAAAAACCTGATTCGATTTTAAACAAATTCAAAACATAAACAAATATATGGGCAATTCTCATTTTACGTTTACCTTCATGAAACTGACTTTAACCTCAAATATTTTTTTAACTTCTGATCTTTTAAATGATGCAATTATATTAACAACACTTGATTGTGTAACATAACAAAAATTCAAGATATGAAACGGTTCCATGTGATGTCGGCAAGCACTCAAAGTAAAAAAATCTAAAAAAAGTGTTTGAAACTAACAAGTTTTTTTTTTTTCTTTCTTTTGATTGCTGTAGTCGCGGATTTTAGCATTGTTGTTCAATTCTTCTAATGTAGGCTTTAAGCACTTTTAGAAAAATGCCAGCATGGATTTAATTAGCGTGCCATTAACCAGTGTTAAATTGTGCTGTGGAAAATCGAAAAACCAAATTTTAAAAAATGTTAAAATTTTGCAGTTTTTTCACTAGGGATTTTACGCCGTTTCGTGTATTGCAAAATTCAAAATGGAGCCAAATAGCTCTTGAAATTATGCATAATTTGTCATATATCTCGTTAAAGTGCCCTCAACAGAAATGCTGTAGGAAGTACCCAAACTTGGAGAGAAAAAATGTGAATGGCTCCAAGAGGTGCTTTCTTCGCGAGGCACACTCGCAACGTTATTTCAGTGAAGCTAGAGTATAGCGTTGTCAAAGAAGGTTTCAAAATTAAATTTTAAAATCATTGAGGCATTTTAAAATATTAATTTGCTAAAAATGTATAGTTATTTTAAAAAAATAAGAAATTTTGCATATTTTTTTATAGCGGATTTTGGCGTTATAAGTCTGAAATAAGTTATTGTTAAGTTTTACTTACGCAGGAAATATAATTTCACCAAAAATATTCAACAACGGTTTTCATGGGCTAAGAACGCGATGTTTTTTACACCATTGTAGAGTACATAAATGCAATAATTTTTGATTTAGGACTATAAATAGAATTTTGGTAATTTTTTTATAATTTTTTATCTTAAACCTCTATAACATTGCACAGTATGTGATTTTAACAATTTAGCTGATCAAAACCCCAAAATGTTTTTTTCGAGATTTGAAAAAAGTTGGTTATTCTAATTAAGAATCTTCCGGATAACTGAACAATATAAAAAGTATTTAAAAAATATTTACCGTTATTAAGTAACGGCACCTTGAACAGAACTATAATTGAAGACAAATATTATGCGAAGTATTTTTTTTTTTTTTTGGCGATAAGTTCAATTTTGAATGTTTGTAACTTTATTGCTTTAAGCAGGATTTTTATGAATCTTTTTTTATTTTAAAGGCTGATGTGTTATCTATCACAGAGAGTAATAATAATTTGAAAAAATTTATCAAAAAAACAATCGTGGGGAATTTTCAGTCTTCAACTTTTTTTATAATTTTTTTTTTCTCTATATTAATTGTTATTGGGCAAAAACTAAAAAGTCCCACAAAGTCCCGTTATCTAAATAGCACTTTTATAATTGCTAATAGGTGGTCTTCCGAAATCAGTAATAAAGTTTTGCCCCTTTTCAATTCGCAAAGCAATAACTAATCATGTGTCAACGTATTTCTTACTAACAAATTATTGATGTTTGGTTTCTTGCATTAAAGAAAAGGAAAAGTTTGAAATTATTTCTTGAAATATTAGTACAACATCAAACAAAATTATTGATATTGATTCAATAAAATCATTTTCAAACAAAATAATTAATAAAATCAATTCAAAATGGATGTTAGCGAATAGAATGGAAGCTCGGTTTTTACACTCAATTAGAAATTGGTTGAAAAAGAGATTGATTTATAAATTCAGGCAATTATAATGATGTCCGGTAATACTGCAAGACGTTTTTTCGTAATGACCAAAAGACTGTAGAAATTATTGGTCTAGATGTAGAATTGGTAAAGCATTTTTACATTATTTTGGAAACTCTCGGATGCGGTCTTGAAATAGATTCTGTTGCCTTTAAAAATTATGCCATAAAGACTAGAAATATTTATCTGCAAAGCTATAAATGGTTTTATATGCCCGCTACACTACATAAAATTTTATTTCATGGGAAAGATATCATTGAAAAATGTATTGTACCTATCGGCCAATTATCCGAAGAAGCCCAGCAGGAAAAAAATAAGGATTGAAAAAACTTTCGCGAACATTTCACAAGAAAAACATCTAGAGAGGACTCCAATACAGATTTGCTACATAGACTAATAAAATCATCAGATTCATTAATTTGCAGCTTACACAAAAACACCAAAAACTAAAAGAACAAATGTAACACCTGAAGTTGTGTTACTGTTAAAAATACGGAATATATCTTTTGATGATGCTGGTAAATAATTTTTATTGATTCAAATTTGTGAAAAAATCATAGTTTTAAAAATACATACATTCAAATATTCATACATTCACATATTCACACATTCACACATTCATACATACATACACACATATACTCATATACACACATACATATTCTTAATAAAATTTGATTGAATTATATGAGAAGTAGGCGTGTCAGTTGTCTGATCTTGTGCTTGTGCTAAATTTCATCAATATAGCTTTCTTAATTATAAAAATATAGACTTTTGATCACTCAGAATGCGAAAATCTCACACTGTGCATTGACGCCGTTCGCTAAAAGTCATTCACGCAAACAGATTTGTGTTCCACTAGAGCCAAAGAATACTGGTACTAAATATCGTTGATGTGCCTTTAAAAAATTTCCGAAATTTTATTGAACACCAAAAGTAAACGAGTTTGAAGAATTTCCCATATATGTATTTACACCCACTTGCATCACCATGTTTTAAAAATAAATTGATTTGAATTTCACAAAAACATTTTAAAAGAGTAAGGCAATATACACTGCCGCCCAAATGAGTACGACATAAATGTTATTCAGATTTTCCGGTTTCTCTCTCAAAATTCATAATAGTATTTATAGTTTTTACAGTTTCAGTTTGATGTTAACATTAATGTCCTTCATTCAGAGTAAACAAAGAATTTGTAAATATTGCTTTTATAAATTTATTAAACGTAATTTAAATTTCTTAAAAAAATTATGATTTTTTTTAGCTCATCAGAATACGACATTTTTTTTTATCTATTTTATTTTGTAACAATGTAACAACTGAAAAGTATGTTTTTAATGATTTTAATAAAAATTAAACTAGGTTGTTTTGAATTCCTACAAAATGGGAAGAAGAAAAAAAGTGTTGTCCAACGAGGAAATTGGCAAAATTAAAGCCTATAAGGAATGTGGACTAAATATTAGCCAAATAGCAAATAAAATTGGTCGAACTCGTTGTGTGCTCAATAATTATCTTCGTAATCTATCCAATTACGAAAAAAAAAATATGAAAGGAGGTACCTATACTGTTCTTTCGGCTGCAGATAAAAGAGCAATTACATTGGTCAACAAAAAATTTTTTTATTCGTGCTCCTTCAAAAAAAAAAAAAAAAAAAAACGAGAGATGTAGATATAGTCGGCCAAGCCCGACAATATGATACCCTACACCATTTCGATCCAAATAATTTTGTTTTTACTTATATAAAACTTACTTGTGTTAAATCAGGGGTTCTCACAAGATCTTGCTTCGCGACCCCCTTTTGACATTGTAATGGAAGCGCGACCCACTTCAACTTTGACTAGTTAAAAAATAAGATAAGATGTTATCTATCTTCTATCTATATATAATTTGCTAAGCCTTTTTTTTCTTTCTGAAGACTCCAAACATGGTAGAAAGTTAAAATTTGTTTTACTTAGATAACATTTTGTCCTACAAATTCTAACGGAGAGGGATTTTGAAATTTCTATCAGGGAGCAGAAATAAGCGGACTTATGTGTCATTTTCTAAGCATTTTTTTCTATTTCCAGAACTTTCTAATGCTCCCAGACATGGTGGAAAATTAAAATTCTGCTTCCTTATACAGCTTTTCGTCCTACAAATCCTAACGGAGCCAGATTTTGAATTATTATCAGGGAGCGGAAATAATCGTATTTATGTGTCATTTTTTATTATTATAATAT
This sequence comes from Protophormia terraenovae, assembly GCA_951394005.1. Lineage (NCBI taxonomy): Eukaryota > Metazoa > Arthropoda > Insecta > Diptera > Calliphoridae > Protophormia > Protophormia terraenovae. The sequence goes on along the minus strand of OX596077.1, from coordinate 45,231,676 downwards.
TTTATTTCCTGGCGATCGTGTAACGATAAAATAATATTAGTAATTGCGACATTATTTCTGCTCCATGATTTCTTTAATATTAAGAGACCTTTTTGTATAATGCATATCTAATATCATTCTCTGGGAAAACAAAAGTTCAATACTTTAGTTTTGATGGACATAAGAGCGAATATGACAGTTCCACATAAAAATGTGTGTTGATGAAAATTGTTCTAATACATTTAGAACTTCGGAGCCAACAAACGGAAAAACATTGCCATATTTAAACTAAAATGCTTTTAAATCTGCAGATTAAGAATAAAAATTTAAACCATAAGTTACATTTTAACACTTTTTGAAATGAAACTTTCTCTGCGAAATAAATGTTTTGTGTACTTAGCATTGAGAAGTCACACTATTCGAGCAAATTTAAATAATCTTATTACACAGGATGTTATTAAATATCAAAAGGCCATTGAAACGACTTTAAAAACAAAATTATTGGCATAATAAACTTGCAAAAAATAAAAGTGAAAAATTTATAGTTTCATCAAGTTAAAGTGATTTTTCTTTTTTTCGAATGTCTGTACGGACCCCTTGTGGGTCGCGGACCCCCATTTGAGAACCGTTGTGTTAAATATTAACGTAATACTAAAAATATGTGGACTAGATGGAATTCCTCATGCTAAACTCGAATCTGCTTTCAGTTTTCTCCCATTAGGTCGAGATTTTTTTTATGGGCGTGTCTAATATTGCGCCCTAAATAAGCCGATTACTCGAAAATATTTCACTATAACTCGAGAACGGTATGCACGATTTATATAAATAATACAACAAAATATGTGGAATAAAATTGGCTTTATGTCATTCTACTAAGAAATTTTTATCCGCTCAATATTTTTGGAGATATTTCGAAATAAGTGTCCGAAAATTTTTTTTCATGATAAATTCAAGATTTCTTTTTTTTACTAAAACTCCTTTTTAAAAGTAAAAACATCAAAAATCTTTAATCATCAAAGCTGGCAAAACTACAAGTAAATAAAACCACGTATCATAAAAATTGATACACAAATCTTGATTGGATTTAGATTTAAGTTAGGATACCCATGTATACCTACAGTTAAGTGGAAATACACTAGAGGGCAAAAAAAAAATGTTTTTTCTTAAATAAAGAAATAGGTGGATTTGATGGAAATTAACGTGCTAAATAAGAATCAGCTTTTACTTTTTTTCTATCGAGTATCGATTTTCTTTTATGGGCGTGACTACTATAACCCCTACTTTAGGCAGTTACACTTGTATAACTCGAGAACGGTTTGTCCAATTAAGATAAATTAAACTCCAATATATAGTAAGAGCTGAGTTTTCATAATTTTTTTTCCAGTTAATATTTCCGTAGTTATTCGGTAATTAGTAGCGAAAAATTATTTTTTTTTTGTTTTTGTTTTTTTCCATAACTCTGAAGTTCTTGAGCGAATAAAAAATATTGAAGACAATTTTCGTATGCGTCTTTTGGTGTATCACTTATCAAAATCGTGTAAACGGTTCATGAGTTATAGTCTAAATTTGACAAACCATTCTCGAATTTTATAGTGTGACCGCTGAATAAGGTGATGATATTAGTCATGCACCTAAAGAAAAATAAGTACGTGATAGCAAAAAAGTGAATGCAGATTCTTGTTTAACTCGTCAATATCCACATAGTCCACCTATTTTTGTTTCAAGAAAAAATATTTTTTTTAATTTTTTTGCCCACCACTGTATTTCTACGCAATTGTATGTATACATGGGTATTTTTACTTTACTGTAAATAAAATAACCATTTGTTCATCAATTTTGAAGATGTATACCTTATTTTTTTTCGCAACATTACCAGCTTTAAAATAAAGATGATAAACTGTAACATTTTTGATGTTTTCATTTATTAAAATAAATTTTAGTAACAAAAAAATCTAAATTTTGCATGAAAATTATTTTTTTTTTGGGCACTTATTTTAAAATAACTTCTAAACTATTGAGCACATAAAATAATTTTGTATGATTTGAAAATATTTTTAGTACGCATCTTTTGGTGTATCACTTATGTCAATCGTACACACCGTTCTTGAGTTATGAGAAAATATGCTAAAGTAATGGCCTTACTATGGGCGAAATATTAGACACGCCCATAACAAAAAATCCAGACCTGATGGAAGAAAACTGAAAGCAGATTCGTATTTAGCACATCAAAATACATCAAGTCCAACTATTCGTCTATGGGGGAGCATTTTTTTTGTTGACCAGTGTTATCAGAAGTGCTTCAAACTCCCAAGACTCTGCTGCTAAAATCAAAGAAAAAAATGGCGTTTTTTAGCAACAGTAAAGCTTGTAATACAGAAAACTACTAAACTTAAACGATTAAAAATTGAAAAGAAGCCACCCCTTAACCCATCTCGAAAAGATATGACATAGGAAGAACAATGGCACATAATAGTATTTTACGATGAAAAAAAAATAATAAATTTAAAAGGACGAGATGGCTACAGTTATTATTTACACGATTTGCGAAAAGAAGACATTTATTTGGAGCGTCATCACAGCTGTGCTGGAGGTTCGATAGTCTGGGGTTCCGTTTTCTACTATGGAACAAGCGATTTGCAATATTTTACTTCGAAAATCAATGCGAATTTGTATATTACTGTTCTGGAAAAAGCATTTCCCCATTTTTCCAATATTTTTAGTTCTATATCATTGACATATTAAAAAACTAGATTAAAAACTGGATTAAAAAACAAAATGTTAATTGGCCGCCATACTCCCCGGATTTAAATATAATGGAAAATGTATGGGGATGGTTAGCTCGTAAAGTATATTTTAACACGTATTCCTAAATTATTAAGAATTATAATATATCTCGAATTTTATAGTGTTTAGTTTAGTTTAATTTTAAAAAATTTAGCTTTAGTTATTATTCACTAGCGAGATATTAAATGCCAAAAACAATTTTTGTATGTGTCGTAATAAAGTGAGCGGCAGTGTATATCCATCTAATGAAAATAGTTTAAAATGCATTTTATATCTATGTATGTATCTTGCACATTATTATCAATAATAAATTGTCTATACTTTCTTTTTTCCACTATAGAAATTTCTTTTTTTTATTTTATATATATTTTTTTTTTTAAGTACACTTAAACACCTTTCATAGACATTGTTTTAGTTTTCTAAAGCTCGTAACAAAATTTTCTATTAAAAATTCATATCCCGCATGGAAAACTGAATATACTTAGTTGGTTTTAAAAGCAATTGGAAGAGAAAGTGTAAAAATAATAGTAGCCAAACAAAAACATTGCAATTAATGCCAATCAAATACTTAGACAATATGTGTGTATGTACGCTGGGTATTGTTATAACAAAATCGACAAAAATAACAACATAAAATAACATTTAATTTACTTTCATTTACTCTTTTCCACACACTATTTATAAACAATAATAGACTAAACAGAAGTAGTTTTAAAACAGGGGTCGGAATAAAGCAAATGTATCAGAGCCCAGCAAAAAAGGACATGAAAAAGTCATGAATTGGAAAGAAGTTCTTAGTGGTGAAAAAGAGCTGCAGAAGTTATTTTTTTACCCATGGTTATCATTGGTAGAATGTTCTTCTTTTATACTTTTGAAATACTTCCTTTAAAACTATGTTTATGAAATTTTTTAACATTTTGTTTAAACATAATAAAAATGCTTTAAAATTTGTAAAATTTTAATTTTTTTTAGAAACTATTAAACTTTTTTCCCGCTAAATTATTAAGAACTTCAAAATATATTCACTTTGTTTTACTTTTGAAGTGGAAAAAGTTTTTCTTTTGGAAGCACTTGATCGTTTTTTTTTTTTTGCTGGGAGTATTTAAATTAAAAAATAATAAGTTTGCAAAATGTTGATACATATTATTTCTCACTTAGATATTTCAAGCTGATTGAAAAATGTGTTTCTCATTTATGTATCTTCCCATGGTTTATGTTATTGATAATGAAACCAAAAATCATGTTAAATAATACAAACAATGTTTTTGTTTTAACAAAAACCAGCAATATTAAAATATTTAAGCAAAAAACAAAACATAATACAAGGTTAGATACAAAGTATAACAAACAATATGTATATAATATGTGTATTTATTGTGTTATTTATTATTACAACAAACAATCTCTCATCTCTTAACAACAAAGAGATAATAAAACACCGACAAGGTGTCTATGAGGATGTGGGCGTAAAGCTCCGACCGTTAATACCCTACAGTTCTAAAAGTAAATTTATGTTCAAAATTATAATCCAGACTACAGTCAAGTCTTTGGCACAGATTCTAGTTAGAGGTGTTTCATTCGAATCGATTCAATTGAACGAATCAGTATAATGAAAATAAACGATGTTGACTCGTTCTTTCTTTTTGAATCATATCGTTAATTTTGCATTGTTTTTATATTGCTTCAGAAAAAATTTTGTTATATAATTTTTTTTATTTTTTGACCGCCAAAATATTATAACCGAAAACATTTTTCAAATTCGTGTTTTGATGAAAATATATAATTTAGAATTATTTACATCATCTGCCAAAATTTCATCGACATATCAAGTATCAATTCAGAGTTATATTGAAAGCAATTTTATCGTAAGTAACATTTTCCATTCATACAGTGGTTGTCAGCTTATTTGATGCAAGCAATTCGGAAAAAGTAAAATCGCTATAACTCATAAAGTAATTATAATATTAAATAGAAACAAAAAACTCATTAATGGGCATTATAGGCTCTTAAAAAAAAAATTACTCTTTTATAATATTATCTTTCGCACTATTAAAAAAAAATCGCAAGAACCAAAAGTACTCTGTTTTTTAATTTCTCAGCTTATTTGATGCAGGAAATCTTTCCTTGGAATAATACTGTTATTTCCAAAAATGGAATGCATTTATATATTATTTTTCTTTATACTGTCATTTACTTTCATGGTTTGTGTAATTTTTATTCTATTTTTTGGAGTTTGAGAACGTTAAGGAGGTTTTTTTTTGTAAATATGGGTCATCGGACAACTTTAGAATAGCGGGTGCTAGTTATTCATTCATTCAAAGTGGAAAAACGCAAAGAAAAATTGCAGAAATATTAAATTTGCCATCATCTACAGTCCAGCATATAATAGAGCGGTATTCAAAGGAAAATAGAATTCAAAATAAAGGCAAAACTGCTCCTAATAAGATTTTTTTCTGCAAGTGATGAACTGTGGATTGTGAGAAAAGTTAAAGAAAACCCAAGATTATCAGCGCAAAAAATAGCAGATGAAGTGGTCACTGGTATTGGAAAGGCGTGTAGTGCATCTACAATTCGTCATGTTTTACGCTCACATGACTTTCATGGTCGAGTACCACAGTATAAGATTTTCATAAGTCCAAAAAATAAAAGTTCACAATTATCTTTCGCTACCAGCCATATTTCAAAAGGACTAGATTTCTGGAATACCGTTATATTTTCAGATGAGTCTAAATTTAATATATTTGGCTCAGATGGAAGGTCTTATGTATGGCGGAAACCAAATACGCAGCTCCAAACAAAGAACCTTCGCGCAACAATTAAATATGGCGGAGGAAGTGTTATGGTCTGGGCTTGTATGGCCGCAACAGGTGTCGAAAATTTAGTTTTCATCGAAGGAAACATGGATAAGACAATGTATTTAAACATTCTAAGAGAAAATTTGGTTCAGAGTGCGGAAAAATAGGGTCTGATAAGCAACTTTCGTTTTTACCAAGATAATGACCCAAAACATAAATCCAATGTTGTTCAAAACTGGCTTATATGGAACTGTCCCCATATAATGGAACCACCTGCACAGTCTCCCAACTTGAACGTGATTGAAAATTTATGGGCGTTATTAGAAAAAATATCAAAAATCACCATATTTCAAGCAAAGAATCGCTGAAAAAAGCTTTACTCGAAGAGTGGAATAAAATACCAGTAGAAACCACACAAAAACTGGTTGCCTCAATGCCAAATAGGCTAAAAGCAGTTTTGGATCAAAAAGGCTACCACACTAAATACTAATTTTTATAAAAAATTACATTAAAAAATAATAAAAGTAACATTTTTTTTTGCAATATCTTGCATCAAATAAGCTGCTTCCTGTGAATTTGACTTTTTTTGTTTTTCTTATTTTTTTTACGTTAACATATAATATGAAATAAATAAATTTATGATTTTGGTAAAAAACACTTTTTTTAAAATATCTGAGTTTTAAAATTTTTCAGGAATGGAAAATAATTTAATAGTTAGAGGGATTTTAATATTTTTATTTTGCTTGCATCAAATAAGCTGACAACCACTGTATATCACAAAAATGGTTCTCCTGTAAAGTTTTGTTTTCTGCACTGACAACATTATACTTTTTTAAATAACTGTTAAAAATAATAATTAAATGAAGCAATTTTTTCTAGTTACAGCTTTTGTCCTTCATTCTAACATAAATCGGTCAGACTCTGTTTTATTTGTTGTCTATACACTCACACACTAATCGTTCAAACTCGCATCAATGTTAAAAAATTAAAGATGAACGAAATTAACGAAGTGAATCCTTTTACAATTTTGAACGAAACAATAAAATGAACGATTTTTGTAAATAATTTGATCTGGCAATACTTTTTTTAATGAAAAATATGGCAAGTATAAAGACGCAAATTGGTCTACATATATGTTTTTGACATAGAATATAACTAGAAGCTCAAAATAAGAGATACAGTTAGTTAATTTGTATTTTTTTTATATATATGCAGTGGTGGCCATGAGGTTAGCACACATCATATCTACTGTTTTTGAAAAAAAATTATTTCATCTCATTACAATTATTTACTAAAATTTTTGCTTTTTAGTGTTGTTTATGGTTTCTGCAATAAGTCCCGTTACTTTTTTTTTTTTTTTTGCATTCTATCGCAATTCTCTTTTAATTTTTAATTTAAGTGCAGTAATAGGCAAAATGAGCTGGTCACAATTTTAGCACAAGCAAGTATATTTAAATTTTTTATATGTTTTTTGTGAATATAAATAATTAATTGGTAAGCTTAGATATTATTTCATTAATGAAGATAAAAAATTAAAAAAATTATGCTTATTCCTTTTTTACATGTCTAAAAAAGGAATAAGCATAAGTGAGATTGCTAATACTTTGGAATGTTCCAAAAAGATGGTTTATAATGCACTAAACCATATTCGGAAGTATGAAACATTTGAAAATGTTACACAGGCTCCTAGGCCAAGAAAAATCTCACGTGAAGAGGATTCTTTAATATATAGAACCTCTGTCGAAGATCCTTTTAAAAGCTCCACCGTAATCCAGAGTAAAATTTCAAGAAAATATGGTATCAACGTGTCCTGCAGAACAATAAGAAGAAGACTTAATGAAAAAAATTTACGTGGATGCATTTCTCAACATAAGCCACACGTTTCAAGTAAGAACCTACGGGATCGGCTGTGCTTAGCTCGTGAGCATTTGGAAAAGCCATTAGTTTTTTGGACAAATGTCCTCTGGAATGATGAATCCAAGTTTTGTAGATTCGGATCGGATGGTAAGAGGTATGTATGGCGTCCTCCAAACATGCAACACAATCCAAAGTACACTTCTAAAAGAATAAGACACGGTGGAGGAAATGTGATTATGTGGGCAGCTTTTTCTGGGCATGGCGTTGGTCCTATATGCAAGATTGATACACGTATGGACCAACATGAATACCAAAATATACTACTACATACAATGATGCCTTATGCAGAGGACAACATGTCACTTAGGTGGAGTTTTATACACGACAACGACCCAAAACACTCCTCACGCTTAGTGAGTAGTTGCTTGGCAAAGAACAATATTAACGTGTTAAAATGGCCATTCCAATCTCCGGATCTTCAATCCTATTGAGAACCTTTGGAATGATGTGGAGCAGCACTTAATGAGAGCAAAACCAAAAAATTTGGCCGATTTATGGACAGAAATAGAAAAAGCTTGGTATGCTATTTCAGTGGAGCGCTGTATGGGACTTGTGGAAAGTATGCCAAGGAAACTGGCAGTTGTAATAAAAAATAATGGATACCCTACTAAGTACTAAGTTTATAGTGAAATAAGTTTTTTGTTTTGTTACTTTTTTTTTAAATGTGAATAAATTTTTTTTTATTTTGTGCTAAAATACTGTCCAGTGTTTTTTGACGGTTATTCTATTCTGAACAGAAAAACAGCAAAGATATATATAGGAATGAAAATGAATATATTGTGACATGATCTTAGCAAGACATGTTGCACGTATATAAAAGAAATATTAAAAAAAAATAAAAGTTTTCAATATTTTTCTTAAAAATTGATAAGAATTTTATAATTTTGTTTCCTTTGTGGCTAAAATATTAAAAATTTGCATCGTAGTAAGTATTGCTGATAATATATAATTTTCCATATTAAAAAAAAAAAAAAAAGTTGTTCATCAAAATGCCTTAAAAATTTTTCTAGCGAGACAAAATCTAGCGGGAAAAATTTTTAAAATATTTTTTTTCATAACCAGCATAAAATTAAAAATTTTTTGACACCCATTTCGATTAAAAAATTGCAGCTTTTTTTTGACCAAAATTTATGGGACCCATGATTTTTCAATCGCTGGTAGGGAACTGAAGACCAATTTAAATTTTTTTTTAAATATTTTCCCATATTACGCAAATTTTTTTAATTTTGTGTAACTTTTTAACAGATAAATATATTTCAATGAAATTTCACATAGCTATTGCTGAGGTATTTTCCAACTGTTTTGGAGGAGCACAAGTTTCTAGCTGGTCTCGGGGCATGGGGGAGGACCTCCGCAATGGGTAACCTCGGATATTATATAATAAATAATTAAAGGAATTGAACATTTTCGGAGGTTCTCCTCCTGTCCAGAGACCAGCTAAAAAATTGTGCTCCTCCAAAGCAATTGGAAAACACCTCAGAAATAACTGTGTGTAATTTTATTGAAACATATTGAATGGTTCAATATGTTTCAATAAAAACTGGTTTCTCCAAAAAGTCGAATAGCCGATCACCCTAGTTGATACTAACATTTATATTAATTTATGCACTTTCTTATTTGACTTATATGGGACCACTATGATTTCTACTTATATAAAACTTATTTTAGTCGAATATTAAATTGATACTTTGTATGGAACTTGTGCACGTTAAAGTGATTTGACAGGTAGATATTCAGCAGAAATTTTAAGATAATTTTAATTTTTTACAGTTTTATATTAATCCATTATTGATCGGTTTTATATTCTCATGAATATAATTTTTGATGTTAAATAGCTTATAGAAAAAAATTTGGTCCTAACGATTTTTTGAAATTACGATACCAAAAATGATATCAAAATTTTACGATATTATAGGGAAAGGTACATTTTATTCCACAAAAAAAAAAAAAAAAAAATATCACTTTATAAGTTTTATCACCTGGGAAAGTTGGCTCGTATTTGATGACCAAAATTTGCTGCATAGTGTTATATATATGACCAAGATATATTGTTTGTCGTTATGTCGATTAGGTGATATATTTTTTATTTTTTTTTATTTGACGACAAATCGTATGGTGTAAGCTCAAGTCATCTGATTTGAAAAAAATTGTAACGTTGGCATTTAACTAACCACAATTTCAAAGTACATTGGAAAGTAGTTGGAAACATTAATCAAATATTTATCGTATATAAGGTTTCTTTGGTAAAGAAAATGAGCAAAATCGGTTAATAAACAAAAAAGTTATGGGCCAAATACTAGAAATACAGGGTGTCCGTTCGAAACAAAAAATGGTCGTAATCCGCCTACTTTACCGCCTATCTCCCATATAAAGCTAAATTTGAAAAAGTTTACGGCGGGTATATAAATTCGACCAAGTCGAATTCTCGCTTGTTTTTGTATTACAATTTTAAAATGCTATGTAATTACCGCTATCTTGAGGCTATGACTATAATGAGTTTTAAAATTATACTTTTCCCTTGGTTACTTGTTTTTTAAATTTAATTAATTTGTGGGTTTTAAATATAAAATATGAGTAAATTTAAGCAACAAAATATATGGGCAATTATCAAAAATTTTTACCCTCGCTGAAACTGACTTAAATCCTTAATAAGTTTTGTGGTAATGATGATTTAAACAAATTGGTTACAGATCTGAACTCACAAGACTTGAAACTAATAGAGTGCAAAATTTTAGCACAAACTGATAAAAACTACTTAAGTTTTTACCATTCTTCTACAATTTTTGTTCGCGCGTTTATACTTTTTGATCTTACTCTACCATAAGTAAAATAATCGGACTTTGTACATAAATTATGCACCATCTTTGTTGTTGTGCAGACTTTCAACAACTAAATACAGGGTAGTAAAGTTCTGATGACAAAATTTTTTGGTTTTTTAAACCCGTCAACCGAATACAAAATTTGGGATAGGGATTGATACTTGTTGTAATTGTGCGTATTTAGCGCTGTGTCCTGTTGATGTGCCCGAAATAGTCAACGTAGTAGATAGTCTCAAAATTTGGAAAACAAGTGCGAAAATTTTTCAAAAAGTCAGTTTTTCGCGAGGCACATTTACATTTTCATATGGAATTGCTTGGATTACTGCGTGAACTTTGAGAGATAAATATTTTAAGGACCAAAAAATATTTACTTGTGTAAAAAAGGGATCACAATATTAAAAAGCATTTCTGTGTAATAAACTATAACAAATTATATTTTCAATCAATATATGGAGAAATAACATAGATTCGGTCAAAATTTGTCAAAAAAATTTTAAAAATCGCGATTTTTATTGAAAAGAAATTTTTTTTTTTTAATTTTACTAGGAAACCCTAAAATATGCTGCACTAATACCATCAAACATTGAAAATATCATAAATTTTATTTAAATAACTCAGTAGGTTTTGATATTATGTATAATTTTGACCAGAATTGTACATAAACTTCTATTTTTTTTAAATTTTTATATGTTCGACTTTAAACCGCCATAACTTTCGCGCCCCTCATATGAAATGATTAACGCAAACTGATTCTACATGCATTCGAGACACTTTATATGTATACAAAAGGATTTTAATGTGCCATCAAAGGCACAATCAAAGGGCTAAAATCAAAAATTTTTTATAATTGCCCATATATATTCGAAACACAATACATTTTCTAAATAATAATAGTTTTAATAAATACTTATATGTTTTAGAGTATTGAAAAAACAGATTTTTTTTTTTTTTTAAACCACCTTTTTTTATTCATTAATATTTGCTTTGAATAAGCTATATTGCTTCCTTTATAAAAACATTTATTTCAATACAATTGAAAACATTTTTTTAATTTTGATTTAAATTTAAAAATAAATCTGTAACTTCTGATCGGTTGGATATGCATGAAATTTTGATATAGACGTAGCAGAGGAGTGAACAATGTTAGGTTTGAAGGGGGTACCAAACAGACACCTCAGGGGCGGAGCTAAGGGGGCTCAAAATAGGGTATCTCCGATATACAAAATTGTTGTTTCTCGTCCGACCTTTTCCGTGACTTATTAAACTTTAAGGTGGCGTAGTTTCGGTTCTATAAAAGATATTGATTTTGGGTTTCTCCTTTATAACGAAGAATTATGTCAGTTAAGCAATGTAATTTAGAAGAAAAAAATCGAGTTTATCCTTGTTTTTGATCTTTGCAATTAAAGCAAAATTTTTTTTCTGAAAAAAATGTGGATTAAAAAAAACTAATAAAATCGGTCGGAAATACTAGGATATACACTGTCGGGCAAAATAAAGTGCGGTTTTTTACTCTTGCTATTTATTTCGTAATAATTGCCTTCTAGGTTCATTATGGTCTACTTTTTTTGTGTCCAGGTATTTGTCGTTTTATATTCTTTAATAAACAAAAGAAGTTTTTGAAATATGTGCATTTCGAGTTTGGAGTAAAAGTGTTATATTGGTCATGGATTTTGTGCGACAAAATAAAGTGACACTTTACTTAATTTCTTAAATCTGGCTTCCAATTTTTGAATTTTTTGATGTAAGATGGAAGGCATATGCTTAAAAAGTGCTAAATTTTAATATTCTATTCATTAAATTCTATTAAAATTATTATTGCATTTGAAAAATAAGGATAGATCCGGCCATATTATCGGAAAGTCTTCGACGACAATCCAGTAAAATTTTTTGATTCCAGATAGAGAAAATGAATTAAGATTAATGTAATTGTCTTTAAAGTGCAACATTTTAGAAACTGAGGCCAATAAAACCATTTCATTATACAAAATTACAATTTAGAATACTCCGAATTAAAATCGTAGCTATATCGCAATTCTCGCCAAAAAGAATTTAATTTTTCTAAGCGGAGAGATAAAGGAGGAAGTAATTTTAATTATTGCAAGCCTAACTATCCATACAAGGTTCAAACAAAAGGGTTTCATATGTACCAAATTTAAGAAAACATTTTTTATACGTTCTCTTAATACAAAAATTTAAAATTTCAGATTTTTCCATGGCAGTTTCCAAAATTTTCTCAGTTTTTCTCTGCTGCGCCTACTTTGATTCCCCTTAGCTCCGCCCCTGAGAGGTCTCTTGGATCCCCCTTCCAAACTTAACATTACTGATTAGTAATTACAGATTTATTTCCAAACATTTTCGATTCTGCCCCACTGTGCGTTGGTAACCGTAAAAAATTTGATTTTTAATAAAACGTTCCACTTTTTATCTGTATAGCAAACTATATTTTTTTATATTGAGAAATAAAAAAAATTTTTTTTTCCAAAATTTACCACCATGCACTGTGTGAAACCACCAAAGCTGCTGGGATATCAACAATATATTATTTGTTTAATATATAGTACATACATATGTATGTATAGGACACTACATATGTATGTGTAGGTATATGAGCCTCTTTCGTATGGGTATATGTATTAAAAAGTGTTTGTGTTAAAGTACTCATAACTAAAATATATTTAATATTTCTGATATCCTGTTATTTTTATCATACACATATACATAGGTTTATTTGTATCTATATGATTACATATTGTTGTAGGTACATAAATACATATGCAATAAACAGCGTGGTGCCAAAATTAGGGATAATTTTGATTATAAATACAGAAGTTGCCCACAGAGTTTTTTAGTTATTCAACTTTTTATAATTATATATATACAATTTTATTAAACTATTATTCAAAATGGAAATTTTTGGAAAATAAAATTTGGTTTATTATTTTTGTCCCATATCTGTCCATCGCTTTACATAAATTTAATGAGTTGTTTGTAACAGATGGACAAACAAATGAAACAATTTTAATGTAATTATTTTCTATAAATAAAATCTAAAATTTGTATTCAATATCTTTTTCTTTATTATCAAAAATAATTTTTATCATGTTTACAAATTTTCGTTTTCTTTATTTCTTACATGTGTTAACAAATATAAAAGTTAATACAAGAAAACAAACACGTTTTTGTTTTTTGAAGTTGAAAGAAATCTTATTTTTTTGTGATTTTTTAATGAGATCATAAACAAAACACTTAAAATAAACCTGAAAAAAGGGTTACCTGACATTTACAACCTTTACTTTGAAAAAAGGCAAAGGTCACCTAAATTGACACCTTGCAAATAAAGTCTATGTGTCTGTCAATAAGATAGATGATTATAATTTTTAAATAAAAAATTAACAATGATATTTTTGTGAAAAGCAAAAACAAGAAAAAAAAAAAAACAAAAAAAACACGTTTCAGGTTTAATTAAGTTTATTTAGATATTAAAAATAAATATTTTTAAAGGGACTAAAGTTATAGATTAAATGATATCATGAATTCCATAAGACATCAACTATGAAATAACCTAATATTATTTGACTTGATTTATATTTGATATTCACAAGAGATGCCAAACGGGACTGGGTTTTGCAAATCCCGGGATTCGTGATTTTGTAATTCCAAATCCCGGGATCCCGGGATTTTTCTGGACCCCGGGATTTTACGGGATTCGAGATTGATATTTCATTGAAAACACATTTTAAATATAAGGAAAAAATAAATTTTTTATACATTTTTCAATAAAAGAAATTTATTCCTATTCTTAAAAACAAAACATAAGGTTTGTTCGTTTAAAATTCTAGTAAAACTAGTAAAAAAGAGAAATTTAAAAAATCTAAGAAACAAGCTTTTACTTGAAAAAGTAAGAAAATGAAAAATATCCCAGCAAAAACTTGGTAATGACATGTAGTTACGGATATAGTTACTTTGTAATGACAACAACATAATGTTTGCATTACATAGAAGTTGTTTAGGAACTAATTAATTATAAATAATTATTTATGATCAGATTTTTAAAAATATAAACTTTTATTGATTTTAATTATGCAGTTACCAATTTATATATTTAAAGAAAGAAGATAAAAGAAAGGCAAAATTTGCGTATGAATTAATTTGTAATCTAAAATAGTTCATTTTTATAACATTTATATTAATTACATTTTTGGTTGTTGTTAGGTTTTTTAAATCAAAATTAAAGAAATCTTTTTACAACAACAACAAAAATACTATATATCCTGACATTTCATTACTTATTTATAACCTAAAATATAAACAGTTCCTATTGTTATTACTAATCATGACTTCAGTAATGCTTTAAAATCTATGCGCTGTTTAACTGCTTGGAAATAATTAGTTATTGTTTATATTAGCTGCTTAACTCATTACATGGCAACCAAAGTTTTTGCTAGGTATTGAAATAAATTTTAGTGTCAACAAAAAATAAAATGCTTATTTAATTTTTTACTTATATTAAATGGATTCCTGGAAACATCTCAAAAATATGGCAATATGAATCTTTGCAGATAATTTTTCACAATAAATTGGCATTATCTAAGGATATTTATGATTGTTTAATATCATCAATAGTTAATATGTAAACTATAGGTGGATTTCGAAGATTTATAAAAGTAAATCATAAATTCAAAATTTTCAAAACTTTGTTAAAAATAAAATATTCAAGTAAAAAATAGCAAAAGAGAAATTTATTTTCTCTTCAAATGTAAGAAGAGCATACAAACGAACAGACCTACAATGTTCTTATCTACGCAATTTATTTTTAAATATGTTTGAAAATTTTCTGTTAATATTTTAATGTTCTGTCTTGCCTTTAGTTAATTTTTTGATTGAATTTATGTCAATAAATCCCGAAAATGAAATCCCTGGATTTTTTTCGTCCAATCCCGGGATTCGGGATTTTGTAATCCCGAAAAATCCCGGGATTTTCGGGATTGGCATCCCTAGTATACACAGACTTTGTACAATGAATTAAGCATAACTGTTTTCATTTATCCAAACGACTTAAAATACTAATTTTTTCTCACGATTCTAACTTAAAAAAATCAAAATATTACACAAAGTAATAGTTTTTTTACATGAAAAAATATAACCATATATAACACCACTACGTGTTAAAAGACCAAAAAAAAAAAGACCCGTGTCTACCAGTTTTGCCCAAAATCATGCACTTTTTTATGGGCCCCCAAAGATTTGGGGCTTCGGTGTCATTTTTGCAAAAAAGTGATAATTTTCTCAGGCTTATATCTTGCAAACCGTTCGGAATTTTATTTATTCTGAGGCAAAGTTATAGCTCTTGTCATAAAGAACAAAAATTGTGAACATATAAAATAAAAAAAACTTCATCTTCAAGATCAAAATCGCAAAAAACTTTAAAAAATTCGATTTTTACCTTTTCCCCTGTTCAGGTCCATAGGTAGCAAACCGTTCAAAATTTAAGGAAACAATCAACTAATGTACCTAAGATCTCAGTTAACAACTTTCTAGAACATATGAACTTCCTAGGAATTATTCTTAATACCGTTTAGGTAGCGCTAAGGTAGCCGCAAAAGTGAAAAATTCCCAGAATTTTTTTTAATTTCATTTGCTTTTTCTTTACTTCAACATTACAAAAATAATAAAAAAAATATTCATCGACCGCTGCAGCACAGGCAAAGCAGTAAACTCAGCACATGCATCAAGACGCTCACTTCCAGGCATTACACAGCGCGACGTCACGGGTCTTTTTTTTAGCGATAAAAGTTATAGAGGAAGTGCTACAACATAATTCGCACACAACATTGGCAACTGACAATTTCAATATGCACTGCGAAAAAAATTGATTTATTTTGCTGCGTTTTCGGTCATCAAATCAGAAATAAAGTTCTACAAGATATCAAAAGGTAAAGAATCTTTTAACTACTTAGTGAATTCAATAAAGCATATAAGTTGTTTTTCGACGAAGTAGACTTGACCGGAGAAAATTACACACCTAATACTGAGTGTCGCCAATGTTATAACAATCTCATGGCACGGTTGAGTGGAGGCAATGATAGTATGAAGTATTGTAAGCCGGTAAACTGGATTAATCACCCAGGTGATCATGATGCAACCAGTTGCTATGCATGGTTAAATTACACATGTTGTCTAAATCGACATGCTGAGAAGAACAAAATTTATAAAGCAACTGTAATAGCCACACTACCAGTGCTTGCACCTGAAAATTTTGTATCACCAAGGCCGCCAACTCCAGATCGTAGAACAGAATTTACAAGAATGACTAGAGCAAGTGGTGTTACTTATGAAGATCCATTTGATACCGAAGGGAAGAGATGGACCACAACTAATAACACAAATGGAAATGGATTTCATATTTTTGACAGCGTCTTTAAAGCAAAGAAAACTCACACGGCAAGCTAAATTTCAGAGCCTCTACACTCTAAATGATGACAATTCGTTCGCTTACTGCAACGATATAAGAAGCTTTGGTGGTAAAAATGGTAATGAACTACATCGCTAGTGAGTGGAGATTATTTATTAATTTCAAGCTTGAAAGCAGTGTTGTTGCATGTGTCGAACCGAAAACCTTTCATTCCGCTAGAAATGGGTATTTACATGAAAGAAAGCTATGAAACATTGAAAGATATAATGAAAGAATCAAATACTACGAAAATAAATGGAAGATTTGCTGTGATTTGAAGGTCATCAACATTTTTCAAGGGATCATCGATAAGGGCGGCTTTCCAAAAATATTTTGTTTTCTTTGTAATTGGGATTCGCACTTACCTCTGAATCAATTCCAATGTAATTCGTGGAGACCAAGAGGAAGTGTAGAGGAACAAATGAAACAACAGATCTTGCTGCCACCGCTCCACATAAAATTGGGAATTGTTAAAAAATTTATTGAAGTGGCCGTTGTAAATTGTCTAAATTTACACTATGTTAAAGTTTTCTATTCTGTCTTTATTTTTTGTCTTCATTTAATAGGCGTACTTAATGGCCCTGACATTAGAAAGCTATTCAAGAGCAACTTTGATTCATCGCTTGATGAAAATCATTCAATGGCGTGGATTTACCTTCAGCGTGTATGCACCAGAGTCTTGGGAGGGGATCAAGACGCGGAACCGGAAGCAAGAGAATGGGTGAAAGAAATGTTGTATTATTTTGAGAAAATCAGCACATCGATGACATTAAAGCTGCATTTTCTTCATTTTCATTTTGACGATTTTATCAAACAACTCCCTACCAAATCCACAATGCCTATGGAAAAACGGTACAAAGTCAAAAAACTCGATGCATTGTTTTGCATTCCTTTTTTTATTTCTTTTCTAATTAGAACTATAATTCATTTCAGGTATGTTTGTGGAGTCACCAGATCACCCTGTATGATGTTAATGAAGTATTTGAAAAAGAAAAAGCTGATGATGGAGGGAAGTCTAGAAGCAACGTGCCTGTGGACACCATAAGTTCTGAATCAGAGTCAGATTCGGACGATTCGGACGACGATTTGGATCCACAACTTAAGAGAATGCGATTTGCAAGTCCAGGGCCATCAACATTATAAACATAATACGAATATTTTTGTTATTATTTTTGTAATAGATACACACAGAAAAAAGATTAATTGGAAAACGTTTGTATCCATTACAATTTTATAAGATATAACGAATTTGTATTGCTATTACTAAAGTTTTATAAAGTTAACAGATTTTTTGTTCCCATAGTTTCAAATTTGTAACAATAGTGGAATGTAGGCCTCTACAACAATAAAATCAATCATATGTACCAATTTATACATTTCCAGAATTCATTTTAACTATGTTGATAGACACAATTAAATTAAACTAAGGATAATATTAATCAGTGCCATTAATATTGTATTTGCAATTATAAAATAGTTGATTTTAATATATTTTAATACATAAAATAGATTGTCAGTTACAGTAGCCGATTATTCATTACGGAAATATATTCAATTTCGTTAATGTGTAGGAAAACCATATTTAAAAAGATTCGGTTCTATTAACTAATAAACAATTGTGAAATTAAAAAAATGTTTGATATTAATTTGATGTTTTAAATAAAATAAAATAAAACAATTTTGAATTTATGTGTATTTTTATTGAAAAATTTGTAAAAACAAGAAAATAATATACAAATGGTTCTACAAATGGAATTGCAATATATAACATAAAAAGGTAAGACATTAATGTGTAAATTTTTCTGCATATTTTTGTGTATGTAATATTTTTTAGGATAAACAAGCTGCAGACACCTCTTTCTAATTAGGACAAATCATATAAGGATATTGGGAGTAAAACATCCAGTTCAATGTGTCAAATATTTATAAATTTTTCGCTAACGCAAACCATGACCAAGACAGGTTTGTTTCACAAGAGTCCATTTAAAACAATGTTATGCCAAAAACTATATCCTGGAAGCTCTTCAAACATAGAATTGCAATATTAAAAACATACAAAAAGTGTTTTTAAGTTTCACAATATATGCAATTGAAATGTAATGTGTCCATAAAATTCAGAAAAATAAAGCGTAACAAACAAAAATAGAAAAATTACATCAATTTAATTTTTAACCGTTAAATTCGGTTGTGACAGACGAATTATTTGCCTTCAAATTACTTGCCTCTACCGAAATTATACGGTAATTACAACTGAATTTTATAGATAGTACCTACAAAAGACTAAATTCGATTGGCAAAAAATTCGTTTGTCATAACCAAAGTGTTTTCTCTGTGTAGCATAGTATATCAATGATGAAGTAAAGAATAAACAAATGAAATTAAAAAAATTTCGGGAAATTTTTCACCTTTGCGGCTACCTTAGCATTAACTAAAAGGTGTTAAGAATCATTCTTAGAAAGTTCATATGTTCTAGAAAGTTGTTTATTGAGATCTTAGGTACATTTTTGTGGTTAATTGTTTCCTTGAATTTTTAACGTTTTTCTACCTATGGATCTGAACAGGGGAAAAAAAAGGTAAAAAAAATCGAATTTTTTAAATTTTCTTGCGATTTTGATCTTGAAGATGAAGTTTTTTTGATTTTATATGTTCACTATTTTTGTTTTTTAAAAAGAACTACAACTTTGCCTCAGAGAGTAAATCAAAATTCCGAACGGTTTGCAAGATATGAGTCTGAGAAAATTATCACTTTTTTGCAAAAATTACACCGAGGCCCCAAATCTTTGGGGGCCCATAAAAAAGTGCATGACTTTGGGCAAAACTGGGAGATACGGGTCTCTTTTTTTTGGTCTTTTATCACGTAGTGGTGTCCGTATATGGTTATATTTTCATGACGTAAAAAATTACACACAGTGTTATCCATATCTTTTGAAGCTGAAGAGCGATTTCATTAATTTTGATGGTAGGAAACAGAGTCAACTTTAAATATCAGGAGAAAAGAAATATATTTTTTAGAAAAATGCATTTCCATTATTTTTTCAAATTAACTTAAAAATTTATGAATTAACAATAATACAGTTTAAGTATTTTTGTATACGGATAGGTTCTAATTTTTTTATACAAAAATTCATTTATTTTAAAAAAAGTATTGTTATTACTTAAAATAGAAAATTTTTGTAAAGGTGTTTTTTTTTTTGGTTTATTTCTAAAAAATGGATAGGCATTATAAAAATTTTTAACTTGACTAAAATTTACTCTAATCCTTAATAAGTTTTGTGCTAATACTATTTTAAAGAAACAGGTTGCTGATCTAAGCTCACAAGACTTGAAACTATAGATTTTATATTCATGGTTGTTGTTCAAAGTTCAAAAAGAGCTTAAAACAACATATGAACATTTTTTCCATGTTTTTTACACTTTATAGAAATAATAATATTAGGGTACAATCATTTTTCTTAGTCCTATTAAAAGGTTTTTGTTAATGCAGCAATATGTAGTGTAAAATCATTATTATTATCTCGTGAACTAGAGCCTTTTTTATGTAAATCCAACCAGTCGATTAGAAGTTATAGATTTATTACCAAAAATATTCGATTCTGCCCCACTGTGCAGTGTATTGACCTGTATTTTTATTAAAAACTTTTTTGATCTCTAGCAAATCTATTATTTTGTTGACTCAAAACTACTTAAAAAAATGTTATATACAAAAATGTATGAATATTTCACATATTCAAATTTGAATATAAATATTTCTTTTGACAAGAAATATGGAATAATCATTTGTACCTAGTTTAACAATATAATATTCTCACTTTAAGCACCGATTATGGTGATTTTAATAGGGAGATTTTCAAAATCATTTCTTTTATATGATAATACTATTACACTTATTTGGAAAATCAATATCAATGTATCGTTAATTCCTATTCTTATAAAAACTTAGAATTTATATATTATTCAAATAAACCCAGTTGGAAATTTCCTTAAGACATGCTAAAGTAATCAATGTATGTTGTATTTCATTTGATAACAGTAGAGTAGTTCCATATCAAAATGGGCTCAAAACAGACATTTTCGGACTTAATATCTCCGATTTCAATGAAATTTGTTACAGTTATTACCTATTGCAAGTGTTACTAAAATTATAAACTTTTAGACTGCATACTCTTTTCGGTCCAAAAATATGATGTTTTAAAAATTAAGAAGACTATATTGACTTTAAAATGACGTTTACAATATTTAATTACTTCGAAAGTTTAAAGGTCAAAATCGATAATATAAAGATCAAAGCTGAATATCTCAAAGAAGGATATTTGAAAATTCTTAAAAAAATATGTATTGATAACATTGGTCACCAAAAAATCCTCCACCAAAGACAAATAGTTGGATTTGATGTGTTAAACACAAATCTGCTTTCAATTTTTTCCGTCATGTATATTTTTTTTTCTTCTTCCTTATAAGTAATTGTATTTTATTTTGGTTCATTTGGTCTAAACTATATGAGTTTGAAATTTAACGTGTATATGAAGAAGGGTTACGTCAACATTATTTTTACAGAATTTTAAAGACAACGTTTTTGAGATATAATGATTTGTTTTGTATACTTATACCCTACACCACCATAAGTGATTGGGGTAT